>NCVS01000095.1:49533-110636 GCA_003055095.1 Goniozus legneri
CGGTCCCGTCCCGTTTCTATAGCCATCGCCCGAGTTCTGGCGGCGCTGAGAGAACGCACCCCCATAACAAGTTTCTTACTCATCTTTTTCGTTCAATAACTCTCCATCCAAGATGGCCACCGCGGTCGTCCCTCATTGGCTGGGGGAAGGGGTGGTCGCTGGCTCTGCCTGGGGGATGAGGGAGGAGTACGGGGTATCCCGGGGTCTCGGGGTGGAAAAAGGGACGAGGAAGGGAACGGCAGAAAGCGAGGGGAGAGGGGCTCGGGAAGCAGTGACGCCATCTATCTTCCGTTGCCTTGGCTCGGCGTAACATAAGGCAAGATAAATTGCGGGATCTCCCGGGTTCTTGAACCTTTCTGGCAAATTGCATAAGAATATCCACCCTCTCCCCTACCCGCCCATCTCCCTCGCCTTCACCCGCTCCTGCCTCACCCTTCTGCCTCGCGGCTCCAATGGAATTGGAATTAACTCGAATAAATCACCCCCCAAGGCTCCGCGTGTAACGCGGTACGCGCCTTCAGTCGCCCTACTTGAAAGAGTTGAAATTTTCTCTCGCTCCGAAAGGTGCCACCGGTTCTCCGGTATCGATTTGTTTTTGCGCGAATTTTCCAGAGAAAATAAATATCCAGAAGAGCCCTTTAAAATTTCACTCGTTGTTTGGGGAAGCAGTGGGACGGTATTAATATTAATATCCTACAATTTAATTGGGTGCTGATTCATTCCCCAATTTGTAAAATTTACAAAAATTACATATTCGGTGAGCGCAACGCGCTGCATCATAAAAACGAATGATTAAATGGGAAGATAAAACGATCGGGGCGTTTAACTGTTAGTCATTTTGAGAGTCATAAAGCACTGCCGACATCTGGTGGCATCGGCACGAACTATCGAAACAAGTCATAGGAGACAGAGGGATGGTGTGCGCTTGCTCGAAGCCCATTGATCGAAACCCCGTACAGCCAATATAAAAATTATACGAGGTGTTATTCCTCGAAAATTATTTTATCAAGTATTTTCCTCGGACAATAATTATTATACCATCTCTTTCCTCGAGATTCGCTCAACGATACACGAGACGATAAGAGAGATCGCGATAATCGTTCATCGATACGCAAATTGGCTGAAAAAGAAAATATGATAATCGGGTACTCTCTCTCGCAATCGAACGATGGAAGCGTTAAGAATTCCTTCCGGTTGGACAGCAGTCTGGCAATGCACGCGGTTATCGCAGCCGGCTGGTCGGGCTTCCGTATTGCTTTCCGTATATACACATTGCGCGAGGTCAGTAAATCCGAAACCGAGCTTTACGATTTGTTTACTCCGCACTGGGTTATGGGACCTGGTTATATAGCCCCGGTAGGTATGCGGGAGGGGGCCACGCGATCACGGCCATAAACGCGTCTGTATGCGCTCGTAAAGCGAGAGAGAAAGAGCGAGCGAGAGGAATATCGGCCCTTCTCTGTCTCCCCAACGTCGTTCTCGCTTTGCCCCTCCCACCGCTAAAACTCGACTCTCATAAAACTCGCGCTTTACGATTGCTGTCTATCGCTGACGATACTACACCGCGCGTACGCTTCGACCGTTTACTACGTTATTCGCAATCCCCCCCCCCCCTTCTCTATCGGCATCCCATATCGGCCGCGTGCGCGTTTTCCTCCTCATTCCGCCACTCGACGTAACGCGATAACCATCTCCGGTGTAATTCGCGTGCCGTTTCATCCTCGACCTTGACGCTCGGATACGCTATGTAACCCAATTTTCGCGCGAAATTCTCCTCGCAGCTGTTCCAGCGCGCTACGTGAATCGATTCGAAAGCCAGAGGAAGATCGGCGAATCGATTGCGCGAGGAGCGGGATCGACTACGTCACGACGGTGACGTCAGCTGGGTACACGGCGTGCCTAGCCAGCAGCGCGTGACGTAACACGCGCGCCTAGCGGAGAGTGAAAGAAAGAGGGAGAGAGAGAGAGAGAGAGAGAGAGAGAGAGAGAGAGAGAGAGAGAGAGAGAGAGAAAGAGCATTCTATACGGCCAGCCATGCTGGAGTGTGAGGGTCGGGTAGGGGAAGGAAGAAAAGGGAGCCATTATAGAAGGGGCGCGACTAGGCTGAATCCTCCCCACTGACTCGCTCGGCCCACCAAGGGAACAGCTGTCAGCTGCGTAGAGTGCGCGCCGGAGTCACCTATCTCACTCCGGCACTTTTGCGTTACCTACGCTCACCGTCTTCGTTCACCCACGGATCTTCCTCTCTTTCTCTCGTTCTCTGTCCTAACCTAAACTCATTCTCCGCCGGGCCAAAGCCACCCACCCCCGATGCTAAAATATTCCGATGAGCGAGAGCGAGCGAGTCGAAGCAGGACGGAGATAGAGACGGAGCGAGACGGGAATAGCCCGCGAGAGTTATGGCCGACTCCGAGACTCAAATAACTCTTTAATCCGCGCGTACGCTTCACGCACCGTATACCCACCGCTGCCGCACTCTCGATCGCTCTGAATTATATTTTTTCGCTAAACATTGTGTTTTTTTTTTCTATTCGCTCGACTCTGTTTTACGACGTGATATTTTATAGCGGGCTATTAAAAGTCGATAAAACGGAATAGAAGATTTTTGTAACGTCGTAATTTTAATGGATAAACGAGGCTGACAAGGCCGATGGATTCCTTCGGGACTCGCTAGTTGGCGAGGTGAAAGGGAAAGGACCAAGATAATCCAGAAGCTGTGGCAGGGAAAGAAGAGGGACGATATCACGCGAAATTTAGACTTCGAGAACTCCCGGGACAATGGGAGCGATGCTTGCATTTAAATTGCACCTTCTTAACTCGGAGAGTAATGGTGATACGCCTGGATATATAGTGCTTCGGGTCAAATGCATTTCCGCAGTCTACCGAGCACGATTCCAGAATCTTTTTTGCATTAATAGACCGTTAGGTCGTTACGATTATCGTTAAAAGCAATTTTACTACCATGATGATCGCTCGACTCGAGAATTTTGTCACAAAAGAATAACATATTCGGTTATTTTTATTTTCGGGATTACATTTTCAAATTACAATGTCGATATTTTTATACGGAATTGCGAGTTATAAATAGTAAGTATATAACTTACATTTATAACGTCTGTAATTTTAGCGAATGATATTCTCGATCCTCCATTCTACCGTCCGACGGCCAGCGTACCGATATATCGCTCCAGCTTACAACTTCGTTCAACACGCTATTAATCGAAACAAATTAAAAGAGAAAGAAGAGCTCTTCACGGAGAAATTCGAGATGGGATTTACAAGTTTTGGCCGAATCAAAAATTGTTAATTAAAACGCGTTCTTTTCTCGTTGCGAGCGAATCAAATATCACTTCGCGTGTAAGAATCGCGCCGCACGATTCCACTTTCGGCGTCGAGAAGATACATCGTTCATGCCGTAATTTGTTCTTCGTGAGTAAAATCCTTTATTAGGCCGAGCACGAACTTTGACGACTAATTGCATACGACTCTTTCCCTTGCGTGAACCAGGTAAAAAAAAAGTTTCTCAAATTTCTTTTGATCTACAAATTACTCAGTCTTATAGTTCGCGAACCGCGACAGCTCTTTCTCGACCCAAACGCGACGGAGTCGAAGCTTCGCGAATCGAATGAAACTCCTTGGCACTCAGTTTAGTCGTTGCACGGTCGCGCGCGAGTGAGAAAAAGCCTCTTAAAAAGTTTTTATGCGTCCCACTACGTACGAACGCGGAAGGTCAGCGGGAGTTTTCAAGGTCTTGAAGAAAACGTTCAATGAACAAGTCGACTGGCACCAGCAGCACCGTTAGGTATCGGTGAGTATGTTCTATTGAAGAGGCCTACCCAAACCATAAGGCCCCAGGTACGAGGAATCACGTTTTGTGTTATGCGAGCTGAGTGCGGTCAAAAAAAGAGAGGAAAAAAAAGGAAAGAAAAAAACGTTTGAACGGCGTGTCGCCGTCGGCGGGAAGCAAGGACGACGCATCCGTGGATTGGCGAGTCAGATAAGAGGCACGAAAAGGTCCCACCAGCATCCCCCATTCTTCTCCCGCGTCCACCCGGTCCTTTCGAAGGTCAAAGTCTGGTCTCTATACCTCGCGCCATGTAGTCATAAGCGAGTCGGAAGAAGAGGAGTAGAAGGGTGGGTAGGAGAGAGGGAGTGAGGAGAGACCACAGTCGGTCAACTGTAAACCCATAAATCCATACGCCTGGCGTTTTTCGGCTGGAGGTGGAGGCAGAAAAATAAGGCGTCGTGGCAAAAACCTCCGCCGTACGGCTTGTTATAAGAGAACGCTGGGCCTCGACTTGTGGAGGTGGTGGATGAAGACAAGGGGGTGGGCGCGGCGAGGAACAATGCCCGGTCGCGAGGAAGAATGCGGTCCCGTCGGAGCGCACTGCGAGAAGAGAGGACTCGGTGAGCTCTCCGTCGGGTTCCGCGATCGGGGCCCTCTCGATATACACGCTCGTGGGACTCACGTGGGCCCCCTCGCGTACGCCTATATATAAAACCCGCGACAAATACACTCGAAAATTTACTGCGTCGGCGATCGTTGCGTCATTTCGATTCGGACCTTGAGATTTTATTCGTCGATTTCGAATATTCGGAAAGCACAGATTCGTCGGAGCTATTACGTTCTTCCGATTCGTAATTTAGCTCGGTATACAAATTTTGCCTGGCTCGCTAAGCACCTTGGTACCTTAAGGCCCAAAAAAGTTAATAGAGTTATAATTCAACGTCCAGTATTCGTTGATGTTAACGATGACAAAGCGAATCGGGATTGGTACGGCCGCGTGGCAAGAGGGTATTATGCATTTTCGCGACAGCTCGCCCACTCGCGACGCTCGCGATTGCCAGGAGGTGGCGAAATTTCCTCGAGTGTAATTTCGAAACTGGCGAATAATCTCCGCGACGGAAGTGGCCGATAATTTCGCGATACCCGAGGAGAGCGCGCTCGCCGAATGGGGAGCTGGGACAATCGATAACGGTCAATCTGGCCAAGGTGGGGAGAAGGTAAGAGCCAACGGGACGGGAGATGGAGGGAGAGAGATTCGAACGCTGATGAAGATACGCGAGCCCGTTTCGCGTATCGATGTACCGCGAAGGCGGCCGTTATCGATGTAATTGCGAGATGAACACTCGTGGCTGATTTATTGTCTCGCTAGTTCTTACGTGTCGTTTGTACATTATAATACCTAAAGTAGTGGGGCAGAAGGGGAAGGATAGAATCTTTTGGTCTTCTTTAAATGGCACAAGGAGAATTGCCACGACGGCGCTAATGTCACCCCCTCGCCGAGATAAGAAGCTCCCGGCATCCCCCAACCACACTGCTTGAGTTATAGGGGACGATTTTTATTATTCTCGTACCTCACTCCATCCACCCACTCTGTTTCTCTCTCTCTCTCTCTCGCTTTTTCTCTCTATCCCTCTTCGTTCTCTTTTTCCTATCTCGACAGAGTCCTCATAGGCGGCAAACGTATACATACAGAACTTTCGCCGGAAGAGCAAAACGCGAGTTCGAATCGTAGTGGGCGGTAGTGGGGGGATTACGCGGCGCGATTACGGCGTACCGCGATGCCAGTGCTAAAAATTCAGGAAGTCGTATAACATCGACGCTTTACAATTTAAAACAGGAAGAGACACCGGGATGTAACGTATAGCGGTTTAAAGCACGAAGAAACGCGGGAGGAAAACTTATCGTAGATTCCTAGCGATTAAGTGAAAATAAAAGAGTTCCGCCCTCTCCCGAGTATAGATGGGATGAAATATCGCTGAGCTATTAGCGACGTCGTCAATTCAATTTCTCAATAACTCATCCCGGCGAAATTCTTACTGTATTTTCTAATATCGCAAATTGAACTGCAATATCACTCGTGCCGAGGATTTCTACTCGATATTTTTAACAGCGAGAAAAACAAGAACAAGTTATTTTCCCGTTCGGCGTAGCTGTTATTCGTGCTACGAACTCCGGGCAATAACACGGCACCGTTCGGTGAGTGCGGAGAGGGTGAAACGTGTGGAAGTCGCGGGGGTGGACGCACCCGACGGATGGCGCGCGCACGCAGTGTTGCCAAGGGTAGGGGTAGTTCGGTGAGACACACGCAGAGTTATGACGCCGCACAATTAGCAGTTCGTGTGAGAGAGATCGATCGCCACCGAGAACATACATCAACGATGTAAACGCGAGACGCGAGCGCATATCGGTACGCAGCCAAACGCACACACACACGAACGATCGCGCGATGCACTCGCAATGGCGTCAACCGAAAATTTCGCCCTCTCTCTATTTCTCTTCCTCTCTCCCTCTTTCTCTATTTCCCGCTCTCCTATGCCTCGGAAAAAATTTTGTTCGTAGTCAAGAATTTACGGCCCGAGAATTTTCTCATTTGTTTCACTCAGGATGTTCGCGAACGAGAAAAAAAAACATTCTGCCGTTTGTCGGGACGAGGCGAATTTCCACAACGGAATTTGCGAGCGAATTCGGTAGCTGGTACGCCAATGTCGAAAATACGCGACCGCTTGTACTATGGCCGATGCTCGCTTTACTATTTTCGCCGATTTAACTCGGCCTCCCCCGAATACCGCAGCGGATAATGCATTCTCGCGTTTATAGTTTAAATCGCCGATACGAGTAGCGCGAGAAAATTGGACGGTTGGTTTAGTGCACTGTGCTGCCAGAGCGATGATGTTTTGTCAATGGCGGGAGATTTAGATGGGAAGGCGGAATGTATAATAGAGGCCGTTCGTTGCGCGCTGGCATCGCTCGCGCAGTAATCGATGCGTCGATCCGTCACGTTATCGCTACTTCCGTTCGCGCTTCATTAATTTTAATTAATTTCTGCCTCGTTCATTACTCTTCGGCCTCGACTCTTTTGCGCGTGATTAAGCGCTTCATAGATGCTCCAGTACTATATATCTCGCGAGCCCCTATTCATAGTCGAACATGTAATTATTAGCCTATTTTCGCTATTAAAACATACCGTACTAAAATATTCAACGATAACGAAAAAAAACCTCCCAGAGAGACGCGGGCTCAATTACCTGATTCTATTCGCCTCGGTGCTAACTCTGACGTGCATGCTGCAGAGGTGCGATAAGATCCGTCAAAAATTGTCCGCCGGTAGGTGCTCGCACTACCGGGCCGGAGATGTATCCGATCTAAGCACTCAGCCACGAGACACACACGACACTCTTCCGAGAGAGAAAGCACACAAACACAGCTAGAGTCACCGGCCGTAATTTTCGAGGGCGCGTGCCGGGCGCGCTAAGTTACGAGGCGTTTATGAGCCATAAGCGATTCCGCGCGGTAGATAGAGTTACTCTTGAGGAGTTATTTCACTACTTTCCACGAGGGATGGAGGTGTGCGCTGGTGGGGGCGCGCGCGCTGCTTGACGCGGGCACCTCTCGGGGATAGATCAGAAGGACCGCCTGTGACTGTCTGATTTACTATGGCGGAGTCGAGGTTTCTGGGTCTCGAGCTGGGCTCTCTCTCTCTCTCTCTCTCTCTCTCTGTCTCTCTCGATCGAAAGGGGGGCCTTGTGGAAATGGGCAAGGGATAGAGAGAGAGAGAGAGAGGGAAAGCAAGAGAAAGGGGAGGGGGATACACGGAGTTCCCTCGGGGTGGGGCCTACGGGATTATCCTTGCCGAGAGCCAGACCATTCCTACTCCGCGTTGCAACTGGGGTGTCATCGTATCGGGAATGGATTCCTACTCGCTGACGTATTATACCGAGTTCGGGCTAATGCACCCTCCCGAAACCGCGTCTAATGAACGACTATCGGATACCTCATCTATTAATTGACTTCGAAACGATATTGACTCTCGTTCATTAATAATATATTTCTCGTCTCGTTCGCTACGACCGATGGCGAGCAATATTTCAGGACGAAATTACCGATTCGTTGTAATTAATTGTCCATTTTTATTTCCAAACCACTAATTCGATAAACACCGATAATCATTTTTGCATGGGAGTTCTCTTTTTTTTTCAGCCTCTTCGTTCGAGAGTCTCTCGTTTCGTTCTCGTTGGAGCGTTGTAGAAAGAACTCGAAACACCGCATTCCTGCATTAACTCATCCGTCGCATCTCGCGCGTAGCCTCTTTTTTCCGTTACTTATCCGTTCGCGTAGAGCTCGGATTGATACTCTTACCAAGAAAAACGTCGACGTTTACGTTCGCCGATCTGTCTGGCCCCCGTCGCAAAGAATAACGACAAAAATCATTCGACGCGATGCACTCCAGGCATCAATGATATGCATACCTAACGAACCTCCACAGAGGGCCGTATCTGGCGCGTCGATGAACGTAAAAAAGGACGAGAGCAAGGGTAAAGGACTGATTATTATTGAAAGGAGAGTCAGTGGCATAGGGCACGCGGTGAATATTTTTAAATTAATATTTTTCCCTTTTTTTTGTCGCCCGTGCGTGCCTAACGTAATTGTGCGAGGAATTAGGGTGGGGTTTAGTTTGGTCCCTCCCCCCTGTGCATCCGTAGCTTATGGTTGCACGGTGGGTGCCCGGCTTTGGGAGCACAATGGGCCCCCTCGTGTGCGTGCGACTAAGTCGAGAGAAAGAGAAAGAGAGAGAAGAGGTATGCGAGTTTCGGAGGAGAGACGCACACGAGACTGGATAACGTGGAATAATTCCTTCTATTTTTTACCGAGCTAGCATCTTTTCACGGGTCGGTGAATTCTTTTGGGAAAATTAATAGCGTTTGTATGCTCGATGCGCGCTTTGAATTCGGTGCGTGACGCATGAGCCCTTTTTCCCTTTCTCTCATTTTTAATTTAACGTCAAAAAGACATATGCGAACGTACGAATAATATAGCGAGTTTACCGATTCGATTGTAACCCTTCTGTATTAGCGCGCTTATTAATGCGCGCGTTCTACTCGATTTAATCGTCCGAAAATTCAAGACGCAAACATCGGAGGCGCGAGCGCCACTTTGTCATATCGCTCGCTCTTTTATCCTTTGCGCGACCGTTGCGTCACGTAAAAGAACATAGTCATTTGGAATTAATAAAACGTGAAAGACGACGAAACGTGTTTATTCTCGAAAAGTAAGAGTACGAGAAGGAAGAAGGATCGAAAAGCTAAATAAAATTATTGAAATATCACCTGGTTAGCAATTCAGATTGGAAGTTTACGAGGAAACGATTGTTTCACGAGCAGATATATCCCGGCGGCGCTTCTAGGTATACTTCGCATGGCTAATCAGTATTCCGGGACGGCGAATCGCGATAAGAGAGCTAGCGCAAGGGGCCGTACAGTCCGGGGCCGAATCGGTGGTTAGAGGGAGAGAGCGGTGAATTAAGCAATCATACACCGGGGCCCGAGCGAGCGCGCCATTCGTCACTCAGCTGTCCGTAGCGCGTATAAGAGCGTTCCGAGCGTGAGCGGCATCGCTCATCTCCTGTATTCCTAGTTCTCGTTATCGGCACTCCTCATCGGTGTAGCAGCGAGCCGCTCTCGGCAGTGTGTACTTCTCGTTTAAAATTCGCACCAATGATAACGATCGTTGAACGTACACGTCCCGCTGTGACGAAGACGCGAAAATTTTCCTTCACGACGCAAAATTGCAGAGCGTGTAGCGTAGTCGTAAACAAGCTGGACGAGCAATCACGAAATTCAGCAGCCGAACCGGGCGGTGTTTAAGCTCGCCGACCGATCATCAAAATCTCGGGATGAAGTAATAGAGTCTCTCTCTCGCTCGCACGTTCGCCCGATCTCGCCGCGGCTCGATTCCCACGATCGCCCCGTTACGGAATTGTAAACGGCCGATCTTATCGTCGAAACGTCTGGTTATCGTATTATCGTCGAATTAGCTTCCGGTAATGAGGAACAATTGAATTACATTCACCAAGAACGGTTTAGTACTTAATCAGGACGGTATCGTTTATGGTATGCAACGTCTTTACAGAGAAACGACATAACCGATCGTTGATACAAAACTGAGGAAAAATGGAAAAGCCCGATAATTCTTCATGGTTCGTGACGACTTCTCGAACGACACGGTTTCTGACTCTCGAAAAATTGCGTCGATTCTTTCTCAAATCCGTGAAATGGCTGTTTCGTACCGTTCGAAATGAACTTATCGGATACAATTTCCGCTATGCTCCGCAATTACCGGACTGGTACCTATTGGTGTAACGTTGTCATGCTAACGAGGAGAGACCAGTATATCAAGCGGCTGAGTCGCGGTGGAGAGTCGCGAGGGGTGAGACTCGTGCGCAGGTGGGACGTTACCTGGACACGCGTGGTAATATGGCGTCGCGTGGAGTGCATTACGTAACAGTATAGCAGGGTTAGGTAGCCACGTGTACGTTGACAAATCGTGGAAGGGGGAAATTATTGGCGAGGAGAGAAAGAGATAGCGATAGGTAGGTAGAGAGAGAGAGAGAGAGAGAGAGAGAGAGAGGATAGATGGAACGAGGGAAGAGCTACACTCGTCGACGCGGTTATGACAAACGACGTCAACCCAGTTGGCTGGCTCGACGCGATGCGAGATCCATAACTGTCATCGCGCCTCTCACTACGAACCAGATCTGGCGAAATTGAGATTGCAGCCCACCGACGTTCGCGCGTATCAGATAGGAGAGTGGAGAGTGATCGAACGTACATTCTGCGGTAGCGCGTTAATCGCGCGAGCTTCGAACCGATAATGAATGGGCTCGCGAGTCAGATGGTTTGATGACCAAAAAATTTACGACCGATGTCGAGCACGAATCAGCGATGCTCGTAAGTCATATTCGACGATCGCAGAAAATTGCCGCTAATTTTTTCGTTATCGTCGCGGCCGAGTAACGCGAGGGAATACCAGAACGAACGGCATTAAATTACTTATTTCTTAGTCGGCAAAATGGGAAATATTTGGCAATGCTCGGTAGAACAGGTTGGTAGTGGAACATGACCGGGTTCGGGAGGGCGAGAAAGGAGGGAATAAGGCGTCCGACACGGAGTTGGTGCGACCGCAAGGTCGCAACCACAGTGCGGGAAGTGAAACGAGGCGAGTGGCGTGGCTTTTAATGGAGTGAGGGAAACAACATTAAGTTAAGAGCAAAGGCGAGAAGAGAGAAGAGGAGGAGAAAGAGGGAAGGGTGCTCGAGAATTACGTGGAATGGCCGTGGGCGCGTCGTAGAAGAGCTAGCTGGAAATACGATTCATAAACCGGCAATTACCCTGTTGGCCCCTTGTTCGCGAGTTTTACCACTCCCTCCTCGTCCTTTCCCTCTCTCCTCGTCGTTATTACACCAACTTTTTCCCTTTTCCGAATATCATTCAAGTATTTCTCGTCGAGTTTTCCACTTTCTTTCTTTTCTTCTCGCTTCGTCTTATTCTCGTCGTCGATCACGACGGACGGAGTCCCTGACACATGGGATACCTAGGTGGAGGGAAAAGCAATTTATCGAATGATAAATTCCACGAGGAGAGATAGGATCGCGGTTAGATTAAACGACGATTCCTTCTATTCCTCTCCACCTATCTCTCCTTCGAAAAGTTTTTCCCTCTCGCTTGCGCCATCGGGGAAATTAAATATAAGGGGTCGAATTGCAGTCGCGGGCTGTTACACCGATATAGGCTTCTCTTCTCGCCGCGAAAAGAACGTGGCTCTCTTTCTCTCTCCCATTTCCACCCTCGCTTCACTCTACCCTTATCTGCCACCGCAGGCACTTGAACCACCCTCTCGCAGCTCGCTCCTTCGCCGTATCCGAGAGCCACTCGTGTTCGTCGACCCTCTCGATTTAACTCCCGGTTAACCAGCCGCCATATCTGCCAATAGGGCGACTCGCTTTTTCGCTATATAAACTCATTCGATTCGCGCTTCCTCTTTAAACTAAAATCGGATTAGGAATAAGCGTCGACTGCGAAAGCAGTTGTTTCGAGGGAACGTTTGATATCGACAACGAGTAATTTCAGAACTCTTGTTTGACCGAGAGACCCACTTTCAAATTAATTAAACGCAACATTTGCATGTCACACGGTAATTATAAAATGGTAGAGGAAATTGTGTGCACACTCGACACCGTAATTGCGATCAATTTCAACTCGAAGTGCGTTAAACGATCGAGCGATTTATAAGGAGGCGTTGAATCGAACGCGTTCGGCGTACCGTCGTGCGTAAAAACTGGTCGCGCGGCTCGTCTGATTAGCGCGCTAAGCAGGAAGCGCCAGTTATTTTCTCTCTCGCTCTTCCTTCTAGGAGCCCGCAATCTGCTTCGAACCGAGAGCTGCAAGTTGCTGCGATAAAAAGTATCGACCACAAGAAAAAAAATAAATCTCCATCAAATTTTAGAAATTAATTCGAACTGAATAACTCAATTTCGTCTGAACACCTAGTAAATTTGTTTCTTGGATCACTCCATCCGATCTATAATGGATATCGCCGTAAATTGTACGTCGGCTGTTATTAAGCGAACTTTTTTTCTAGAGAAAAACGAAGCATTTATGAGAGTGGAAAAAATTGTCAACTTGCGAGTCCGAGCAGGTGTATCTGAAAATACGATCGTCGGACTGAGGGACGCGTTGGTCCCTTCAAAAAGATAAGACTAATTCCGTGTGTTTCGCACCCTCGAGCTCCCGTACGATAGGAGATTCGTTCGTTTTGCCTCCCCGTTAGACATACCCCTTGCTCCAACCCCTATCGGGGGAGAACGCGTAAGGGCGCTAGGAAAGTGGCTCGCGGGGGTGAGCGAAGAGAACGAGGGTGGGAGAGAGCGGGAGAGAGTGAGTGAGAGAGAGAGAGAGAGAGAGAGAGAGAGAGAGAGAGAGAGCAAAAGCAGCAGCAGCAGCGTGCTGCCCGCACCAGGCGCCCCTTCGCATATTTCACCGGGAATTTACGAGCCTCGATACGACAGGGAAATTGCAAGAATGGCGGAGTAATCTATCTCTCCTTGCCTCCGCGCTCTCTTCTTTTCCTAGCTCTCTCTCCACGCTTCTCCTTCTCTCCTCATTCCTCCTTCTACTCCCGCTTCCAGGCCACGTGCGCGCGCGCGCTCCCGACCACCAGTACCATCTTACAAAGTCCGTTTGTGTGCTCGTATATAGCGCAAGGAAGAAAATTCCTCTATCCGTTGTATAGATAAAGGGGGATTTGTCCTTCCGGACCAGGCACCTAATTGTGTTATTGAGATAAGCAGCGATCCTTTTCCGTACCGTCGCTTGCTAAATTCTTGATCGGAAACCCACCGTTCTTACCGATAACGCGAACCAGAAATCCCGACCAAAGGTTACCGAGTAATCGATTTTGACGCGAGCACTTAAAGAAAAGCCCATTAATGTACGTTTAATTACATCGAAGATTGCTCGCGAGAAATGAATCGACAAATTTTCAATTTCAAAGTAATCGTCAATAACGTAACGAACTTAATACGATTTGGCCAAAGTAGATTCCAAACTCGATCGATGTTATCTCGCCGGCGCAAAATCGTGTCCTTAATCGATTCGCCGTATAAATTATCAGCTTGGTTCTAACGCTGGAAACTATATACGCAAAATGCTTTAACCCACAGACAATGCGCTTGGTTACGTACTCTATCCCTCGTTCTCGCATTCTGCCGAATTTGCTCATTAATCATGATTCACGGCGCTACAGTTCTAAATTAGCTGTTGCGCGGAATTTCGCAAACGTTGGGACTTGTCAGTGGAGGTAACGCCGGCTAGTGTAGAACGAACGATGTCGCACAGTATATGCGCGTAGTGTATATACTATGCATACATGCAATTGAGTAAGGTACAACTCTGGTTACGTAGTAGACGGCAAGGTCCGCGTTCACCGTTGTAACGTATTGCCGCGATTCGATCATTCGTCAACAGACCCCCGGGGTTACGCGTCACCTGTGCACGCTCGCACCGAGAACAGATAAAAAAGAGCCGGGTACCGTCCATATTTTACTTGATGCCGCCCCGAGGACGTATTAGCTCGTCAAACGTTTCATTCGAGTAGATAAGTTCACCCTCCCCGTCTGTAAAATCTCTCGATCAGCGTATCGCGTTTCGGCGATGAGCTATCGGTAATTCGCCGGCCGGCTCGTACGGCAGAAGTCGTTATTTTCATCTCGCGCCAGGGAACAGGTGGAGCTCGGCTCGTAAAGATGGCAGACGTCAAAATCCGACCATTCGTTGCACATTTTTATCGCGCAATAATTGCTAACGCTGTGGGGCGATCTCGTACAGGGCAGTCCTGGGCCATTCATTCGTTTCGCGCGGTTCGGGCTTTACGCGTTTATCGCCACTCTCACTTCCGCACATCTTTCAAAACGCAAAGTGAGTAACGAGTGATGCACGCCCGAGTGTGCGCGCGATTACGTGTAATACGCCGTTATACGTGAGCGGCACAGCCGAGAGTCGAACGACTCTGCAAAGCGTATAGGTAACTGTACCGCGTCGACTGTACATGGATAATACATATATGTATACAGACGCGTGACGAGGGATGGCGAAAAGGAGAGGAGGGAAGGTCCGTGGCACGGGTAGCCTCTACCTATATCTACATGCGCACAACGTTATACTGTACCTCGTGCGCTCGGTCGACGGTCGGTTTAATTTAACACAGCAGCTGTAATCCCATCCATTACGGCCCGGCGGTAATATACGATCGCTCGAGATTCATACTCCGTTTTTTCACTAATTAACAGACGGGACAAATCGCTCTCCACCTCCATCCCCTTCACTCTCAACCCCCTTGCTTCGCTCGTTCATCCATCCCTCTCGACTCTTGTTTCGCGCAATCTTTTTCATTTTTCTTCTCTTTTTCCCCATCAGTGGATAACAGCGATGCAATTGTTTTCGATTGCTTCCTCTATCGCTGAGCTTCCCCGAAGCGTTTCTCTAATCGCGAGTCTCTGTCCTTTTTACAGTCGTATTTATACACGAGGGAAAACTCACTAATATATCGCGAGGATAATTCACGCGAGCTCGCTCGAAATACAAGATCCGACTAAGAAAATTATTACGGGACTGAATATTCAAGAGCGCGAATAAACGACGAATATATTACGCGTTTCTTTAATTTTGCTCTTTTTTCGAGCGAGGTATTTTTTAACGCGAGGAGTTTTTTTTCCTCGCGCGAGATTCTCTTACTTCGTTACCGAGTAACATGCTCATATCGCTTATTAAAAGCACGATAAATGTTTCTCAAAGATTCGATGTACGCATACCTTCGATAAGGTGCCTTCTCACCCGCTCGCGCGTCGATTAATCAAGGCGGAGTCCGTGTAGCGTCAAGTACAGCATACTCCGCGCGACTCAAGTAGCGCGGGGGGGTAATAATTCTTGCGTCAATAAGGGCGGAGCATGGCTCACCTCTGGACGCGTAAAAACAATACGAAAGAAATAATTAACGTGCATTAATCAACGCTCGACCGATTATCGGTTAGAACGCGCGAGTTGCAACTTCTCTTGTACCCTATACATCACCTCGCGACAAGTGTTTTTAAAAATTTTCATTCAGTCCTCGCTCTTGATCGACCGGACGATAAATTTCTCCATTTTTAACCGGCGAGTGTATTTTTCGATGCCACGAATCGACGGAGCGGCATGGATCAGAGGCCGAGGCCGAGACACATGGCTATTCTCCGGGTTCACAGTGATTGTACCGG
This sequence comes from Goniozus legneri, assembly GCA_003055095.1. Taxonomy (NCBI): domain Eukaryota; kingdom Metazoa; phylum Arthropoda; class Insecta; order Hymenoptera; family Bethylidae; genus Goniozus; species Goniozus legneri. Next base: position 65,124 of record NCVS01000095.1, read on the forward strand.
TGCACTCAACACTGCAGCGTAAAGAAGGACGGGGAGGGGAGGTAAACGTACGGCCCGAGACGGTGGAAGCTCACTGGCGCTTCCCGGTATAACGCGAGCGGCTCGGATGTCGCCACGGTTGCGCACTCCTTAGACACGCCACCGGATTTAATTGGATGGACACCATCATGCGGTGCTTAATTAACTAATTAATTTCACGCGGTATATACGACACACGAGAAGGCAACGTAGAGCCCATCGTCTCCGAGATTCAGCCTTCTTTAATGACTTTTGACGTTGACTACCGACTTTCTCGACAGCAATATACGAGACATCGACGATATTTTCGATTACCACGGAACACGATCGTTCGACATTTCGTCGAAATAGCCCAAAGGCATATCCAGCGAGTAACAAACTCATTTGTCAAGATTACAAATTAATGTGTGAATTTTACAGATTAGTGAAAATTCAAATCCATAGTTTACTATTCATGTTTAAAACATTTGTGGAATAAACTAACGATTAGTTTTGAACGAAACCATTGCGAAACTATAACACTTAATATTATCAAGTGTCCTCGGTAGTTGTAGCTAATGTGAAAAATAAGGTGGAAAAAAGGAATCTACTTATCACGAGCCATATGTCCGAACGGAAGCGCGAAAAACGTCTATTCAGCACTTTTACTGAATATGCACAACGGAAAAAAATCGTTCAAGGGTTAAAACTATAGATCTCGAGAATCTTGAACGAGGCTTGAACTGGATGGAAGCACAAGAGAAAAACAAGTAAAACGTTGGGTCGATGTCACCATGTTCATGCTTTGGAATCATATTAATAGGAGCGAAAGGTATCGCGTAACATAACATAAATTCTCTACTAAGGTACACAATACGCGAAAACAGTCAACAACGCGGAGAGAAGCTTACAAGTAAAATTCTAACACGTGTAGGTTAAAAGAACACTTCTGTCCCCGTTCTTTCCTATTGAACGTAAAAGTTATTACATATTTTGATGTTAAATCACGAACGAGAGGAACGATATTGCAACGTAAAGCGACAAAGGGTGTACGCTCGTAAATTCAAGAGAGGGATATGTTTGAGATAGAAACAGCACGACAAAGGACAAAATGCGTCATATGCGTCATCGTCGATGGCAGAAGAAGGCCGGAGTCATCCACTTAACTTGAAGAATAGGCTGGCCGTTTTTGGACAGTAGCTGGAAGCATTGGATGCGACGAGGCTGGAGTAAAAGAGGGCGGGAGGTAGAAGAGAGATATAGTCGAAAAAAGAATGCGCGGAAAGCTGTGATGTAGGGAAACAAATCAACTCGTCTGTTGGCTCGCGCGAGTTTTTAGTGGCGAGGCTCCAAATATTTGCTTTGGTCTTCGTACGGAGAGAAGTCGGGGCTGATTTCCCCGGCTTCAGGACGGATATATAACTAGACGCTCGCGGAGGAAGGGCAAGGAGATAGCGAGATCCAAGTGGATGTGGAAGAAGAAAAGAGAGATAGGAGTCGGCCGATCCACAGTTGAGCCAACAAACCCACACCAGAGCATTTTCGAGGCTCGGTATCGTTGCCCATTCGAGTACCGCGTACTCACCTCTCCCTCTCTTCCGAACGCCCTCGAGAGGGAGAGAAGGAGGGAAAGGGAGAGAGAATGAGAGGGAGTGCTAGAGAGAGGGAGCGAGACAGAACCTCTTCCGTTCGATAGCCGGCGTACGAATCCAAAGCAAAGTCGCTGCCAAGAATAAGCTGGAAACTCGTCCATCACCGGCATTATTATACGGATGCCGCGATATTGCCATTGCATCCTACTCTACACTTGCCATACACCCCTCGCTGAATGGTGAATCCTCGCGACGCTTCGCGCTTTTTCGTCTCTATTTCTTTCGCATTAGCCTCGTCCTTCTTTTACGACAGATTCGTCATTCAGAAGTGCTGCCAACAATCCTCGACCGTCACAATAAGAGACTCTCCGATTCGAGTTAACCCAACCCGACCCTTACTCAATCCGAATTATTAATATCCTACTCGTTCACGAGCGCTATATCGCTCGCGAAGATCCGTATTATCGAAACATGTATGCAAAGTTATGGAAATGTATTTTGTAACGATGTCTGCCTAGCGTCTAACGTGACTCCCTCAGCGAGAATTTTCTCCGTCACTTCGACCGTGACACTTTTGCGAGTTGCGTGGGTGCGACAATCGACGTTCCGCACTTCGAATTCTCCATGGAAAGTTTGTCGTCGAGCGCTCTCTTACACCACATGACCAATCCATATTATTTTCATGAATTTTTTCCGACATTCTCATTTATGCAGCCCTTTTAGCCGCGCCTACGATGAAATGCAAATTTTCGCCGATATTGCGAGAGTACGAAATTCGTGACGGTAGACGGACGTCGTTATCTTTCCTTGTCCGCGGCTCGAGGAAGCGAATTTATTTTCGACGATGATGTTTCCTTACTCAAAAATAGTCAATTAGACCGACAATCGTGTTTACTCGTTAGCCGAGCGCGTATAAATGCAACTACAGCGTCGCTTCATGCGACTTCATTCGTTTTCTCTTCACCTTTCATTTCGTAATCGCATCAAGGGTAGATGCACGGTCATTTGCATTCTACTCTGATCATCAGAATCCACCGCTCGAAGGACGGATCGAGAGCCGTTCGGTTTATTCGTTAACGGCATTGACGAGAAAATAGGAAGGATTGGCGCCACCGCCAACTGAAGAATGGAGGAAGGATCACGATTGCGTTTAGTCACTGTCTATTCCTAATCGTGGAGAAACGGAAACATTCGATCTTCTTTGGAGGCCGGATCTCAACTAATTTACGTTTATTCGGCAATGTTTTTGTACAAAGAAATGCCACTCGTAAAAAAGGCATTATCGACTGAGAATTAAATACGACCGTGGTCAATCGTATTTAATTTCAAAGTCAGAATTTAATTACATCGGAGATAAAAATCGATCGTTCTCATTCCCTGCTTAATAGGATGGTAATTCAGCGAGCTATGACGACTCGTCCCCCGCAGAAGAAGTCTCTGGGATTTGGACGGTGACGTTGGTCATCCGGTGGATACCACTGTGGGTATCTCGCGCGTATGCGAATGCGTTCGCCGCTGCAAATGTGTTGGTTAAGAGGAGAGGAGCCGCAAGAAGGGCAAGCAGCTACACGGTCCACGGGACTATCAATCAATGTTGCCCGTCGGACGGTAAAACAATACGATGTTGCCTCCATAATTGACGGGAATCCATCATCCGTGTTTCGCTCTCTTGCCTCGGCGCTATCTCTCCCTTTCTATGCCATCGCGAATTTCTGAGCGCGGCGATACTTCGAAAGGCCCGATGCGCGGAGTCGTGATCGCGCGAGGAAATTGCCGGGGAATTAACTCCCATTCGCATAATTCCAATCGCCCATTACGGTTCAATACCTGATCCGTTGGGCTTTTTCTCTCTCTCTTCGTGTCTCTCTTTCTACGATACCGACGTTACCGGGAGTTGCGCACTACCGTGCGTGCGGTGAAAAATGATATTTTCTTTCGACGCATCTCTTTCTACCCTCCGCACGACGAGATATCGAATTCGGCGTCGAGGATAAACGAGAAGTTTGCGTGTGAAGTTTGTCACGCTCCGTTGTATGTACACAGAAAAAAAGGATCACTTGAATCAAGAAATATATACTTGATTCAAGAGAGTTATGCGGAAGAAAGAAAAATTCCGTCATCAAGAAAATAATTTCTCCATATTAGTAGAAAATTAAATTCTTGAATCAAGTATTGCCATACTTGAACCAAATCTATTTTGTTTTATCCCAAGATAATTATTTCTCAAATAAAAAAAATAGTTTAAAAATAGTCAAAAAATTATAATAGTAAGTAATAATTTCTTGAATGAAGAATATATTGACTTATTATTCAAGGATACACGTTCTTGAATCGAGAAATCCACAACTATTGTTTTTAAAATTTATTTCTTCATTCAAGAAAGAAAAAAGGACTTGATATTGGAAAGTATATTTCTTCCGCATAACTTTCTTGATTCGAGTAATCCTTTTTTTCTGTGTACAGGAGTCTCGATGCGTGATAACAGCGCGAGACGCGAGAGCGCACATTGGTCGAGGAGGGAGATCGGTAAGCCCCAAATCCTTGAGCTTAACTAATTCCCGCATGAGTTACGATTCGGGCAGCGCACCGGCTAATTCCAAATAAATATTCGGAATACAGATTATGTTAATCGCCGCGCGGATGCAAATTAGACTCCACCCCGGCAACTGGTCCCACCCTGTTTTCTTCTTCTCGTTCTTCGCCTCGCGGCTCCTACGTTTTCCATAAACGAGAGCCCATCACGGCCTACGCGACGTTGCGCAATCCCGTGGTTCTCGATATCTCTCGGCAGGGTAACGTAATTTTCGTTCGTCGGAGCCGGGAGCAGCCTCCCCCGCGCACATACACACGGAGAGGAGAATTGGGTAGCGGGAGTCGAGAGAGCACGCGGAACGAGACCGGCGCGGGCATAAATCAACATTACTCTGCATTAGAGTAGAGTTTCCGCCGTGGGTACCTAGCGGAGTTTACCTTGGTGGTAAACTCCTAGCGAAGGTGGCTACACCGGCGGGTACACGAGGAGGTCCCATCCCCTCGCGCGGTAAACATACAGTCAGAGGGCGTCACGGGCGTCCTCGTCCACACAAACGCATTTCCTGCATGTAAGCTATCCCACGGAGGTTCCACGTTAGCCGCGACCCCGTGGAGTCTAGCTCCTCTCCAACTTCCAACTTACTTATACCTACTTGCCACTTAGATCCCCGACACACTAGCCAGACTACGTCGGTAATTCACTGTCGCGCTTACACCGCTGGATTTGGACAAAGGTACCTCACCGAAATCCCTTTTTATTATTATTAATTAACTTCCTCGTAATTCATGGCCTTAGTTTCGATTGTCGCCGGATGAGAGAACCGCGGACCCGATAAGAACTCTCGAACTACCCACTCGGAATAATTAAAGTAACTCGATGACGGATGAATTTTTCCGATTGTCGGGAGTCTAACGAATTGCGATTTCAATAGAGCGTAAACGCCGATCGACGCCAACTTCTCGATGCTTCTTTGTTTTTCGCTTCTCGCGGTGTGTTGCGAGATAAGGCAACCGATACGACGCGGTTATATATACATAAAGCGAAGGATGAGGATGCACGTGTGTACGCCCAGCGCCTAGGTAAATGCTTTATTGCGGATCCGTGGATCCTTGCCACGACCATATATTGGTCAGCGCACGTATTTGTGCATGCCGTGATTGTAAATAAATGTGCGTTCGCACACAAGAGAGCGTTATTACCCCACGGCACGTGTGGCAACCTAGATATTACATCACCGGCCGAAATCGCGTTCTTTGAGATACCATGAATCCGAGTATCCTATTTTTCAATTCCTCGACGCGCGCACTAGCGAATATTGTGCGGTAGAGCGGCGGCGCGAATATCGCGACGTGTGTAACTATTACATATAGGGAACGCGACCGGTATGCGTTTTCCGCTCGCGAGGCTCAGCGAATAGCCGCTCGATACAAATGCATCAGTTTCACGGCTCGACGGACAAGACAGCGAGATTCGTGCCATCCTCATGCATGAATCAACAACCTTTTCCATATTTACATAACAACGCTCGACTCGTATGGCCCCACTGTGGGAGGTGGTTGACAGATTGGGAGTATGGATAGGCTTTATTCTAAGTGGTCGTCCTTCGCGATACGAAGGAACGGATGGAAGGGAAGAGAGCGAGAGAGAATCAAGACGAGAGAGCAAAGTACGGGGTGTCGCTTCCTACAAAATCCGCAGTCCCTTCTTTTGGCGGGCTTATCATGAATATGGAAAGGTGTGTGTACTCTCGATCGCTACGATACTTTGAATCTTTCTTTTCCTTCGCTATTTCTTCTTCGCTCTCCTTCCTCCATCTTTTTATTTAGCTCGCTAGGGTATTAAGACTGGTCGGCCGAGACCAGTTAAGAATAAGATGTTCGAGAGATAAAAACCAGCGGAATTTTCGGCTTGGGAACAAGCGAATTGCATTATTGCGAAAGGTGAACGTATACATATAGGCTTCGGTGAATCCGTCAACTTTTATCGCGATCGTGCTCGGTGGCCTTACGCAGTTAGCAATATTTATAAGAGCAAAGTAAATAGGTTGGAAAGAGGAGAGCCAGCGCTACGCTATGTAAATGAATGCATGCTTTGCCATCTTTGATGTTACTTTTCTATAGGCATAGGTAATCGACGAGTAGACGGACTAGACGGTGAGAATAATATCGAGTACGAGAATGGTCGACTCGCGAGTGCGAAAATATTGCAATGGTCGGTGCCTAGCGGCTCGGTCGGCGAAGGACAAACAGGATGAAGTAATCCTCGTTATGGAACTAGTACGCGCGTACTCTCTGTTTCTACATCACGTGCAATCGATAAAGCGAATGGCCAAATGTGTAATTTCAAAATGCGCTTTACAAAAGAAATGTAACACAAATCTAAGCGCGATACGATATTTACCTATCGAATGAAAAGATCTCACGAATATCGAGAAATAAAACGTCTTATTATTAAAATAAGAGCGCTTAAATCAAAATCGGAGTCCATATATAATACCGTAGAGGGCGTAAGGCATGACAAGACTGCAAAGTAAAAGAGAAACCAGAATAGAATCACCCGCGCAAAAGGGTGACATGCTGCCGAGCCGGTTACGGTCTTTCGAAGCGACCGCCGAGGCAGGTGAACATAACCTAACTGCTAATACGAAGAGAAAGAGGAGAGGGAGAGAGAGAGAGAATCCGGCATGCCGTTCCACAGTCACCGCAACCGAACGATTGTGGTGAACGTGCGTGAGTCTCTATGCCTCCCTATCTCTCTCCTTCTCTACCCCTGTCGTGCCCACCGCCAATGTCGTGAGATTCCTGTTGATATTCGCCTCCCGGTGCGCGCAATTAGTTAGCCGACCGATACGAGACCGATTCGCGTCTTCATCGTCAGCTAACGTCCTTGACTCACCCAGTGAACCGCCATCTCTGTATATGTATTCCTCGACTCTCGGTATCTCGCGTGACGACTCTCGAATCCGATTAACCGTGCCGATTTCGGATGCTTGAAAGTAAACCATTATCGTGTCCTCGGCACGATTCATTATCTTGGAATTCTGAATTTTGAACAGCCGACGAACATACTCGCGTGTCATTCCATTCTGCAGCAATTGAAGTAGGGAAACCAGGGGAATAGACTTATCGCGTCGCTGAATTTCTCAATTCCGTTGAAACTATTGTAATTCAGCGCTGATTATAATTTCTATGGAGATATAAGAATTTGAATTTGAAATAATTATTCTGAAGAAGGAAATACGAGAAATAGGAATGAAATTGTAGCGGAAATGGGTAGAAGCCTGAGAACCACGTCACGTAATGCACCGTTTCGCGGAGGAGGACCCGTGACCCTATAGTATCGTGGAACGTCCGGTGTACCGATGAAGAAGGAGAGCAGCGAGAAGGCGGAGTGGAGTAGGAGGCGAAGAGGTATTTTCGGAGCGTAGCAGGCTTCGCCGATTCGACGAAGAGAACGACGAGGGTACAAAAAAAATAAAATTGAAAAAATCCCGCAGGCGGAACTACCGACGAGGGTTAAGCGGCGGAGAGGAGAAGGCTGATACGAAGAAGCGGGTTCTCACGCGAGTGAGCCCGAAGAGTTGAGTCAGACGAGGAAGGAAGATGGCTGCCGGCAAAGTCACCAACCGGTTGGTCATAGTCTAACGCTATAAAATCGCATTTCGTCAATTCCGATCGACTCGAATCGTCATTTGATCGCATTATCGAAAGAAATTCTCTTCCAGTGAGGCTACTTTGATTAGCCAACAGTGACGAATTTATACTCCGCTCTTTTGAGAAGTAAACAACCAAAAAAAGGAATTTAGTCGCGAGAATGGCAAAAAAGAGCAGCGCAAAAACTCTACAACGCATGCGGCTCTCCCTCTCGTAGGACGGAAGAGACAAGAGAGAAGAGATAAAAGTGAAAAAGAGAGAAAGGTGCATTCGAAAAGTAGAATGTCGGATAAAAAGATAGAAGGTGGATGCATCCGCGAAGTCGGAAGCGCGTCGCGCGAGAGGACCGGGACTGAAGATAAAAAAGAAGGAACAAGCAAAAAGAAAAGAGAGAAAAAGGAGAAAAGGGAAGAGGGAAGAAGTTTGGAGCGAGGTGGAAACTCGGAGATAGCGAGATATAAGAGAAGGATGGGTGGATTCGCGAGACGAGGGAAGAAAAGAGAGGTACTTACGGCGTTCGCGGTAGTGGTCCCATTGTGCCGCACACGACACGAGTTCCCCCCCCTTTCGTCTTCCGGTAAACTCCTCTCCCCCTTCGCGCAGCCAGACGACGACTTGACACACTACCGAACGACGAGCGCGCTCGGTACACCTACACGCACTCGCACCTGCTCACATACGTACACGAGAAAAAACCTATAAACACATACATACGGCACACACACTGACAACCTGGGCGAATATTTCGTTTTTTCGCTTGCTCCCACCGACAATATATTGACGTAATCGATGCTTATCGAGACTGAAGGTTCCTCGAGGCGATTTATTATCGATCCGATCGGGCCCGTCACCGTCCGTTCACTCGCAAAATCGCAGGCCGTGGTATCCGCGACGTTTGAGGACTACGTTATGATACGCGGTAGCCGGTCTATGGGTTCCGTGTCGAGCGGCCATAATGCACTGAGCCGCCGGCAACGCTAAGGAATAGGTCAGCAAGCGCTGACCACTCCTCCCGTTCGGCTCATATTCCCCTCTCTTTCTTTCACACTCGCTCTCTCATCTACGTGCGATCACGCTCACTTTACACCTACACGTGTGTATACTCTAGTGTATAATATCCCCCTCCATTAAACCTATCGTTCACCTGCTACTCTCTCTCTCTCTCTCTCTCTCTCTCTCTCTCTCTCTCTTCCTCTCTCTCTTCTTGCTTTCTCCTACCCCTTCATTTCGCGCTGTTTATCACCACTACTTTGCTGATTAAACAAGCTTTTTTATTCTATTCTTTAGACAAGTGCTCCTGAATAATTGCTCTTTTCTATCTATTCAAATGGGGTCGAACTAATCGAATCTAGAATTCTAACATTCGTCGGGTGAATTGCTTGTCGATTATCATTCACAAATAGAGATAAATTACTAAATTATTGTACGGTAAATTACACTTAACGGTACCGAAGAACATTATATAAAGATTGAGTTTATCAGTCTTACATTCCATTATATTTTCTTTGAACGATTGCATTCTACTAGTTGAATCATCCATCTTCGAGCAAAGAAACGATTTAAAATTCATTCTTATCGTTAATCGCACTTGCTAATATTTTATTGCTTAAAAGCATTCAATTAACAGCGGCATGAACACAAAATCCATTTTGCATTCGATCTTGGTGCGAGATCAACTCGCGTGTCAAATTATGATAGTCGTCGGCAATTGCGCACTGGCGCGCTATTTCCGTGCTTGTTTCGCTCGACAAGATTACTCTAACGCCGCGAGGCTCGCGCCTTTTTTAATATCGCAGACATTGTTTCGTAGCGTTTTGTACCGCCTGGCGTAACACGTGATCTCTGACGTGCCCATGAATAGCTCCCCATTCATCTTCTATGAAAAAGTTGCAGATTCAGTTAAATCACGATCGTCGGTCCCGAGTTTTGCCGAAAGTTTTTTACCAGGAGAATTTTCGCACAGTTGGAATAGTGGGATGGTAAATACACGCCACTCGGTGGGGTTTAGACTTTTCGAGATGTCTAATTAATTTACAGCGCAATCGCGGTGGTTCAAAAGTCCGCGCGCACTTGCAGTCGGCGGGTATACCGCAACAGCTGCACGTATTCGTGTACGCACCGAACGAGCCGGCCCGGACTGATGAGAACAACGCACGAAGAAGAAGAAGAAGAAGAAGAAGAAGAAGAAGATGAGACGGGAAAGAGGATAGAAGATTGGAACCAGTTTCGTCTCTTAAACGCTTAATTAAGCTGCGGTCGAGTGAAATGGGGTACGTAAAGCCGAGTGACGCGAGCTCGTGGGATCCCCGCCGAAGAGAGACGTCAATGTATTCGTTTACGTATAACAGATCGGCTGAAAAAAAATTATGACAAAAAAGACGATCAAAAGAAATCAGTAAATTGACCTTTGTCCATGATGCCATATCGAGCTGAAACGAGAAAAGAGGTTAAATCTGGTATATTAAGTCAGTGTTGGTATCGCGGTATGAGAACGAACGACCCGCGGTGGGTTTCGACGATAGTCGTAAATTCAACGGGAATTATCTTCGCGGGTGAAAAAGACGCGCGAAAGAAGAAGACGGGGCGCAGCTCGTATCGATTGCGGAACTTTCCGGGTTCGCGGACGCGCGCTCATATCTCGGATTGAACGCGCCGAGCGCATTTCGATTTATCGCTAACGGCTCTATCGCACGCGTGGTCCTCGTACCAGTTTCTCCTTTTATCATGGTCACGCGTACACTCGTACGAGTAAACCGAGTAGCCGAGTAATTATCGTCGAATGGGCGCCAATACGTAGCGCTCTCTATGTAGAGTAAATTGTGTACGTGTATATGATCTATGTACCGCGAACGCGGTAAATGGAAATACCATAATTAGAAGCAGGTTAAGCGAACGCAAAACCGCTTCGAGCTCGACGGATAAACCATTCCGGGGAATTCCCATAAACAGCGGTACCTGCCGAGTACGGGCGTATAGGAAAACGTTCCATTCGCTGGACTCGCGTTATACTCTAGCGCTATTTGCCTTTGCACGATACTAATCAATTCATCCGAACAATATCTAACGCACCTACCCGCTACTCGGATAGTCTTACTCTGAAACACATTCATTCCGAGACGAAAGCAGTCGAGTCCGATTCATTTTGTTCACGTAAACGGGAACTCTTGTTTTGGCTCAGCGTGATGTAGCATTTTTTACATTTAAAAAAGAAACGCTTCGAGAACCGCGATATCGCATGCACATACGCGAATAGCGGAGGAGAACCGGCAGAGATAAGCGCTCGGTGAATCGAAATTAGTAGCAAGAGGAATGACGAATGCGTATTTTAATCCGTCAAGCGTGCCGCGTATGCGTGACTCGTTCCCTTATCTGCGAACCTAAAAGTTCGCCACTCTAGGCACTTCATTCTTGCAACTCAATACTACATAATTCATGATTCGCTCATCATGGTAATGTATCATAGGTCAACACAACAATTAGCGAGTTAGCTTCCGCGTGTGGTGTACCACCGGTGAAATATTGTCGAATATGCATGTATGCGCAACGAACTTTCCAATTTCAATTCTCCTCGTTCGCCAACAATTATTAGATGCGAAATTAGTGGACCGGAGAAATCAGAAAGAAAAAAGACTTATTTAATTATCGCGAGGAGGAAAGCGAGAAAAGAGAGAGGAGAAAGAAAAAAAGACGAAATCTCGAGATAATTCGAATTATGCAAATGCTTTTGGCTAAGCGCAGCGTAATTTAGCTTTGATCTTCGTGCGATAAGAGTTTACGAGGCGCGTCGAGCACGTGAAGTTGGGGCCAGGTTGGTCTACCGCGTGGCTTCACACCGGTACTGTATCGGAGCAAGTCGCATTCTCGACCGATATTCAATTACGATGGTCACGCGAATAGCATGCGATTTAGCGAACGTACCAGGAGTGAGAATAATTATGCGAATGAGGCATCGGGTACAGGTGCGTTCGGAGTTGCGCATGCTAATCAGTCACTGCTCGCGAAAACAACATTGTGTATCACGCGGTAGTAGTAACGTCAAATTTATATTCTCCGTTTGACTTCTTATGAGGTTGAAATTTTTTTGCCTTTTCGTTTTCTCCTACTATCCGCCCATATGAAGGTACTCGCCACGAAGGTGCAATTACAGACCCATTCCGTTGCGCAATTCGAAACGTTACAATGCTCCCGCGCGCGAACTCGAGCGCGAGAAAAAGGGGGCCGATCGATGTTAATCTGAGAACGGCTCTTTAACGTCTTAACGGACAGTTAATTGTTAATTTGTTAGAATTAACGTCGGACTATCTGATCGTAAGAGTTGTACGTTTTTAGTCCGCGAGTTACCCTTCTATGCAAATATGCGCGTCCATAGACGTTATAACTCGGTGGCACGTAAGCCTGCTCATGTTAATTAACGCAAAGATAAAAAATTCCAACTTTTTTCGTCCCGTCCGAAAGAGTCGAACGAGGCGATGAAAAAAAGAAATCGGTTATCGAACTGCAAGAAAGTAATTTTTTGAGGAAGGTGTTCGAACGTGTAATTAACGGCAAGTTGATTGCGGTGCAGTTTTATGTGCCGTACGCCAGTCTATAACACGATCTTGATACGTCCGGTGAAACTGGCGGCGACACCTTAAGTATATTCCGCTGTGTGTAAGCCTTGGCAATCTCTCTGTGCCATCGCGACAACCCACCTTAAACTAGGCATCGTGTAGTCGCGTTGTCCGGTGCCTCGCATGATTCTTCCTCTCACTCCTCCGCCATAGTGACATCATCGAGCGCCTATTCCTCGCGCGCGCGCCCCTACGACATTCTCGGCACGTACTTTCGGCCGAAAAAGAACAGCGGAACAAAAATATTGTCCGTCAGGAGTCGAACTTATAAATCAATGAATACCAAACGATCCGCGTATTTATTTCCCTTTTTCACTCGTACCTACTACTCGATTCTCTCGTCCCGCTAACGTATATTTCGAACGTACGCCCTCTTCTACTTGCAAGCAATGAATTTATAAATAATAATGGCGAAGAGAGGGAGAGGGAGAGAAATGGGAGGACATTTTTGTCATTTGACTCTTCTGAAAGGTATTTATATATTCGCAGAGCGTTGCGAGAATTTTTATCGCTTCGGATTTGGTTCAGTTCCGGAGCTTTTCTCGCTGGGACTAAATTTTTGGGAGTCTCGGGGACGTATGGTCGAGGTCGTGTGCGCTGTACGTGTCCTTCAACAAGGAAATCCGAGTTTTTAACGCGTGATGCGTCGGCTGGTATTCGGGAGCATTTTTTTTACGACCAGTCTAATTTACGAGAACGGCCATAGCGCGGTTTAAGGTCGTCCGCAGACCGCTCAAAGTCACTAGCAGGTAGACCAGAGGAATACTTACAGGTGCCCCTGCGTATGACCTTGCTCTAAATAGCATTTTTTCTCTATCTCTCGCCACCCTCGTATACAAAACAGGGACGTACCCTGCTGACCAATCATAAAGAATTCGTATTGTACTCGCAAACGAACCGATTTAAATATTTTTTACCTTCGCGCCTAAGGCCGAGTTTACGCAACGGCGCTTGTGCTCTCGTTCTTTTTTTCCGGCGGTTTCGGGCCAAATCCTGCTGTGAAAATTCAATGGTATAACGGAACGATAAATTCGAATACTCGTTGCCGTATTACACGCTTCGCGGTTGTTAGCACGTTCCTTTCATTCGTTAAACGGTGAGTAAAAAAATTTCAATTCAGTGTGAAAATTTAGGAAAAATTTTTTATTTGGATTTGATCAAAACAGTTTTACAAAAAAATAATAAATACACAATAAATCATATCAGTTTAAAAACATTGGGTCTTCTAATCTCTATCTCACGTTTGTAAGAACGTATTTCATCTTCTGCATCGACGTCCCATTATTATTTTTAAAAGCTGATTACAGTGTCGACGATGAAATACGAGTTCAATTACGATAGATAACAACTTTTCGGCAACGTAGAGTATACAGGACGCAATAAAGGCGGCATTACTGTCGTTAAGTCAACGCGGGAAACGTGCGTCGCGATCCGACGGCAGCCATGATACGCAGAGCAGATACACACATATTGTAGACGCGCGCGCATTTGAATATACTCGGCGTTTGACTCTCTCGCTGGGAGGCTACCAAGCCGACACAACTACCCTCTCTACCCTTTAATCCACTTGAGCCAACGTCAAACATCGCATCCACTCGACACTCGACTCGTTCGTCAAGCCCAACATTTTGCACGCGTTAATTTTACAAAAGCCAGTCAAAGGTTGCGAGTAACCACGTCGACGACAACAACACGACGTTTACATATCTCTCTCGTTGCATTCTACGCGCCAACGTCAAAACAACGAACTATCCACTCGTGTTACATGATTTTTTAACGCTACCTCGCGCACTTCCCGCCGGTTCTACATTGTTGTTCCCACTATTGTCGTCGCCAGTAACAACCGGCCAAAAATAAAATCGAGCGAATTTCTGCACGTTTTCGCTGCGAGAGAAATTCTCAACATGGATCATTTTTTTTTCTCTGTACAAAAAAGTCTAACAAAATTTACTACATATACGGTCAAATGCCAAGGTACGAATTACTGAGATAGGGAGGGTAACGCGTTCGCTATTCTCGAACTGATCTAAGAGAACTTGCCTTCGGTATCCTTTATCAAGAATTTCAGGTGGATTGGGGTGAGAAAGAGGAGTCGAGAGGAGGGTTTGTTAAGTTTCAGGCTTCACTTATCTCGCGGCCGCGGGCACTCTCTCGCGACCGCGGGGGTTGAAATTCCGGAAAGAAGAGAGAGAGAAGTAAAAGAGAGAGAGAGAGAGAGAGAGAGAGAGAGAGAGAGAGAGAGAGAGAGCTAGAGAACGATCGCGTACCACGGCGATTATTCATTGGCTGAGGGGGGTAGGTGTTCGCGAGGAAACTGTGAGGGGGTTGAGAGGTATCGGGTGACGTCGCGACGCCCCCGGGCGCTCCGAGCAAGTTCTCGAAAGTGTCGGGAGAGGGGCGAGGGAAGACTAAACTGATATGAGAAATGGCCGCTTCGTGCTGCCCGTAGGGCCAGAAGGAGCGCCAGGTCTGTACACCTATTCGTTATGCTCGCGGAACATTCTCGGTATGGCAATATGGGAATATATACCGCGTTAATTCGAACTTCGAATTTCGTCCCTGATACCTCCTAGCCCTTGGGTTACAGCGCGATCTTAAATTTCGCGCTCGGTGATGCATTGTGCAATAAGCAGTCGAAATAACGTTGTCCGCATTGACGACTCAATTACCCTTCGCTCTCTCTGTCAAGAGTTTTTGACAATCGGAACGGAGAGTAAACTCGAGCCCGATGATTATTCCACGACGCGAATTGCAAAAACGGCATCCTCGAGAAGGAAGGAGAGCGAAGTCAAAGAAAACGCGCTTATCAACCGATGCCAACCGGAGCCGACCGTCGGATCCTTATTTATGAGTCGAGCGAACTACGCGCCGGTCGTTTTCGAGCCGAATCGAGAGATCGGGACTTTTATTTTCGCGTCTTGAAAATATTGGAGAAAATCTATAAATAAAGAGGGATGAATTGAGTTTTCAAAGATCGCGGTGCCGGTGATGCATCGTCGAGAAAATCAAGGGAATCCCCAGGCTACCGATGATGAATGCATCGCGCGCACCGACGACGGCACAAGTGAAGAGCGGTAAAGGTAGAGGGGGATGTGAGCTTGGCGCGACGATAATTATTCGTAATTTGGCACGAGCGAACCGGCCCTTTTGGCATTAACGCCGTTCATATTTATCGGGGCGATTTAAACGATATTTGATTGCGTCGTGATTTACGTTGATGTCGGGACCGGATCTTAATTACGCGCGCGTTGTATCGCCGAATCGGAAGCTCCCGGTCGCGATTATACATTGCGTCGTCGAACTAAAACGCGTGGGCGGGTACGCGAAAACACCGAATCCAGAGGATAGATCGAAACTGTAACATCGGAAGATACAGCGACGTTGAGTCGAGCGATACACGATCGTGACACCGGAGCACGTGCACATACTTGCTGGCATTTTGGCGGGATATTCCACCTTCGAGAGAGCACCGAGAAACGTCAGTGGAAATTGGCTGTCGAATGGCCGATCGATCGAGCGTTACACAACGTATATACTCGCCTAGGTACCTAACCTCGTCGGCCAACGAACGTCAATAGCGTTTTTTTTTTCGCATAAAAGCGCATCCACGATTATTCATCCTCTCGACGTCCTCTCCTCATTCGCATTGCTAAACGATTCGCTAACGCGATACGCGAGCTACGCTCGATTTTCCAATCTAATCTCTTCGGTGAGCCTTGGATTTTGCGCAAGCCGACAGGCGCATAGGAAAAGCGCGATAAAAGGAGTTGAGTTGCGACTTACCGTGGCTCGATAGGTCAACAAAGTGGCCAGCAACGAGTTCGCGCGCATTCCGCATCGCTGATGACAGCTGCGAATACCGGTCCGCTGCGTGTCGTCCTACAGCCGAAGGAAGTCGTCCCTCACCGCACCGGGACCGTTCGTTCACGGCTCGTAAAGCGCGCCCTTTATTGCGCCAGGATATAGAAGAACTGATCACAGGCAGTAGGTTTCGGAATCCGAGCTCGAGTCGGTCCTCCCGGCTAACGTTTTTACCGCGAACCGGGCGCGCGCGGCAAAATTCCGCGGCGAGGAAAAAGATTCGACGAACCGAGCAATCGACACCTAATCGTCACACGCGTTCACCGAGCCCCTCTTATTGTCACCCTGCGTAATTTCTCTTTCTTTCTCCGTTCCTCCTTCCGCTTTTAATCACGCGGAAGTCGTGTTACGGGCGACGCGGGCTCGGGTGACGCTCTCTCGCGGTCCAAAGCAAACTTGTCGGATGGCAATACGTGAGTTAAATGTTCACCGCGGATGGTTTACGGCCGATAGTCCCCACCTCGCGCCGCCACGCGGCGCTGCCTACGTTCCGTCTCTCTCGCTCCTCGTGTTTCGCGCCCCGCCTCGCCCCTCCGCACCCCACCAATCCTCCCCCCCCCCTCGAAAGACCTCTAACCATCCTTCTCGTGCTGTTCTAATTTCCTCTCTTTCGCTCTCGTAACTCTCGCTTCGTTCTCCCTCTCTTTCTCTTTCCAGATCTATCTCTCTTTTTCGTTCTCTCTCTCTCTCTCTTTATCTCCCTCTCGCTCGCTCGCTCGGCTGCTCTCTCGCTCTCTCGCACGGCTCACGAAAACCCCCGACTGTTATCCCGAGGGGGCGGGGAATCGACGAGGTGCGACAAGGACGGCGTCGAGGAAGCCGCATGGCAGCGCGAAGAAGAAGGAAACAGCCCGTGAGCCGGAGCGAGATGGTTGTATGGGCGAACGTGGGAGGACGAAGGGAGACGGACGAAGCGCGCACACACGAGCCGCCGTTCACGGACAGCGCGAGGATTTATGCGCAAGGGCGTTGTTAATAGCAGGGAGAGGGGGTCGAGAGTCTCCGTCCTTGTCTCGCGAGCGGAGCGGCCGTCTCGCTCGCACCGCCGCGGGAATCGCGGATGTTCGGGCGAGGATGGCCACGGTGACGTAACGCGACCACGTGACTCCCAGCACGGCCAATCGCGGCGCACCGGCATTTGAATCTGGCGCGCGCGCCAGAGCGCCCGAGCCTCGAGGCAGTCGAGTCGCGCTACGCATCCCCCACCCATTCCTATCGGCGCTCCTCTCGCTCCGGCACCGGTTATCGTCGCATGCACACGCGGGATTGAGCCATTACCTGGTGCTTGCCGTTATAGGTATAATTATATAGCGTCGCGATACACATCGAGTAATGGTGATTTGTGGCGGCGCGCTGAACACAAGCCGGCGCGACCTATCGGCCACGTGGTGTACACGCTCCGCATGCGAGAACACGAGTAAGCCGGCTCCTTGTTTATTCGCTCTCTTCCAAGGAAAAAATCTCCGGCGGAAATTCCTACGAGGGAATTCGAAATACTTTAACGCTGTGACCGAAGGAGAGAGTACGAATGGAATCGCGATATTTCTTCATTTTCGTACGTTCGTTTGTGTTTTCCCGGGCGAGCAAAAAAAAATGGTATTTTCCGGCGTCGACTTCCATAATTGAAGTGCCAAATATTCATAAAATATCATCATATAGCAATGTACGGTCGCAGAGTCGGCGTTCGCGTTCTCATTTTAATTTGGTTTCGCGCTCTGGCGAAATTGTATTTCACCCGGTCTACCGCGCGCGCCCGCTCGCCGGCCAATTCCGCTTCTGGCAAATTTAAATCGAGCTCTCGCCTAAACTCGCTCCAAATTTAGAGGTGGAGCGCGGTGCGTGTACACGGGCCCGCGCGTTTATACCCGATGGTGTTGACCGGTGCGTGTACAACGAGCACGGCTCGACCACTGCATATATCATGCGATATTTATTCGTCCGGTATGTTCTCGCAAAGTGAAGAATTTAAAAGAACCGGCGATATCCTACTTTTTCATTCGGTACCAACACGGCAATGAACAGTTTTTGGAGAAGATACCGTTATTATGGCGCGTGACGCAACGAATGGTATCGACAAGTTCGATATATTGGGACGATAAATAATGCACGGAGACGTAAAATCAATGAATTGGCTCCACTCTCC
The DNA here is from genome assembly GCA_003055095.1 of Goniozus legneri. Lineage (NCBI taxonomy): Eukaryota > Metazoa > Arthropoda > Insecta > Hymenoptera > Bethylidae > Goniozus > Goniozus legneri. The sequence continues at coordinate 83,513 of NCVS01000095.1, forward strand.
TTTCGCGTGTTTGTACGTACCAGAAAGGTATTAGCGCTACGTATTTCACTCGTCAGCGAGAACAATGCCTCTTTAATTCAAATAAAGGAAAAATCAATGAGGGGCGGAAAATATTGCACGGACGGATGAGCGAACACGTGGTTTAGAGTCTCGAAGTTTAGGTTAGGTGGCAAGGGACATACTCATCCCCCACTCGTAGTTTGACGGAATGTTATTGCGTCCATAATCGTAGACGCCAACAGGTGTGAGCTTGCACATAGAGGCCTATATGTTCGTTGAGTATAACCACGGCACGGTTACGTATAGGTGAAAGTGGGTGTAACCAGCATTATCGCTGTAGGGCTATAAAGATCCCCACCCTTCTCGGCTATCCCTCAAAACCCCATAATCCGTAACGGAAACAATAACGTCCGCATCCAGCGACTGACCTAGCCGTTTCCCTACGGTAGCTGGTGACGTACCGTCAATATTTTGACCGGCGTAAGAGCCATGCTGTGCCCTTACCAACCCGGTTGGTAGCCAAAACCCTTTTGCCAACGGGTGACGGACAACGGTAGGTTAGGGGTGCGATGATCGTTCGCTGTCGAAAGTTTTGAACCTTGAAATCGATACCTCACAGGTATATTAGGAAACCCATTTTTGGCACTTCATTGTACAAAGCACAGCGGAGGCCGTTCTATTGTTGAAGGTAAGGGATTCGTAAAGATGACTAAACCGTTTGCTCGGAGAGACAATCATTGTCGCTTTCGGAAAGAGAAAGAAAAATAATAAACGAAAACAATGGAGGTTCTCACTTTGTATAGCGAGTGTAACGCAGAACGGAAAGATTGTATAAAATTTAAACGACTACGGCGATGGGAAATTTCGCGTATAATAACACGGCTTCCGTGAAAACGTGGACGCGCGCGCGCGCGCCGGTCCAGGAGACCACGTGTCAGCGTCGACGGCGCGTGAAAGTCGACGATGCATTGCGCGCGTCCGCTGCGTTCGCACACCTACCGCATGGATTCTCCTATATGCAGGCACAAACCGCTTGCCGGCAATCGCATAGCGCGGTTCTATAAATGGGTACGTCGTTGGTGATTCGCGAGCGCCATTATGTACCGCTCGATACCGCGAAAGCCTCTGACTCTCGACTGCGGTATCGGCACGAAACGCCATAGGCGAGTCATTTTATTGAGATTCTTGGCCAATAGTTTAACCCGTTCGATTTCGTCCGCGGCGAGTTTCTAACGTTTGAATCGTTCGTTCGGTTTTTCCGATGTATTTTACATTACAATTTGTCAACGATCGTTGAGAAAAATGTTAATCTTTTCTACCTGCTTGACAGACGTTACGAAATTCTCGTCTCGATATACTTCAAATATGTAACGTTATTTTGAAAAAAAAGAAAAGATACTGCAGATTTTGTAGGAATATTATGAGTTAGATACGGCATTCTTGAGGAAAAAGTCGCGTGAATGCCGGGCTCGTACATAAGTACAGAGTGCTGGTCTGGACGCTTATAGAAAGGATCTCCCGGGCATATCGGTCGGCTGAATCTACTTCCTTATCGCGGCGAAATTGTCCCGCTCGCTGTGGCAGGTCCCTCCGTCGGACCTCTCACTCTCGTACCTCTTATCCTTTTGCACGGCGAGCGAGGATCGAACGATCGTGGAAGAAGAAAAAAGAACAGCTTTAAGGAGCAGTCGTACATTACATTGGCGTGCAAAAAATAGGGGAATGGGAAGACCATCCACACGAGAGGACGTTTAATTTCCGAAGCCCTACCGCTCGTTCTATTCACCAACCATCTCTTTTGCTTGCACGAACCCGAAGCCGGGCACGAACCTCGTCATTTGGTCGAAAAGAGGGTGTTTCACCCTCAATGTTGAGAAAGGACTCACCAATTTTCCTGATGACACAACACCATCCACCTATGTAGCTCGCGAGATCTATGGATAAAAAGAAAAAAATATATATCGTTGAGAGATAAAAGGAAGGTCGTTTAATTTATTTCTTCATTGTGAAGGTTTGAATATAGACGATTACTTTTGTAGCAGGATGCTATTTTATACATACGCTGTTCTTCGTCAAAATTTATACAACGTATGAAACAACACAGGGAAAGGATTTTTATCGAAAAATAAAGTGAATTTGTGGTTAATTAATAAACTCGCTCAGCCCAAGGAAAGTTCGATCGAGAAGCGGACGAACTTCTTCGGGGGCTAAATAGCGCGTGAAGGAAAACACGAAGTAGACGACTATAATTCCCCCTTCGTACGTTAGCAGTCAGTATACACGCACAATCGAGCTAATCCGTTGAAGGAGCGCCTCTGTCTCTCATGCTTGCTTTCGTACCCAAGTCCCTTACACTAATTCACACAGGGGAAAATGTCATCAGTGCGGATTACCGCTAGTTTGTTTCGACGATCCTTGTGTTAGCAACTCTACGATAAATTATATCTTTTCTTCCACCAGTGTAATATTAATTTTTCAGGAGAAAATAAATTCAATTAGAAATTGTTTCATTCAGGTCTATCATTCTGTCAACGATTGTTTCTCTTTTTATTTAATTTTCGTTTTACGTTACATAAAGAATTTTGCAGTTCGGTAAAGCAGCGCAACTACTGTAACGGCTCGGCAAAAGTTTCGCTGGTGGCACGCGCCACCCTCGCTCGGTCATGCAGTTCACGCCGTTTCACCGTCGAATGTGCGAGTATATACGTATCTAACACACTTCTTTTATCGTGTTTACACAAACGCACGGGGACGAATGCGAGAGCCCGTGATGAGACGTGATGCATTAACAGCTCGCGTTTATACGGTCACGTAACAAGAAAACGCTTTCGCACGTTTGAGATATCAGGCCGCCCGGGCCGCCTCGAATGCCGTGCGCGCCGGCTAATTAAACTCCGATAAAACTTGGTCTCTTCGCTCACCCTCGAACATGTCCAAGAAATGCGGTTTCGTTTGCGAAAAATTGACAAATTTTGTATTTCGTTTTCTCTCACTCGTGAAACTAAAATCGTTTCTCTCGATGTATGTTTGTACGACGGAATTATATATTTTTCGCTACAGTCCAGGCAGTATACAAATACAAGGTATATACGCGTCGTCGTAAAACTTCGTCGGCGTTTCTCAAGGGTGTGACTTGTTACGTACGTAGGTATATTTATAGCCTTGAAACTTATAATTCGAGTTGGGCAGCGGGGCGGATTAACATTTTAATTTTAAATGCCACTCACGCGCGCGCACGGGCGCGCGCAAGCTCCAGCCCTCTTTCGCGTGCGGTGTGTGCGACGAGCGCACGGAGAGAGCGTAGAATTTCATTATTGTTTCACGCCACCGTGCACGAGTCTGCGTTACCTACCGGCTAATATTCTAATTACGCGATTTGCAAGACACTGGGGCAACCCGCGAGGAAGTTTGTTCGAGGAAGGGTGCCTCTTCATCCTCGACTCAACTTGAATATTTTTTTTAAATTATTCAAAGAATTCCAGCCAAATTAACCGGCGCGGCGTAACAACATATTTTTCATTTTCGAGTTGACGTGTTTTATCAATTAAAAGGAATATATGTATATTTCAGTAGTAAATTCCACGAAAGAAATTTCCCGTAAACGGCATTTGAGTCCGTAGCCCGGCGGGCTTCTTCCGCCGGTTGTTTACAACTGGAGGCAAAGTTTACGCGGTCGAGATAAATCCTGAGGGCGCGAGCCGAAACAGGGAGAGTCGGATCGGCAAGATCCCTAATGAATCCGGGGTATGGGTGGGTAGCGCATTCGAAGGAGCGACTTTGCCGCGTAGCCAACTTTGCCCGAGTCCGCGAGTTTCCGGCGACCTTAAAGAGCGATTCTCGTTCCTCCAAGTTGCTCTTGCAACGCGATTTAGCGGGAGTCGGAGAGCGCTGGAGGAATCCGCTGCCTGCCCGCCGGCCCGTAATTATAGTTGACCCGACGACGAAAGCAACGCGCGTCCGTTTTCGGGGGACGATAGTGCGCCACGGTCGCGTTTCTGGTTCACCGAGCGATTTGACGATCCGTGGATATGCGACCGCAACCGAGCGCGTTAATATTTGCTCTCGCTACTGCCACGTCGACACTCAACCTGCTTTATCATTCGACGTTCGCTTATGTACCAAAAAATTTTCGAAATTGAGTATCCAATGAAACACTATATTCAGAATGAAATATTTATCGTTAAAAGAGCGTGACGCGGGCGTGCGAATCTTGGACGCGGAGGAGACAAATTAAGTTGGCCCGAGGCCTAGACGAAATTTCCACGTGGACGAAATCTCATATTGCACTTATAAAAAAGAGAAAGAGAATATTTGTTTACCGTTCTGAGAAGTGTCGCGGAAAGAGCGAAATCTATTCTGGAATTACGCGTCAGGCGTACGCGTAAGTGGTTTATTTGCCGATGGAGATGATATACGGAGTGGCATACTCGGCTGAGAGCGAAAGACTAGAAACGTCCGGTCGCGGTGCCGCGAGCAAGCGCGAAGTTTACAGCTCGGCCTACAATGAGCCATGGCGATCGGTCATAATTCGCATACGCGAATGAGAAAGAGAGAGAGAGAGAGGGGGGGGGAGGGGTAGAGAGAACGAGCAAAGCACGATATATGTAAAGGTGACGGACCGTGGAATTATCAGTTTCGAGTCGCCGCCGCGCGACACTCGTAATACGTGGGCAGCCACCGAGTGCGTGAGCGAGACGAAGATAGAGTTCGCTTTATATATTCACTGGATACGTGGCCATGAGAGCCCGTCAGTCCCCTTCTCTTTTCGCACTCCGTATTTTATTCAACCGCGAAACGATACCAGAAGAGGAATGATTCTATCGGTCGGGAATTTTCACGTAGTTTATATCGAGTTAAATAGAAAAAAAAAATACAAACATTTTTCTTTCTAAAATTTTCGATTTTTGAATTTAAAATTCAGTACGATCGATAAAATATTCTCTAGCTATGAGAGGAATATATATTTCGGTGTCACAACGAAGCGGTATAATCACGAAAAGGAGAAAAGGCCGAAGTTCGTGAGGGCGGGATGAGGCGGAGATAAGGGGGAAGGTGTACAGAGGACAAGAGAAAGAAGATTACGGAGTGAATGGGAAGGAGAAAGAGAGAGAGAGAAATTCTGGACACACGGACTTGACGCATACGTAGTCACGTTAGTCAGGTATGGCGTAGTGGCGAGGCGGCGTGTTGGTAGCGATAAATCATGGGTTACCACATTGTAGCCCAGTAAATCATCGGACGCGGGGAACGCGAGAGCTTCCCAGCGTGAAATGAAACGAATTCATCTCTGTCATCCCCCACTACGTTTCTGCTTCGTCCTCCTCTCTCGCTGGCTCTCTTTCCCACTCCCTTCTACACTTCCCACCCCCGTTCCTCACCCCTCGTACCCACCGCCCACAACCCCCTCGCTCACTCGGGCGGGCGGGCGCGCGCGCGCGTCCTCTCTCGCCCGGCGTGTTTTCTATCCTCCGCACGCAACCGGGATAGGGTAGAGACGTGTACCTACGTAGCCGAAGGTGTGTCTGTGTTGAGCATCCGACCAATACATCGACCCCTCTCTCACTCCCTCGTGTATTTACCAGGCACGGTCCGTATACATAATGCCGGCTCGCGGACCAACCCACCCCCTGAATCATCTCACATCTTTCACACGCACGAAATTTTTCTCCACGCTCCCTCTCTCCTTTTCATTCCACCTCTGCACGCTATCGCACTTTCGAAACTTCTCTCCTTTCTCCTCCTCCGACAGCCGCGTGCGATGGCACTTTGGGATTCGTTTCTTTCCGTTCCGTACTCGCATCTCGCTGCTACAAAAAGATCGCGGGAAGTCCTCGATCGATAACGCCAACCAAGTGATTTAGGATGATGAAATTCTGGCGCTGCTATGGGGAAGATTTTTCTACCCGACCTTCTCCTCTTCTCTCCCTCTCTCTTTCTCGCTTTTTCACTCTTTTTTCCCTTTTTCTTTCTCTCTCTCTTGGCCACTGCCAAGTCAGGAATAAACGCAAACTTCGTCTGGGCGTAACTTCACTCGCAATACAGATACGCGAATATCTACGTACAAGCGGAGACGAACTTTGGGAAATTTAATGGAGTTTGCGTTAATTCGCGCTATCGTTCATACCTCGTGACTCGATTATAATCGAGGTCGATTTTTAATTCTCGATCTCGAGAGGGATGATCCACCCTTCGAACGCGACTATCCATCCTCGCCAGTCCCTTTTATTTTCACGCTAAAAATACATAGTGTATATACGAGGCCCCCTATACACTCTCGCGAGTTGCACGTCGGCACCGCGATATTTATCGTAATTTGATACAAGCGAGCCGGGAACAAAAAAAATTGCCGCTATGGCTGTACGTAGCGATGCGAGGGGAGACTTTCGTGAAGAAGGAGAGAGAGAGAGAGAGAGAGAGAGAGAGAGAGAGAGAGAGAGAGAGAGCAAGAGAGAGCGAGAGAGAGAAGGAGAGAAGGAGAGGCGTGGGGCGAGAGGGTAGAAGGGACCATACATCGCGAGCAGCTCAGACGCAGCCGCGCCTCCGGCGTCCTCTTCTCTTTTCCTATCTCGCTCGCACTTCTCGTATTCTACCGATATATCCCCTCCGGCCACTCCAACTTTTCGCTCCCCTTCGAGCGCTCGGCGTTTTTCTCTGATCCAGCATCGATCATGTCAAGTAAACATCGCTGGACGCCATCTCGCTCCTTCTCTTTTCTATATCTCGTTTCTTCCTCCCCACAGAGTCTTCGACCTGTACCATCGAGATCGCCAGCTTCGAATAACTTTTTCCAATTGCTATTTGTTTTCTTTCGAATAAAATGAAAATTCCTCTTTTTTTTCATTTTTCTCGCAATACTTATCGCAATTATCGTCGAAAAAATCAGTGATATCGGTAACATTTGTGATGTTTTGAAACGATCGAAGATAAGTACTCACTATCGTTTCTAAATTGCGTGGAGTAACCAGTGTTTGCTTTTTCATAGTAATTGGTCGCGTCGTTAATTTCATCACGAGGGGTGCTGTAAAAATTCTAGAAACGCGATCTCCTTCCTAGTTTGTTCTTCATACGTGACTCAGATGCGCGCTCTCTCTGATACGGCGAGAGTTTAGAAGTTATAAATCCTTTCGTACAGGTACTAAGAAACTCGTTCCTTTTTCATTGGAATAGGTCTTAATTAGCATTGGGTCGGCTCGGAAAATTACTCGGTCGTTTATCATTCCCAATTGATTCGCATCTATGTAGCAAGAAACTTTTCGAAAAATAAGTTTCTCGAACGTCAAAAACATCTCTGTTTAACCCTTAGTTAGTCGCGCCTATCTGGACTATAGGAAAAATACACGCGTTTGGGGTCCAACAGACCCCACGTGACTAATTAAAGGTTAAGATGAGTTATTAAGAACCGAAGTATCTCACTTTAATGAATCTTTTCGTGTAAAACGAGCGATAAATCGCAATGGGTTGACGCGGATATGGCCAGCGAGGTCCGTTTAAATTCATGTAAGAGTTTGCTCGGCTTGGGCTAAAAGGCCCGCGAAAAGAGAGAGAACACGAGGATAGAGGGTTTGGAAATTCGCACGCAACGTGAGTTTCGTGCACAACCGCGGCGACCAATTCGAGGAAGGTCGTTGGTTACGCGGGGGAGTGAGCAAGCGAGGGAACTAGTGCACTAATTAGGAGTCGCGTCCATTTGTTCTTTTATTTAATCAGTGCCAGAGGGGAAAGGGGAGGTCGAGCGAGTGGCGGCGCCCTAGCTACCCCCCGTGCAACTGGCTCGCAGAACTTGTATATAGCCTTCGGAAGAGTAGGAGGTGATGGAAGAGTGGAGAAAAGAGGTGGAGGTTTCTCGCGTTGCGGTGGCAGACTATTACGGGACTCCCACATAAATTGGATGTCGCTGGCTCGAAAATGTATGTAGCGATAAATCCACGGGGCAAAAATAATGGCGACTCATTTTGTAAATGGCGTAAAACTTAAAATTGTGCCGTGAGCGAGCGCATCCAATAGACACAACCTAGGAAAAAGTCATTTCGTGTCTATTCAATGATTTTTCGATCATTCGAGACCCGATGTAAATTGATTTCCGAACTGCAGCAAAAGCTATGAAAAACGATAAGTCGAACAGTACGATATAATTCTTTGGCAGTGTCGATTTAATTATTTTTCCTGTAGGAGAGAACTCATCCAAGGCCTATATCGAGGGAAAAAGAAAAAAAAAAGGTTTTTCTTTATCCGCATAGAACGATTCTCAAAGCGGGACCGGTCGAATCGCTGGCGCGAGGTATTGCCGTGCGTCGATAACTCACCCCCTCGATTTCACCCCTCCCAGGACCTATCAGTCTGCCCACCCCTACGCGTACACATATACACACGCACGTATTTGCGCGCACTACACCCCTATTCGCCACCGGCATGAGACCCGAACCACCCTTATAGTCGACTTCATTGAACGCTGGGCGCGTTTATCTTCGAACCTGTACGTCACACCTACCCCCATGCACTATCCCCTCTCGCCGCGCGCCAATGTGCCAAGCTCCGTCGTCACTCTCTTCGCACCACCCCCTTTCGCCACCCCCACAACTCACCCGGCTATCCCCCATTCGCAATCGACCCGGGGCAACCGGGATGCGTCCTCAGACGTCTAGAATGCACTTCGCGCCCGAGAGCTCTTCGTCTTCTTGTTTCCATTTGTTTTCTCAGAGCAATTCAGAGTTCGTTCGATCAATTCGAAGGTTATTATTGTTTTTTATAAAATCCAGAACCTATCGACGCGCGAATAATTTTTTGTACACTGAACGAATGAAATGTGAATCGTTTAACGGCCAAATAATTAGCGCGGGGTAGCGTATGACTATAGTCCGGCACAGACCCAAGACAATTCGTTCTCCCTGCCGAAAGCAATAAAATACCCTCCCTCATACGTACTATACAATATAGTATATATATATATATATATATATATCTATATATATAAAAATGAAGGACGTGGACGCGTGCACGAGGTAGATACGAAATCTAATTCTCGAGGGTTTGCCCAGATCTGGACCAACATCCCTCAGTGTATTATTTATACGTCGACGAAATTGGTGCCCGAGCACGCCAGGCACGTTTCCATCTTCCATGAGAATATAGCCTTAGCAATGCCCATTATTTTGCCAACCGTTCGGGACACGAACGAAATTTTCATATACGCGAGCTCACACGAGCGACGTGCGTTATGCGGAAGGACAATAGCCTACTTTCCATTTTTCGCACTCGTTACGTCAAATTCGAGCATACGCATACCCTATTTGATCGACTACTTTTCGTATTTTCTTAATCATTCATAATCGAAGACTCGAAATGCGTTTCTTCGAAGAATCTCTTTTCTCTCTCGGCACGTACCCGGAGAAAAATTGTTTTGGAGCCAATAATTGGAATAAACTCGATTCTATTGGCGCTATTGCGTCCCTCGTTTCACGGCTCGATTCTGTCACGAATCCTAGTCGCTCGTAGAGTTTTTCGGTATCGCGTTCGGTACGCGCCGGGATAACTAGAAAACTTCTTTCTTGTCCTCCCCACCTCGGACCCTCCATCCCAACCCCCTCGCGGTTCACCCTTTTTCCCTTTTTCACGAGCTTTATATCCTTTGTACAGAGAGGAAAACAGAAAGAGAGAAAAGAGGGAAAGCTAGCTGTACCGTAGTAGTATCTTCGCGTTGCAGGACGTGTTCACCCAAATGCGCTGTTAAAATTTTGGACACAATCTCACCATTTGTCTTGTGAGACCCGGGAATAAATCTCCGGCGGCTCAGGCGGCTAAGAAAAACGCGCCGCCCTCTCCCCTTTTACGTACGTGTGCCGCACAACGGTAGAGCCCACCTACTCTTTTTCTTTTCTTCCCACCCACCACCTCCTTATCCTTTTTCTTCATTTCGCAAACCCCACTCGGACGTCCGACAACCCCCTTCGTCCTACTGTCCGATCCGCTGCCCATAAATCATAATATTCGTATTAACATTCCTCGCGCTACTTTCCGCCACACTCCCCTCGATATTCCTCTCCGTTCGACGATCGACCTCCATACAACGATGTCCATACTGCCGAGTGTCGCGCGGGGATTAGCGAGCCATTGCGATTTATGCCCTTCATTTAACTCGGTCCATTACTCAATCCTCTCGGAACGCTAACTTTTTTTTATCGAAAATCGCATGCGTTACATCCGAAAGACGAAAAAATCTATTTCGGAGGATTTTTTTTTAATTCTTATTTTTATTTTGCAAAGTTTTTTTTTCGCCGTGTTTTTTTTCCCTAGTAGTTGTTGTTGTTGTCATATCGCATATATCTCGCGCTTTACGGACATTTTTTGATTTATTTTTCGACGGCTTTTGTTGCTTTGAGCGCCACGCGAACATTTTATTCCACGTGATTTATTCGCGCAATACGCAGTTAACAGATCTGACTGGATAGTTGTTAATGGAAAACGAAAAAATATAGTTCGTTCGCTGTTCAATTCGGTGGAATATTTTTTTCATCTCTCTCTATACCATCGTGCGAACCATAAATAAATGAGGTACCAATTTTTGGAATCGCTGTGAGCGACTTTTCGTCGATTGCGAAAAAGAGACGAAAAGAGGTGTAATCCGAGAGGTGAAGGTCCGATGATCGACGGTGTATCAATTTTTCAAACGAGTGCATAAAAAAAGGTCAGAAATGGACGAGATAGCCAACGACCCACCTTTCGGCAACGCGAATTGTCGGAAGGGTGAAAGAGAAAGAAAGATAGACCGAGGTGTACAGTGCGGGATGAATGGACGAGCGAGCGAGCACGCGCACCCGAACCACGCCGAACGAATGAATGACAATGATACCGTATATCAAACTGCTCGACATCGGGGCGTGCGCTGCCGAAGAGAGACGATCGCGCGTCGTGCGTCGGTCGCGCGCGCGCTTCGACACCAACACGCATACGCCAGTAAACGCGATTGCGAAATCGCTCCACAGGAGACAGTCGTAATTTTTTGCCGATATTGAGCCCCCCGAAAGCGATCGCGATGAACCACCCTTGATGAATTCGTATTCCGATCTTTCTATTTCTGTTGGAACTCGATGTGAATTATGTCGTTCGGTCTACCATGGGAGGATTATAATTTTCCGAGCTTCGATCTTGGCGGAAAATTTAATCAGTGTCAGGGAAATTCTTCGAACGTCACTTTCAAGGCTATTTTCCTAAAGGTAAAGTTAGGCACGAGTTATTACACCCGATCGAGTCAAATCATCCTGTCAGTTGGGTCGAATCTCATCCACCATAATTCTAAAGGGAGAGAAAGAGAGCAAGAGGGATACTGTAGAGTAGCGCGCGAGAGGATTGAGCGATAAAGCACGCGTCGTTGAACGACGATTGCTCGCTCGCGTCCTTATAACTCAACGTGCCGCCTCGCTTACATATTTTGACAGGTACGGTTTATGCAATCGTGGCGCGTTAGCATCTCGCGACAAGATCCCTCCACCCCGTTGCCATTCTCCGTCCGCTCGGTTCTCGCGCATAAAGTACAAGTTGCTGAACGCGCGCTGCGATACACAGGCGCGAACACGGCCTCATCTTTTCCAACGGCAAGTGGAATGAGAAAGAGAGAGGAGAGAGAGAGAGAGAGAGAGAGAGAGAAAGAAAGAGAGAAGAAATCCAGCGAAGACGAATGCATCTACATTTTGGCGTAGTGCTTTATATAACGATAACTCAAGGCGCGACGTCGCAATGCGCGAGCGCGCGTGAAGGGCCTGGAGAGCGAGAGAGCGAGAGAGAGAGAGAGAGATCAGTGAATTATACGTCTGGTGTCTTATTCTTCATCCAGTTAGTTGGTAAAGGCACGCGCGGGAACGAGATAGAGCTGCAACGAGAAAATACTACAACGAGAAGAAATTTGCGAAAACTCCGACGATTAATAATAGCACGATATACTCTCGATCGGTATCGAGCTCTCGAACTTGTTTACTCGCTTACTCTCGTTTTCCTCTTTTTCTCATATACGTACGTTTCTTACACGAACGAGAAATTTTATCGTGAATTTCCCAAGCCCGCGTCGTTATTATTGTTCATTGTACTATGAATTATCATCATACGAGCGAGCTTCTATAAATTCTCAAGTGTGGGAGGTTTTTAAAGTCCAACCCTCGCTTCGCGGAAAATTCGACGTCGCTCATCTCGACGATTTCCGCGCACTCGCGTTTGTATCTTTTTTTCATTCTCCCCCTCTTCTTTTCTACTTTTGCCGAAAATATTATTATTGCGGTTCGCGAATGGCCACGCGGTACAGCGGCGAATATGGCTGCTGTCGAGTTGCCGACTTTCTCGCGGTCGTCACGCTTGCTCACTCGACCGATCGCGAAACGTCGCGACTGCCGCGATTATCGTTATTCTCCGATTCTCAATCCTACTACTAACTTTTTTTTCGCTCTTTCGCCATTCGTTCCTCATCGTGATAAATGATTCTCTTTATTTATACAGCGAGAAAAATTTTGTGAAATGCGGCTCGAAATTTGGGACACGTCAGAGCACTTCGCCGGAATAAAATCGCGTAAATCGAGTTACCTACACTCGCTGTTGTACCCGAGCAATCCTCTCAACTCGACGGTTAAAACTCCCTGAAAACTTATCGCTCTCTCATCTTTTCTCTCTCACTCTCTCTGATATTTTGTTTTCATAATCGTACATCTGCAATGCCGCTATTCAGTTTTAACGAAATTTGATTCCCGAGTATATTTAATCGCGCTAATGCGTCACACTGAGTATTAGTTGATGCATTGCGCTTATTATGACCCGTTAGATCTAGTTTTTATTTTCGTTTTTTCAGATCCGAGTAAAGGTACGTCTCGGTATAAACGGGTGAGTCTTATCTTCTTAAGTGCACTAGCAGAACCGCATATATTACGCCCCCTTGCTCCCTCCTCCGTGCATTAGGTACATAGAGCTATGAGGAGGTTTATGAGAAGATTCCGAAGCGGAATACGTTTTAAATATATGCAAGAACACGTTTCAACTCGTCCTTCCTCTCTCACCGGCACCCCCTCCTATCCAGTGTACGCGAGAGAGTAATCTTCCTTTCATCGTCGCGCGCCAGACACTGACTCGTGTAGCGTAAAAATGGACCAGCGAGTGCGTTTATTTGAACGTGAAATTTGTTTTCTTTTAATTAGCAAGCGCTCGGCTCCTCGCTTCCGCGTAATTAAAAAGACCTCGCGATGATTTTTCAAACTCGATCGATGCGATTGATGATTCTTATTCGATTCCTCCTGTAGTATTCTCTATATTCGATCCGAATAATGGGGATAACCGATTTTCGCGAAACCCCTCGACTCGGTTTCGGGTACGGATCATAGGGATCCGGAGCGAACGTTATATAAGGTTCTAATGCATTACTAGCCATGCAAGCCACCGAACGAGAGCGCAGTAGAGAGAGATGGGGGAGGGAGGGAGAGAGACAGGGAATGGAGTCGTAGGATAGCAATTTCGAGCAAGCAGTAATAAAGCACGTCTACGCGCCGAAATCCTGATGAATGGCCGCGCTTAGGCTTGAAATGGAGAAGCGACGAGCCACTCGCCCCGCTCGCGCATCTCCCTTCGTTATCTTCCTCTCTCATTCACCGATTCACCGATACTCTCGTTCCCAATTCATTCCTATACTTCTTGCTTTCTGAATTTTCAAAAAATTCTCACCCTCTCCCAAACACTACTCAATCTCGCCTATATTATCCGCTCGAAAACTCGAATTCCAAATTTCGTAGAGACGATTTAAAGTTTAACGTGGGAAATTGAAACTTTATTCACTCGAAAATTTTTTGGAAGCTATTTAACACCTTTTCGGGACGAATTTAATTTCTAGGGGTTAGTTCGCTCTCTCTACCGTACCATCCAGGCTGTTCTATAGAGCAGTATATTTCTCTCGGTCGCAGCCCAGTCGCGGCGTGCGGACTCGATTGCCGAGGCCATGTTGCAGGGTTGCCATTGTAAAACGGCCACCCTCTCCAAAATTCTCGCTCTCCCCGTTGCAGCCCTGCATCGCAGGCGCGTGCGTACGGCGAGGCGAACGCGATCGCAAGCGGCTGTATCGGATCGCGCAATGGGAAGAGGGAGGGGGCTTGAAGCGCGATAAATCTGCTCATCCCGAATTGAGAATGTAAAATACATGCGGTGCCGCGTCTGCACGAGCCCCGCGTCCTGATAAATCCCGCGAACGATCACGATGGGCAGGCATCCCCGGGTCCCTCTAATTTATCTGTCTGCTTCGCGGTCTCTCTCGCCTCGGTCTATACGGGATTGAGCTGTCTTAATTCGAACAATTTCAACTCGAACGCCGCCACTCCCACTTTTGTCACCGAGTCGTCCCGCTCCTGTGGGACCCGTCGTAGTTCCCCGCGCTCCGTACGATTCGATTATACGCGAGTGTCATCTGCTCACAGGGTCAATGCGGTCAATCCTTTATGGAGGAGCGGTACGATCGTATATAGTCGCATGACGCGAGATAGAGAGAGAGAGAGAGAGAGAGAGAGAGAGGGACGAGTTCTGATTTGCCGGTAACGTTCGTGACTCGTTCGAAGACATTTTTCGCCAATTTAGGAGATTTCGCGCGTTAATTGCCACGAGTATCTCAAGTGCAGAGCCGGTAGGACATTTCTGCAGAGAGTCGGTGGATGCGAGTGCGCGCGCAAGACCTACTACCTATAGCGACTACTACTGGGCTCCTAAATCAGCCTCCGTGTCGTGATTCATGGAGGGCAACCTCTTACCACCCCCCTCTGTACTCAGACGCTCACTGTCTTTCTCGTTTCTCCGCGCGGCTGGCTCTTTCTCGCTCGGCGCCCTTTTTCCCGGTCCTCTTCGACGGTGACCTCCTCGACGACCCTTTTACCCCCTCACCTTCGCCAATCCAGGTTTCTACAAGGACTCCGAACGCGTTCCTCCTTTAACTTTTGTCGGTATCTCGTAATTTTCCTACCGAGGAGAGTCTAATTAAAACAAAAGAGTTAGCGGAGAAAAGCGAAAGAGAGCGAGAGAGAGATGTATTTTATTTGCCGTGAGGCAGTTTATCAGCGAAACTCGTACAGTTGGCACGACTCCCCGGTACTTGCCGAAGGTGAGCCGACAGAATTTGCGTATCGATATTCCCGGCGCGAATAAAGGAAAGCGATCCCCGGCAGTGGGGGGGAAGCTTCGAGCACCGGGGGATGTACGTGGATATGCGAAAACGTAAATCAGGGCCAATATATTTTTCTGGTAAAGAATTGGCGCGCTTAATAATACAGATACGCGGTATTAGAAGTACAGGGGCGGCCGTGCACCTACGTATAAAATATATCGCCGCGAAATCCCACGAGATATCTGTTGGAGAAGGCTATTTTCGAGCTCATTGAATAGACAGCCATGATTCTATGACCGCGGAGCGTGCCAACTCCATTGTAGCACCCTCCGCCATTTTATTCCCTTATTCTCTTCCGACGGACCTAACCGTACTCGCGCCAAGGTGCTTAAAACGTTTCGACGCGATGGTCACCCGCAGTGACAATGACATCGTTGTCGCTTGCCCTTCTCGCCCTTAGTCGCTTATCTCCCTTCGAGTCTAGACGAGCTCCTCGAGAGAGACACCGACTCGAAACGAGAGGAGCGATATTAAACGTACCGAAATTGCCGAGTTATTCCGACCGATCTCGCCCGTAGACTGCGCAATACCATTCCGCGCCGGCTCGGCGCGAGATCGGGAATGAAAAAAGCGAAATGAAGAAAGGAGCAAGATCGTACTTGTAAGTACTGCAAGCGCGAATATAAGCGAGCGAGTCGGGGTATGAGCAATGGCTGGCAACACGAACCGTAATAATGTTGTCTTCGTTCGACTCGTTTTATTTGCCCGCGGCGAAAGAATGTAGCCTACAGTCCGACTCAAAATTCATGCCGCGGTTGCGCAACGCGCGGCCCGTTGATTCCCCGAGCGAAACGCGATATATGCGCGCTCGGTTTGTTCAATCGGAACCTCGGGTTCTTATATATCTCAGCGTTCCACCTTCGCGCGAGTGCGAGATCGTACCGCTGCCTCGTCGTAATTCTCGAACGTATTTCCCCGCCATTGTCGATTGAAAACGAATCAAGTCTCGAGGGATGATCGACGATGTATTCGATCGACAACCGAGCACAATTTTTTCCCATCCATTGGTTATTCCTATCGACGTTGACGGTCCTCGACTTCCGCTCGAGGAGTCGGAGAGACACGCGGTGAGCGAAACTCCAGTGATATCTGACGATCAAAGCGTCGTAACCGTAGATCATAAGCGGGGATAACGGTGGGAATTGGCTCTTGCAAATACATTAGGCGATATAGAGAGTCGCGGTTTGCGCGGGGGCGTTTTCTCGATAACGCAGAGGGAGTGCGGAAACAGGGAGAGCGAGAAGAGAGAGAGAGAGAGAGAGAGAGAGAGAGAGAGCGAGAGAGCGAACGGGCCAGATAAAGTAGAAAAATCGTCAACGGCTTCTCGCGAAAGAAACGCGACGGTGCAAAAGGGGAGTGAGAGGTTTGCCGCGCGATGCCACCGAAAAGTATAAATTTCTTTAATGGCGCTAATAATTTCATATCGCATAATTTACTTACTGCGAAACGTAACGCCAGTAGCTACCAGAGGCATTAACGAGGAGCCTAATATTTATGTGCTACTCGGTCGTCCGCCACCCAGATAACACCCTTGCTTCCATCCTCCCACGCTCCGCCGGCTTTTCCCCCTCGCTTCGAGTTGCAACGTGCCTTCGCATCTTTCGTGGCTTGATAAAAAAAAAATAGAGAGAGGGAGAGAGAGAGAGAGAGAGAGAGAGAGAGAGAAAACTAGAGCGAAGACTCTCCCTTTTTCTTACCGAGATAAGTAGGTCCCCGTCGCGTCCCTCAATCGGTTAAGGACAAAGGGGGCTGCCGGACCTGGGGGTGATTTAATACACCTTCCACGGGGGAGGAACCGGCCCTCTCGCCATTTGCTTCTCATAGAGCGACAAAGTCGGAGTTAATTCGATGCGGGCGCGCGTTCAACTCGCGAGGGTTGCTCCGATCCACTCGTTCGCTCAATGACCCTCGTTACGTTCTCTCTCGTTTCCACGATCGCGCTAATGTACCGTTCGTCGTAAATTTTCACGACGGTGTATCTCCCTCGGTGAGATTGGGAACGAAGAAAAAATTGCAAATTCTCTCATCTCGGGAAGAAAGGGAATCTCGCGCGGACGCGATGTGCTTTATCGCCCTCGAATGTCGAGCGTATTGCGAGCCGTTAATCTCGCGTACTCGCGCGATCGCGGTAATAATTGTCGTTCGCTAATTGGTTCGCGATAAGGATCCATTAAGTGGCCGTCGACGAGCACCGACAACCTGCTGCTCGTGCTCGCGTTGCTTTCGGCTGGTATACGCGCACAGGTGATAGGCGCGCGGACGGTAGAGAGCGTACGTTATAAGCGTGCGTATACTCGAGAGAGGGAATGAAAAAGCTTAATGCGCCATTATTTACTTGATAGTGGACAACCTGGTCCGGGGGCACCAGCACGTGTTTACGCGTTTATAACAGACGTGACGTAGAGTGGTTATATCGCAAGCGTGCGGGGGCCTCGAGCGAGCGCATCGTATACAGTGTTATACCGTATATGCGAAGCTTTCTCTCCCTCTACCTCTCCCCCCCCCCTCTCTCTCTCTCTCTCTCTCTCTCGAGCTCTGCTTCGCGATGCAGCGCGCGCATTACCGGCCGTAATGCGGCGTTGGGTTACCGGTTCATATATTTTATTTAACTCTGACACGAGCGGCGAAATTACGCCGTTATTAATGAAACTAAACTATTAATTTAAATTCCATTGTTCCATTATAAATAATTACCCGTTAATAACCCGACCGGAATTGCCATGTAAATGCGATTGGTAGCGCTAGCCGCGCATTCGTTATATCGGAGTGCCATTGCGAGCTTATAATGCCACCTTATTAACCGTCTGACGATCGAAGCGTCCATCCGTCCGTTCCCGATTGGGATCGTTTATCGATCGAACGCGGACGAACTTAATCGAATTTTTTCGACTCGGAGTGTATAGAAATTAATTGTGGGCGGAGGCGCTGATTACACTAGCGATGCACTTAGTCGCGTACACGCGATTACACGCCGCGAAATAGACGGATGAGGTTTCGTGGTCGTAGTTAATCTTCCGCGCGTCAAACGGTACAAACGACGCGAACGCGGCGCATTCTGTCCGACTAGCGAGAGACAACGAGAGAGCCCGCGAGAAAGAGAGAAGAAAGACGAAGCGAACCGAGAGGTGGTGTTTTGCACGGTGTATCCCCGACGTGCACACTCGCCGCGCGAGTCACGACCGCTAGCGTATCCGAGATCGCGCCTCATGCTGGAAGCTGGGGAGAGAGGGATTAATTTCTCGCGAGCCATTCGCTCCGGGAGGCATCGAAAATCAACGGTACTCGGATTTTTCGGCCGACGAGAAAGTTGAAAACGTCCGAATAGAATTTTTCCCCATCGATTTTTCTCTCGTCGATCGTAACGGTGGAAAAATTGCGAATAACTTGGTAGTCTTCCTCGAGTCGGTCACGCGGCACGCATACGCGACAGGACACGGCACGTCGACGTACATATTAAGAGGAGGCGCCTCGCGAATCATCCAGGAAATCACGATCGCACGCCTTGGCACGCGTTCGCGCGAGGCGCGCGCGCGTGTTGTACGTGATAATTTCTTCCGTCGATACGATCTGTCATGTCGATTCCTATTGAGCATATCGATATATGCATCTACATTATATTTTTAATTTCCGTATCTCTTTTTGTTCGCCGCCAGTGGTATTGTCACCGTTCAAATAAATTAATTAGAAAGAGAAATTAACTTTTTCGCAGGTCAGAGATAACCAAGACGTTAAAGTATTTTGCTAAAAATTTGATGAGATTTTTGTATTTATATATAAAAGAGAGGAAAGAGGAATGGACGAAGGGGGTTAGTCGAGGAGAGCAAAATACTAGGAAGAGGCAGTCAGCGAGATGACATAACGAAGATACAGTGCCTCGCGGGGGTGGAGTATAGGAAGGCATCGGAGCGCACAGGCGGCGCCCTGCCGTGGCTCCGTCGAGGCGCCGGCGTCACTTCCGCTTTCCCTCTCCCTCTCTCGTTTTCCAGGGCGTCCTCTGGAGAGAGGCTCCCACCAGCCTCTCTCACTCCTGAATACGCAAAAGAACGAGAAGATGAGAGCAAGATCGCGAAACTCCTTCGGTTATTCGAATGTTGGATAGATAACGAGCTCATACATTTAGCATGAATCTTCGCGATCGTCAGGAAAATTTTACATTAATTGTTTTCTACCTTCCTGGTAATCGATATATATCGAGTAACGCGAGGAATAAATTGTTCGAAAGGTTCTTTTTTTTTATAAATCAATCGAGGTGGAAAAAACGAGAATCCTCTCGGAAGTGCCAATTTTTCTTAATCCAGAAAGCGACTCTCCTGGTTGCACGCGTGCCAGCACCGAGACTGCAGGCGATTCCGGCCACCGATAAATAAATATGAGATTCACCGGTTAAACAGTTCTCGGGTTGTTGATCCTGCGACTCGAATAAATCAGTCTCCCGTGCTTTAGAATCCGAGAGAGTCGCATGGGGGCCACGAGGCTCGCGGATCCCGCACATATATACACATACATATTAGCAACACATTCAACGTACGCATACATGTATAGCGTAGTAGCGTCACACTGCAAACCCGTCTGGCCGATACATGCGCTTTCGAATTCCACGTTGCGTTCGACCGTTATCGTCGAGTTCCGCGACTATGGTCAACTTGCCAATGATAGGTTATTTTTTTCTTTCACGCAGAAAATTTATCTAATGTGTGGACATTATAATAAAAGAGCTAAATATTGCATATATGTGTTATTGTTATTATTAGAAAACTAATTTACTTGGATAATTTTCATTAAAGATAATATATTTTCAGCTTAAAATAAACAAAAAGAAATATATGCAGTTGCACGTTAAAATTTCGAAGCGATGTGTACCTCATATTGAAATCTGTACGAAGTGGGAGCTATACAATTTTGGGAACCGCTCAGCCCACGCGTGAATCCGGCACTGATCGCAATTAAGTCGACGTATCACGCCCCCGGAACGGAGCACGTTGTGAGTAATTACACGTAGTAGGGCGGAAACCTCGCCTCGGTCTCGTGCAAAACGCCATTAACACGAACTGATGAAGACGAGAGAACGGAAAGAAAAAAAAAGTCGATGTTCGATCGAGCAGGGAACAAATTAGCGCATATATCGAGGCTCGAACGCGACCGAAATGCAAAATTTCGAGCTTCTCTCGGTCGTGAGTCATCTCGCGTAGTAAAGTACGCGAAAGAGGGATGGTAAAATGACGGAAATTCGTCGCATGTGAAACGAGGGCGGGAGGATAAATAACCGACGGCAATAAGCTCGCGTGAAATTATGAATCCATGTCATCCCTCGTTTCCTCGATACGAAAGTGAGTGTGTGTGTGAGAGAGAGAGAGAGAGAGAGAGAGAGAGAGAGGAGAAGAACCCTCCCCAATTATTATTCCTTTAGGGTTCGGAGGCACGCGTGGGCGGATATCGCGCGAGGGACGCAAAGTGGGCCGGTGCCGCGCGCGTGACTCTGCGTATAGAGTGAAAATTCGACTGTTCGCGAGGTAGTTGGGGGAATGAAGAAGCTCAGGAAAAAATTGCGCGAATATAAGAAAGCCGAGCTATGTACGTTACCGCGGTCGAAATTATTTTCAAGTGAGTATAATTTGGCGATTTCGAAGTTGGCTCTCTCTTTGTCCACGGCGTATATAATTCACGTAGAGGAGCAAAAAAGGTAGACAACGGTCGAAAAGACAATGGGGGAGAACCAGCTCTATCGGGCAGAGCGGAAGTAACCTAGGCAGTCCCCCCTTATCAGCGATTCGCCGGATTTCGGAAATATCTAGCCGGTGACTGGCCCCGTTGTACCAAATCCGCGAATTAGCATAACAAAAAGTCGAAGCGGGATTGCCATAGGCACTTGGGAGTTTTTTCGGACGAAGATCGGTAGCCAAAGCTCGCGGCTCACGAGCGGGATGGAGGATCGTCGGAGTAAACAAGGTTGGGCTAGCACTTATTCGCCGTGAGTTGTATAGTCTCTCGGAGCGAGGAACAGAGAGAGAGAGAGAGAGAGAGAGAGAGAGAGAGAGAGCACGCTCAGAGATGGTGGAAGTGGGAAGCCAACATGGACAAACAAACACGGACAACGGCGAGGTTATTTATCGTAACGAGGACTTATGGCGACAGATTTAGGAATTAGGGTATCGCGAGCGAGCCGCCGGCCCCTGGCAAGGGTTTCCATGGTGCTTCTCTGCAGCCCTATGTATATATTGTACACACGCCTACGATCCTACGAATACACGATACGTCCTGGCCCGAGTCGTCTCTCTATCTCACTCGCTCGACCGCGGCCACGTATGGACCCACGTGATACCGTAATAATCCACAAGGATTATCCGGTGTGTTCCCGGTGAACGCTAGAGAGGCTATCGTCCAACCAAATGCCGCTTTCGCGCGTGAAACCCGCAGGAACGACTCTTTATTCGACCGGAAAACGATTTTGGTATTCTCAGATGTAGAAAAAAAAAGAAACGAGTAAATTGCATGGTCTCATTTCGTTGATACATAAAAATGCGAACCGCGTGCCGAATGATCCAATCTATAAATCCTGATAAACGTCTACCTGCGCGTTACCGATATCCCAACGAGTGCGTGTGCGTCGTACGTGTGCAAAAATAAACGATTCCGTGGGCCGGTCACGCGCTTGCATCCTCTCCTTCTATTCCGCGCGACAAACTAAAGATTCCACGCGACTTCATTGGCTTCCGAAGGGTAGTAAGTTACGTAGAAGCGGAACAAATATCTCGAAAATCCGAATTAGTTGGGTAAACAAGTATAAATGTTCATCGAGATAATCTATGAAATAAAATTCAAATGCAATTAAGAACGGTGGTCAAGAAACTTCTCGGTACGAGAAAGTGCTGAGAGGAATGCGTATTAAATTCATACAAAGAGATAACAATTAAAAGGAGGAAAGTAAAAGGAAAATACAGAGAGGATTATAATAGAAGAAATAGGAGAGCGAAAAAGCGAACGAGAAGCTCCCGGCGAGTTTATATGAGAGCTAGCCGTTAAGGGGATGGGAAAGATGGCGCGGATGAGAGGGGGAGGAGGGGTGGAGAAACCGGCGGGGAAACGAAGGCGAGTGGGGGTGTGCATTGCGGATTTATTCCCGCCAACACATTCATCATGGCGGATTTAGCTGAACCCGTAACGCATTGCCGTGGATATATATCTGCTTCCATCCCTCTCCTCCCTCTTCTCTGCCACTCCTCCCCCCGCGCCACTCTCCTCCCTCTCCCTCGTCTCCCCCCCGTTCTCATCCCGGCTTCTATCCAATCCTCGCACGTAACCCGTATTCCAGACAAAATCTCGACCCTCTTTTTATTCTCTCAATTTTTTCCCTCCTCCTTTTTCAATGATTTCACGACTGCATACTACGATTTCGACCGATTCGCGAAATCGTTCTACCAGTCTTCTCTGTTTTCGGTACGCTCTTTCGCATGCCTGCGAGAGGGCCACGTGGTGAGTCCGGGTGAACTCGACAAGCGTGCTATACACGGTAAAGCGTTAAAGCTGGCCGAACGAAATTCGCGCAGCCGAAATTTTAGCCGGCCGTAATTCCATCACGTCGATTATTTCCGTGGCGTTTCGCGTTCGATAATTCGCGTAAAAGCTGCCGGATTAAAGTCATTAGCGAGAGAAAAATGTAATGCCCTGAATAACGATGGTAATGCCACGCGGCCGAATGATATTTATCGCGAAAATTCGCGACGCGCTGGCAATGTAAATTAATAAAGTTTGCGATATAATGAATTTCACCGAGAGAAGTAAATATTTGAGATGAAAAAGGGGAAGGGAAAGGGCAAGAGAGAGAGATTAAGAATTTTTTCGGAAAATTCGCTGCCGAAGGCTGAAATTGGTACGCGAAAAAATTCCTTAAATAAATCTTCGATATGCTATCAGCAGTCGATAGCAATGCGTCATGGCGCCGCGTTGACAAGGGCCTCTGGCTACCCTTCGGTCTCCGGTGCGACCCCCGCCACTTCCCTCTGTGCCACCGATATTACAGGGATCGGAATAAATCTATGGCTCATCCATCTACATTTTATCCCCGAAGAGGTACCGCGGAATACCATCTCGTACGCCTACGCGCACGTCTATGTGTGTGATCCGTATGTACACATGTTCGGTTATACCCAGGGCTGACCCAACATTTTTTTTCGTCCGAATCGTTCTCACCCAAAATTCACTGTCGATTTCGTAACATTTTTGCATGAAAATAGTTTTGGAAAAAATTACGGAAGCACATTTTCTTCGGCGTATTTTATGCCACAAAGATAGAATAAAGCGATAGAATTTTTGAAAAAGAAAAAACGAATCTCCGGTTTTTTCGTTTATGAATTGTCTCAATAAGATTGAGAGCCGATGTAAAAAGAATGATCATTTTTCACCTATTTTCGGAAATTATTTAAGAGTGCACTGAACGGCCCTGGTAGCCCCAAATATCCTCTTCGCCCTTCTCTCCCTCGAGACGGTTCAAATCCGATCACAGAGCTTCGCCCTCTATCGAGATTCCAATAGGGCGGTCTTATCGCTTCGATGGAGGGGAAGCGGCTTTGTGCTATGAAGGATCGCGAGACGCCGGACCACTTTCCTCGTTGCTCACTATATTTCACGTTTATTATCATATTTCAGGTATTCGCAATCCATTCTTTACCCGGAAGACGCATCGATATTAATGACGTCACGAAACGATCGTCGTGCAGACTAGAATACGTATAGAGGGTGGAGAGAGCTACCTCCTTGTATGGAAAAAGTTGAAAATACATAGAGTAAAAATCTGTGGCGGTTCGAACAGTCGATTTATGGTAGAGAGTGTGACTTGGAATTGAGAGGACGAGCGCGATAGAGAGAATTGCCCAAAGAAATAGTTATTGTGGGTTTCTTACGATTTTTCTATGAAACTTTTCCAAATAATAAATGAATTAAAATTATTTTTATAATTATATATTTCTATTATATGAATTGTTAACGTTGAAAATTTTCACTTCCCCCTCTTTGATTTATGGTAACGTTACAAATAGCGTGAACCCCATTTGAGCCGAAACCGTAATTTTACGAATACGGAGGGCAGCAATCGTTGGTTTTCAAAGATCACGTTCACTTCACCCTCTCGTCTTTTCCATATTTACCCCTAAGTTTTCAATATCGTCCGCCAAGAAATACCCTGTCTCTATTATAAATACATATTGGGATTTTATAATTTTTTAATTCATCTTACAAATTTGATTTCCTGTTTTCGGATCGTCAAAGGTTATAACAAGATCAATGCTTGCAGAAAATGTTATATTTACTTACAGTATTATAATAATCCATAGCTTTATTGCAACGATAACGTGAGAAGAGTTACAAAAATTATTCCAATCACAGAACATAATGAAAACGAGTACAGTATAGACTTATCTGTTAAGTATAAAATAAGTTTAAGTAACAATTAATACCAATATTATCGTCGATATATTACGTAAGCCAGAATGCAACAAGACAGATTCGCGTGCTCATGGCGTACTGAATCTCGTACAGAAAAATCCCCCGTCAGAAGTGAAACGGTCTCTAAAGTGGGGTGTGCTGCGTGTACCGATCTAAAGAGCAAAAAAGCGTCCCGACCTATTCCCTTGTACCTCTCACAAAATGCGTTTCTACGTAGGACAACAGCTGCTACAAGCGGTTCTTCCGGTAAGGACGAGGGGGATGTAATGGCGCAATAGTCCGCCAGTCTTTTCTGTCCCTCTGATTCGCCCTTCGTAGTCGACGGAACTTTAGCTTTCGTGAATTTTGTATAGAAATAACTGTTATCCAATGTGAATTTTTAATCGTTCGAAAGGACGATCGGATAAATAAATATAGGAATATCATTATGAAATTTATCAACTCGCTATAGAACATTCGACTTACGATCGAATCCGAAAGAAAACTTTTACTGTGGGGCAGAGTTTCGGCTCGCATATACACTCGAGTACGTAAATTATATTTTTCGCGGTGCAATATTCTTCTACCTATATCGCGTACTATATGCGAGAATATAATTAATGGGTCTTCTTAGGTGAATGCACGCAGAACTTACTGGACCACAATGCACGAAAAAGCTTTCGAACTCGTATAAAAGTTGGCGTTCATTTCGACATTTGACATATGGCGTAGTTTCGATCCCCGCGCTGCTTATGCGCTACGTATACGTCGTTTATTTTCCTGTATTAGTACATCTAGCCCGATTTTACGCTAAGACGAGAAAGAGAAACGTTACTACACCTACGAATGGATCTCCTGCTTGGTTTTCATCCGGCATCGTCATCAAACTTTCATGAGGTTCCGAACGATACGCTCAAGCGAGAAAAACTTGCCTCGAAATTACCGAAGGTCCCCCGACAGTCGCCGCGAAAAACCGAGAACGAGGCAGGAAAACGACTGAACACGGGAAGAAAGAGGGAGGAAAAAAAGAGAACCAAGTCGGGATCTCGACCCAAATCCAAGGGACGAGAAAACTTGGCTCGTCAATCAACCAAGCGGAAGGAAGGAAGTTCCGATACGAGGACGAGCGCTTGCCTAGCGTTCTGTGTATCTTTGATACCTTCTTCTTGCCTTGCTTCCGCAACCTCGTTTTCTTTATTCGCCCAACGTCTCGAGTCGGCCAACTAAATCCACGAAAATACGCCCGATATCGCGTTGCTACTTAGCGATGGTATTATATATAATACGATAAAAACTCACTCGAAAATTTAATATCACTTGGCTGGCGAAAACCTTTGGTTAATGGAAATTTCATTCGAACGGAAGCAAAATATTAATCACATTTATCTATATCTTTTTTCGCGTATTCCCGAGAGAGATTACAGAATTCACGAAAAATTTTCCATAACGGATGCGCAAGACTAGGTTTTGTAAAACAAGACGGAAAAACTGCCGTAATGCGAAAGACGGAATTGACGCAAAGATATGTACGTACAGTAAATCCAACAGGTATCGAGAACGATAAAACATGCTTCGCACGCACGATTACCTCTTTGCCGATGGCGCGATGCTTCACGTCAAGTTGTTTTTACCTTTTGCCACTTCATAGCATCAGATAGAGTTGGAATTTTCGTGCTCGCTGCGTTACTGCTCACTTCATGAATTTCGGGAGAGAAAATTTTGGAAATTACCTCTTTTCTACGGAAATTTTTAAGGACATTATTCAAACGCCGGGAATACCTGTTTCTCGAGCCTGTAAGTCACTCGAACCTTCAATTCCAGTTTTACGTCCTCCACGTTTGACTTATAACGGAGAATAAAGAAATCCTGAATTCAGACCGCATAGACAGGAACCAAATCAGAAGAACCGAGCCGCTCGTGAACGTTTACCGGTTACCGGTGCTCCGCTATGGTCACTTAAATCATTTTCCGTGACAACTCACGATCCAACAACTTCCTCGGAGCTGAAGAGCACGATTCGTAGTAAGGGCCAAGGACAAGAAAGAAAAGATGAGCTAAGATTGGTCGGAAGAAAACAAGGCGTATATAGGCTCAACAAGAAAAAGAGGAAAATAATAAGAGAGGGACAAGGAACTCTGCCTAGCCGCGACTTCGCGGCGCTCGATACCATATCTCACCAGAGCCATCAGCATTTTCCAACTTGTCTCCCGAATCTCACTCCTCTTCTCTTTCTCTCTCTCTCTCTCTCTCTCTCTCTCTCTCTCTCTTCCCCTTCCCTAGCGCTCGCTACTGCCCAGTGACGTAAGTAACAACATATATAAAAGTAAGTGACTCGCTCACGGGGCGGTGATGCAGGGTCCGCGCTATCTGCCGAGTCTATCGGGCAGTAAACAGCGAGCGGCAGATAAGGCCAAAGATATATTATGGACGCCCGGGATCCTCGCGTTTCGTGTGTAGCCGTGGGGACGACTCGGTCTAGCTCTAGCCTAGACGAGAAAAGACGAAATCTTCCCCCGAAAGAAAAAAAAGACAGTTTGC
>NCVS01000095.1:126231-140795 GCA_003055095.1 Goniozus legneri
GGTTCTTCATCGAACTACTTTGCGCGCGCGCCGAGTGACGTTCCGAACGGAGCCCGATCGCGCACCGGCGTAGACTTTACGAGACTTCAAGTGGTATCGGCTAATAATGACGGTAATAAATGTCGCGATAAAATCAACAGAGAAGACTTATCGCCAGTCGTTAAGTACGTACGAAAGGCGTAAAATGGTAATGAAGTGTAATCAAAACAAATCATAAACCAGCGCCGTTAACCGGGCGCGAAAAGGGAAGCACTGGTGTACATTAAACAGCCGAAAAGTATCTGCTTCGCGCTCATAGGTAGATAAAATTATTATATCGAGCTGTTTTTTTTTATCCGATCGACGGAAGAGGAAAAAAAGGGGTACACACCGATCATCGGATTATAATTCTCGATCGATAACGAATAAATTGCTTTACGACTTCTTTAATGGTCCCAATGACAGCGATTCGGTAACCGGTCGTAATGAAGAGGGACGTGGGAAAGAGAAAGAGGGAAGGCAATTAGCATAAGAGTCAGTTTTCACTAGAAGGCTCGCGGTGAAGGTGGGTAGGTCATGGTTCGATTGCAGGAAGGAAGCAGTTAGGCCCGGTTAAAGTCGTTAAGCCAAGTTTACGAGGTGTTACTGGGAGTGTAACCTGTAAATCTCGCAGCGCGTAAGGGACGATCTCCTCACTCTCTCTCTCTCTCTCGGCAAAAGCGTGCCAGTGACCGCCCTTGGAAAGATCGCGGAAGGGGTAATGGATATACGGGGGCGCGATCCGTAAGACGGCAAGAGAGAGAGAGAGAGAGAGCGAGAGAGAGACAGCGCGAGAATCGAGGTAAGATCGGGCCCGGAGCTATAAACACTTTTATGGATCGTAAAACGTCTTCCTTTACAGCCAATAAAGATCCGCGCGTGGGCACGTCGGTTTGACGGGCGCCAAACTGCCAAAGTGGAAGGGGTTTCGGAGACATCAATCTGTCGAAATCACGCTTTACTGCGTAATAAAAATCACGCTTCTTCCTCCGAGAATGGAAATAAGACGGAGAGCGAGAGAGAAAGTACGCGCGGCCGCTCTATTTCGACTTGGGTGCTTTCTATTGGATTATCGAGCGACGGGTATTTGAGAACGCGTTCGAACGGAAAATGCGACTCTCGTGCCAACGCCGCGAGCCTTAGAGTTCTATATCTATATAGGTTTCCTAAGTTCGTGACCGCGATTTCCCCTATATTTCGTCGGGTCGATAAAAACAAACCATAAAGGCGTGTTAACGGCGGATCATTGAACTAACGCGAACGGCTGATGGCTTGGTGGGTAGGGTGAATCTCTAAATTAAACCATGTACCGATGGTCCGTCTTCCTCCTCTCTCGCGAGCGTCGGTAAGGTAGCATCGATCTGCATTACCGGTCGTCAAGTATCGGGTTGTGCCGCCATCTGCTTCGTGCTCGCTCAGTTAGAAAAGTAGTCCCTCGCGTAATGTTACATTCTTCGAATAATTGGACGAATGATCTTTTCGAATTTTTACGCGATACGTTCAGACGACGATAAGGAATAATTTTTGAAAATTATTCATGTGAAAATTAAAAAAAAAAAAAAATAAAGAACAATAAGTGTAAAAATTGCGCGAAATTTAATCGCATCACTTGTCTCCGCCCTCAACCACGCCTCCCGACTCAAAAGAGACGAACGCCGAGCAGCCATAACTAACTCCATGTGTCGTTAACGCCACTAGATGGCATTGCCGTGCCCGTGCCAAAGTGGAATAACGCGTTATATACATACCACAGAGTACCGCGAAACATTGCCTATCCAGACGAGAGTTGGTTGATTTAGCTACCTCGTTTATCTCGATTTTAATCCAATTATTTTTTTTTTTCGTTTTGAATACGGAATGTCGATTTATTTTTCACGTGGATTTCACACGTGAATTTTCCACTGGTTATAAATATTGGTTACAATCGACATTTTTTCGACAGTGACAGTTATAAATTTGGGATGAAAAATATTTTTTGTTCAAAAAAACTTATAAATAAAAATAAAAGCCGCGAATCGTAAATTGCGAAATGTCAAAGAGTCGGGTATACATGTGTATATCTGGTACTGAGAGAAGCACGAGACAAGAAATTATCTCCCGAAGCGTACACCCGTGAATCCGAACGATAAAAGAAGCAATTGATCACTCGATGCGATATAAGCCCTTATCGAATATATCTTCACCCGAAGCCATCTAAATTGCTTTCTTATGTCGAATGACAAAATTTATCATGGCTTATATCCGAATGGAGTTTCGTCTACCGAAAGAAGAGTTGCGCGGATCCTGCATCGGTTCCTTTTTTCAAAAGTTATCGCGCCATATAAAAAATGAGATAATTTTTAAATAACAATTTTCAATTTAATTGAAATATTTTTTAACGCGTCTAATTTCGATTTTATATGGAAAAATTTTTTTGACGGTAGCAATTTTTGATTTTGACAATATATTTACGAGGGAGAAAGAGAGAAAAAATTACAGGTTCTAGTAAAAAAATGGAATTTGCATGATTATTCGAAACGAAAATGATGTTCGGTATAATCCGGGCAATTTTCAATTATCGGGATAGCCTCGTTAAAGCAGTTTTGCATAAATTGAAGACTATTGAAGTCAGTGGGAATTGCTAATAATGAGAACTGGTTGTGAGCGCGAGCGCGAATACGAGGTAGGCATTACAGTCGAATATTGCTTAAGGTGTCGACCGGTAGCTTGTTACGACGATGTTTGCTAATCGTTCGCGTATACTAATCGGCCATTTCAAAATACTTACATTCTCGTAATGGAATAAAAGGTGCTATATTTTTCTCATCGGATTCTCAAATACCGGAAGTTTTAAATCACGATTGAATGGTAGGAATGAAATTTAATTTTCACGAATGACTTATTATTTTCATAAATCTCGTTGATAGCGCAGGTATCGAATTTGTCTTTCGATTTTGATGTTCGTGAAATAAATATACGACTGTGTAAAGAACGGGAATATTCCTTTTGGAAGAAAGCATCACGCGAATGGCATATCGGATTGAATAAGTGTCCCAATGAACGTTATTCAACTGCGCATTCGCGTTCACTCATACAATTACGTGGCGTTCTCCTCGCCGAAGTTAATCGGGTAGTCGGGCTGCGAAAGTAATATCACAATTACCGCGCGCGCAAGCACGCGGGGTCGAAATTTATGCGCGAACTTTGGCCAACGTCCGAAAAAGGAACGATTAAGAGGACAATGATACCATCGCGGTTAGGAACTTTCGATTCCACGAGTCTCGACTGTCTTGGAAATAGTAATAACAAGCTCGAAATAAATGACATCCAACTTCTGTTCGTCCGCGGGCGGAGAATAAATTTACTCGAAATAACTATGTGCGGAGTTATTCTTAAGGCACTATATGAAACTATGTTGAAGCGAACGAACAACGCCGGCGAATCGCGTCACAGTGCGGCGACGGTGAATTGCACCTACGTCGACGGGAATCTGTATACGGGAGGATAACTCGAAGAAATCTTTTTTCAACCTAAACATGGAAAAAGTCGAGCAGGCCGACCGGCGAAAGTTTCGAGAAAGTACGGAAACCTTTTAACGGGTACCTTTTTTCTCTTCGTTCTCTTTTTTTATCTTTTTTTTTTAGGACGATATTGCTACTGGTCTAGCTCTACAAAAGGGTCGTTTGGTGTTTCCCTCTCTTCACAGAATGGATTCTCGACTTGACGAAAAAATTTGGATTACACGGTGAGCGTGCGCTCGACTTCCCTGGAAGAGCTATAAGCGTACCAGTATTTCCGATCTATTTTTTTCCTATACCTGTCGCGACTTTCTCTTTTTTTAGAGCCAAATTCGGCTTTCCTTTTTTTTTTCACCCTCGAGGGTCCTTCCCGCAACGGATAGAGCACGTTAAGAGTACTGACGTACGACCGTGCGGGATTGCCCCGCGAAGATACAAGTTGAGCGCACGCAAACGGAATAACTTAGGAAATTATGAAGGCACGCTCGCGAGCGGTTTATTCTCATTACGTATGCCGACTAAACTTAATTTTAAGGCACGGGGAGGGAAATTAAGCACCGAGATCGCATGCGCACACACAGAGCCCGTGACTTTTCTTCAAATTAGTCTTCGTTCTAAATAATCAAGGATTTTCCTCGTTTCCAGGGTGCCTTTATTCCTAATTAGCCAAAAATATAATAAGAGACACGTCTCTCGAAGAGATTGCGCTGTACCTCGCGAGTCGTTCGCCTTTCGACCGTATCGTCAACAGGTTGTCATCGACCTCTTGCAAAATTAAAAAAAAACTAGTTCCCTTCGAGACTAAAAATTTAAGAGAAGTCTATCCACAAGGAGGAAAAAATTTTAGCATAGATTTGCATAACTACGCATAAATATTATTTTCCGTAACGAAATTAACTTTTACAACAAGAGACGCAAATAATTTTATAACGCGCTCTCCGTTGAAGGAGTCAAGAGAAAAATATGTACCGCCGGCGTAAGTTCACAACGGCGACGCACCCGAGTCAAAAGATTCGATACGCTTTATGTCCAAATTAGAACGATTTCTTCGTCTTATTGTTTTTTGCCGTATAAATTTTTTGACTCGGGGAGCGAGGAAAAATGGAGAAAACGACCAACCTTAGTATAGCTGTGTACATTGCGGTGCTAGCAGAGGGTGGTGCGGATTGGCGGTGGGGTGATCCTGGGGGCTCCGGTGCAGGGCGTACCCCTAGTTGGCCCCGTCGGGTCCCCCGCCTGCCCCCTGCTGCTGATGCGCCGCCGCCGCGGCCGCCGCTGCCGCTGCCGCTTTCTGTGCTTGTGCCTGTTTCTCCTGTTCGTTGAGCTCTTTAATCGCCTGGATCTCCTTCTTCAGCTTCATCCGCCGATTCTGGAACCAGATCTTGATCTGCCGTTCCGTCAAACAGAGCGCATGAGCCATCTCGATTCGCCTCCGCCTGGTGAGGTAGTGATTCGTGTGGAATTCCTTCTCCAGTTCCAGCGTCTGATAGCGCGTGTACGTTTGTCTGCCGCGTCTGCGCAAGCCGTTTGCTCCTGAAACAATTACAACGTTGTCGTACAATCGGTCATTCGAGGAGCCTCGATCGATCGGGATTTTTGTCGAGAGAGTGAGTAGGCGAATACGCGTCGATGCTTTTTAAATAGAGTGGACCGAGGTTCCGACGGGGCTAGTAGGAAGCGAATACGAGGAGGAAGCGCGAGATAAACAGGTGAAAGAGAGAGAGAGAGAGAGAGAGAAAGAGAAGGAGCCGTAGCGAGCAGCCACTTGGGTACGGTAGCGGAATAAGCCCCGTCGGGAGGCAAAAGCTCGCCTTATCGGCCGTTACGGCCTCGTAAAGCCGCCCCCCGTGCCCCCCGTACCCCCAGTACCCCTCGCTCCGTTCCAACAGCTCGAGATCCGCCTAAACCACCCTCTTTCCGTAACACTACCGACGCACTTTGCCGTAAGCGTATCACCTCGCACCCCGTTCTCTCTTTACACGCGACACGAAATAAACCGTTATGAGTGCGAAACACGGTCATAACGCAAATTCGATCTCCGACGCGTTATTCGCTCCCCGACGACGAATAAAACCCATTCGAGACAATTAATTCTCGGCGAATGAGGTCGGACCCCGGCCGACTCGTATACGCATTGATATACGTATAACGCGAATGCGCGCCCAATTACTGTCTTTCGCGCCGACAAATCGACAACCAGGATTAATCGTTCATTTACGATAATGCGATTCGTAATATAGTTGCGTGGCGTAGAGGAATTAATTGCTCGTCGGGCTCGCTCGACCGTAGCAGGCTCATACCCGAATAATTTCGCCTCGACGAAGAATTCGATTCTCGTCGGTGACAGAAAAATCGGAAATATCTGAAGCCAAGTACGGAGGCTGCGTAATATCGATAGTGTCTTCATTACGGGGACCTAATCGAGCTGCCGGTGCTCATTGCTCGCGAGTCGAAATGCCAGCTCTGTTGTTCTAGCGTAGCGGCGAAGGGAGGATGCGGAGGGTGGCACGCGCGCTCGGCACAACTCCCGGAGTTATGGGGAAACGTTTATAAGGGTTATTTGTCGCGCAGCCGAGGAGGCTCCACCACCCTTCGTGCTCACGCCACCCTCCTACGTGAGCCACCCCAGCGCTCCTCCGGGCCAACCGGGACGATAGACTCCGCCGAACTTATAAATAAAAGCGGGGGTAGTAGGGTGTTCCCCCAATTAAGCCGGCCTCATACGTCTCCGCAAAGCAGAAAATGTGACAAGCCGAACCCCCTCTCTCAGCCACCAGCGTCGTTCCACCGGGGGTCTTTTAGCGAAAAGACACGAACTAAGAAACCATTTCTGCCTCCCTTCTCCTTTCCTTATCGAGTCTACCCGTTCGCTGCTTTTTTTTTCTTACTCGTTCGTTTCGTAACTCGACTCTCCCTTCCATTCGAGGACAATGAATCACTCTCCGCACGAATAAATTTTTCAAATTCAGATAGGGCGAACAATTTATCCTCTTAATTTTTTTTTTCTCTTCTCGTCCTTGCGTCGCAATTCCGATAAGGATTTCTATCTCTCTCTCCTCCATAGGTTCACTCGTCACGGTCGTGCGCTTTCACTTATCTCTGCTATCCCCCGTTTGCCGTCTCTTTTTCTTAAGCTGTTCTTTCGATCCTCGAACGCGCGCCGTCTCTTTCTCTCTTTCTCTCCCTCTCATCCTCCCTCATCGTCGTCTCGCCACGTTCGGCCCATTGGGATATCGCGAGCGAAACGAAGTTAGAAAAGCCGTGGAAGGGGCTCGGGGTGAGAGGGAGATTCGCGTATACGCTCTCTCGCAGAAAGTATAAGGAGAGGCGTGCGTGGCTGTTTAACTGTAGGGGTGGGTGGGTGGCGGATAAATTTTATGCTGAGGCCGTGAAACGTGTTTCATCTGGGGGATAGGGGGTGCGCGGGGTGGTCGACGGAGCGAGAGAAAGGGCGTCGAGTCGCTCGCCGGGGGTGAGAGGGAGGAGCGAACGCGCGCGGAGCTCAGAGGTAGGAAAAATATTCCGTCGTTACTCACGTCCTTTCCTTGAAAAATATCGCTCGTATTTCGAGGGAAAATTTCGCGCGAATGAAACCTCCTCTCGACGACGAATTGTTCTCTGCCAGGCCAGCGGGTATTCTCGAGTAAGTTCGGTGAAATTTTCAGAGACGATCTAAAAAATCGAATAAGACGATAAATTTACCGTCGTTCGCGTACGATTCGCAGAGGACCGAATGCAATGAGAATTTCGCAATTCTAGCCGAGATTGATCCGCCGCGCAATTAAGCGCGCCATCGGCGAAGGGGGAGAAAATGTTTACTCGGTTAAAGGTGATATTAAACCGATCGAGCGAGAGAGAGAATTTCTGTCGGGACTGTTTGGAAGTTTTTTTTTACCCCGCCGCGGAAGTGAGCGTTGCGAAATTCGTACAAGGGGATGTCGAATGTAAGGGACTGCCAAGGGTAGAATTTCGACGTATTCGACCATAAATGGTGGTGGAGTTGGAGGGAAAGAGAAAGAGACGGATCGGGAGGAAGGGCGAGCGAGTCGGTTGTTGCCAATTCTAATAAGAAGAGCCAATACGTTGATTGCTGCTGGGGATTTGCCGATGTAACTCTCTTCGGCGCACGGTTCGCAAAACACAATGCCAAACCGCTCACCCCCGCCCTCGGCCCACCCTCCCCGAGCCGCTCCACCAGCCCACCGTATTGCCCGCACACACGGAAGCCGAATCATACGCGAGACCAATCAAATCAAAGTAAGTGAATTGGCCGGGAGCATGAAGGACCTTCCAAGATTCCCGAGAGATATTTCCTTTTAGGCTCGTGTTTCGCTTTAAAGCTCCGGCAATTGGCAGGCAGTTTTTGTTTGCAAAAACCAATGGTAACGAATGGCTCTCGCGGCAGCCGAACCCTTCGGCTTTTAGTTAACATTGATTTCGTAACCGAGCCTAAATTTCGAGCGAGCGACCCTTCGCGAGTGCTGACGCAAGTACGTGTTTAATCCTCGGCTAGTGCTGCACAATAAGAAATGAATCCAGGAGTTTACGATCGCTCTTATCTGGGTCTCTGCATAAAATTCACCACTTACTCTGGCACTACGATGCCGGGAAAAACTCCTTTGGTCTACGCTCACCACGATATGAGAAATTTATGCGCTTTATAAACACGACGTATATACCCTAAGTAGCACGGATTTTTTGTTCAAACGCTCTCTATCTCTTCCCCTCCCCTCTCTCTCTCTCTCTCTCTCTCTCTCTCTCTTTCATTCTTCTCTTCGCTCTCTTTTTCAGAAGAAAAACGCCGAGTACGTAATTCAATGTGTATATTATGCCGATATCAGACGGGCGTAAAGGACAAACAGGCGTCGGGGATGCGCACGAGTCGTCGCTAACGACCGGGCGATAAACATTTTTTACACCAGGCGACGTATAAAGCGTTTAAGAGCTGGGCGATGGATCAAAGCGTTCCATTTCTCGCTCGCTCGGCTCGCGTAAAACGTTCCCGGGGAACGGCCTTATTTTATACGCGATCATACGCATACGCTCACACGTACGAGGCCCGAACGGGGTTGCCTTCGTCTACGAGGCAGCTATTTATGGCGAGCCAACACTGGGCTTCCTTCCTCTTCTTCTTCACTCCAGTTATCGGAGAGGAAACCGACGCCTAGCGATACGACGCGTCTCTACTCGTTAGCCGTCGTTTTCCACGTAACTTATTAATTACGGTTTCTGAATAATGTTCTCCAGCTGTGCCGTCGCGCGCTCAACATCACATGAAAATCCACCCGAGACGGGGCCAACTTTCACCGTCGAGGAGTTTTCCTCGTCCCATCCTTCGCTCCCCCTCCTCTCACCCCTCCCTCCCGCCCTACGGTGGGAAGAGGAAGGAGGAAAGGGAGAGGGCAAAACTTCGACGCTGGAAAAGGCACGTAACGCGAAAGAGACGGCCAAGTTTCGGAGAAGTAAAAAACCAAGTCCGCGGCGGATACGAGGTAAAAAAGCGAAAAAAAGAGAAAGTCGGGCCAAAGAACGCCGAAGGGGAGAAACACCAGTGGATTCGACAAGGGAGGAATGAAATAAGAGTAGAACAACGCGAAAGTATTGAGATAACAGTGGGAAAATCGAGAGCGCGAATTTAATAACCTCTTCTAGGTTAAGTATCGGTGCTATCCAAATATGATAGGAGAAGGTATCTCTCGTGGTGACTCATCGAGTCACCGCTGGCACGTCTGAGAATAAAAAACAAGGTGTGACGAAAAAAAAAATGGAAATAGGAGATGTAGGGAAAAGAGTAAAAGGAAAACTGGAAGATAAAAGGCAGAAAAATGTGAACTGGGCGCCTATTGGAAAGAGAAAGATAGAGAGACGAGGCGAACGAAAGGGGAGGGTCGAGGGCGCGGGGAAAGAGAGGGGAGGCGAGAGAAAGAAGCACGCTCGCGCAGGGAAAGAGAGTATAGCGCTAGGGACGTTGGCAGTATTTCACGCCCCCGAGAGGATTACCTACCTTTCGCGGGAGCGAAGGAGAAAGAGAAAGAGAAAGGGAGAAGGAGAGAGAGGAGGGAACCCAAGTTGAGCTACGATCTTGCTGCGTAGCTACGCGTTTCTCATACCGAGTGTCTCCGGCTCCCGGGCGCCTCCCGAACGTCCCCGCTTCCCCTTCGGCAAACAGGGTCCGCTGCGGACGAGAGCGGCCACGAGAATGCCGAAAAGCCAGGACATGCAACAGAGCTCGTGGCTTTGCTCGTTTCTAGCGAGTAAAACTCTCGAAGATCTAATTACCTTTCCTCCAGATCGGTTTCGGGGACAAAGAAAAGCTGTTTTTTCTTCATCCCAGCTCGTGAATTAACGAAAGGTCCATCGGTGAAATAATCGATCCTCCGGGAGATCGTAAACTTTCTTCGGTCTTTGGCTACAGCGTCGAGCGGTGTGAATTATCGAAGGGATCGCGACCACGGGACCAATTTTAGCCGATTAACGAACGCGTTTCGAACTAGCCAGTACCTCGGCGCGTGGGCACTTACTCGTACGTGCGGTACGAGTGTACGCAAACACGCCGGAACGTAAGAAGAACGAATGGAGCGTTCGAGAATAAGATATCCGCTTTACGCGCGCCTCGTAATTTCGAATATTCGCGTGGAACGCCGCGGGCAAGGTGAAAGAATAAAAGAGAGAGAGAGAGAGAGAGAGAGAGAGAGAGAGAGCGAGAGGGAATTCACGGACACTCCCACGCAAGAACAAAAAGAAAGGTAACCGACGAAGATCGCGAAGAAGGCGCTCTCGCTGCGAGATTTCCTTAATACCGAATGGTATTGGCTATCGGTGAGATTACGGAGCTCGTTTCGCGGCTCCTGCGATGGCTACTCTCCACTGTTCTCAAGGTACCGCCGGCAGACCCAATTTCCACCGTTGACTTCCGATATCGAGGATTACAGCAGTCGTAAATACACATTCCTTATTTCGGATCGGTGTTCCGGGGCAATTAAAATAAGTTTCAACCCTCTCGTGACTGCAATACGAGTATCCAACAATGGCTCATTTTTTACATAGTCACGATGCACGCGCGTATTTACGGCGTCGCGAAGGAAGGGGAGGAAAAAATCGAACGAAACGGATTATTAATTCGTCGAGAAGCAAAATTAGCCGAGCAAAGGCGATATTATGGTTGACGAAATCCATCGAAGGCCGGTCGTGAATCACGTCCCGCGTGCGGTGCGTCTCCTGCATCAGTAGTCAGAACGATGAGCGATTCGCGTATGGACGCTCGTTTCGAATGTACGTTGCGTTGCGGAACGAACGCGAAATCGTACGATTCGAGGAGGGCCATTACGAATGCACGATGGCGAGCGACGATTTTTCAGCGGAAGAGGATAATACGCGATCAACGTAGCTCGATTTAAACTCGATTGGTTTTTAATTCCTCCCCGTCTCTCCGTGGAAGTTCCTTTCTCCTCTCGTTGTTCCCGTCGAACGGAATCGATCGATAGGGACAACCTCAACGGTCCCTCTCTCGCGTGCGCCACTCGTGAGAAATTTAATTAACGCTCTCGGCGGAGTTCTATCGGTCTCCGGCTCTTGCTCTTTTTGCCGAACGACAACAACGGTGGAATGGACACGAGGATGGGGTCGATAGTTGCGAGTTGGCCACCGTACGACCAGCTGCTACCCACGGTAACTGTAATAATTATGCAAAGACCGACATTGCTCGAACGGTGCATCGCGCGTGTCAGCAAACGAGAGTAAGAGAGGGAGAGAGAGAGAGAGAGAGAGAGAGACCTGGATGCACCGCGAAACAGTGGAGAACGAATACGAAACCGAAAAAAGAGCAACTCGAGTGAAGATGGTGGAGAAGATGGCATGCAAAGAAGGACTCTCGTAGGTAAGCGAACCGAGCCGGTTGTAAGCCAACACCTCGTCCCTCTCCGGCTGCGTATCTCCTCCTCCAGTTCGTCTTACTCTCCATACGATGACTCTGTCCCCGCTGCTGCAACTCCCACAGTTCATCCTCCGAGAATCTTACTTTGGTTCGAAATCCCATGCTCGATCCTCCACACCGAAATGACCGTTCAAAAAATCTCGAATGTACATATATTACCGACATGACCGATCGAGTTGACGTTATTGTACTCCTCCTCGAGTATTTTACTCGGTTGGGGTTCGAGAGGGTGGACCGGGCACGATACAGGTGGGTAACCCCAGCGACACCTCCTAACGAAAGCGATCGTCTGTCTTGCTTACTCGCTCGCTCGCTCGCGTCTATAAACTCGCGCGGGACACGCGAGGGGTGGCGTAAACGGGGAAAGGGGGGAGATTCGTTGGGTATATAGCACGTGTATATCCCCACGTAGAATACGTCTTGGGGTGGAGAGAAAGAGCGGGGCGGGAGGGGGACACGACCAGCGGGCAACCGACCGCTGGGCGACCATATATCTGCGTCCTAAAAGGAATTCCAGAATATATTTTACATATGCTTTATTGCCGCCTTATTTCCAACTCCAAAACGTTCGTGAACGGTTTGCGCATGCGCGCGATACAGTACAAAGGGGCTGCAAACCAAACGCGAGACGATTTTTGTCGACCCCCTCTCCCTCCTCGTTCGTGCACGCGTGTCACCTGCCCCGAGAGCGTGCGTTATTTACTCCCCCGCTTCGGCTCGTCTCCCTTCCCCAGTCACAAAAATACCATTTCTCGTAACGAGAAACTCTCACTCTTATTTATTGGATCGTCATTTTTCCTATAGAGAAATTTATCGATATAGGAGTTAATTTTTAAATTATCTCTCTCTTCCTCTTTCAGCCGTATCTTTTCGAAGTACTGTTATCGGTACGTGAATTGCGAAAAAAATTGCACCTTCCCACGAGAAGAGGGATCTCTGGCGGAGGGTGAAGACACACGAGAAACGTCGCTCCGGGCGTCGTACGTCACTTTCGAAAATCGTGATGGCGTCGGACGTCCAATGAGAGAGTGAACGTTCCGAGCGCTTTTACCTATCGCGTCCAGAAGAAACGAGAGATGAAAGATGAAAGAGTGAAAGAAGGTGGAGAGAGAGAGAGAGACATAGATGCATAATGCATGTAGACCGCGACTGCATTCCGGCGTAATGACTTAACTTGTAACCAGTTAACAAGTATCGGCTAGATGATTTGATAATTTGCAAGCGGGGCCAAAGGACTACCGAGAGGGCCCGCTCTCGAGGTTCCCCTTTGTCTTTTTTTCTTTCACGATCGCAGCGAGGGGTCCTGGTGCGAGGCACGAAAGCCAGGCCTCCGATGTACGGAGAGCTCGTCGAAATTCCCCTCCCCGCGCGTTCACCGCTCGTCCTCCAGCACTCGGGACACACGGATTACGGAGAAGGGTGGGGAGAGCCGGTTCCCGGGCCGATCCGTCCGACGCCATTGCTCTCCGCCACGCGAGAAACTATGATTACCAGAGACCAAGTAAGGACCCGCCGTTTAAAAATTAGCCTCGCTTTCCGAAATATACTCGTATCGCGCAAAAATCGGCCCCGATGAGCGCAAACTAATATCCGGTTATTAAACGTCTCGTAGCGACAAAAGATCGATCTCGTAATCGACGCTATCACGGTAAAGACCGGAGCAAGAGTAATAAGCCCGCGCGATTTTATTTACGCCTCCGAAACTGCCATTAATAGTCGGCCACAAAATGAAGAGTCGGGAGGAAAATGGAAAGAAATGGTCGTTCGTTATTCGCGTACTTTTACACCGCCCACTATCGCCCGAGCTCGACGATTATACTCGGCGCGAAAATAATAATGAACTCGCGTAAATCACGAAAGTTGGACAAAACTAGTTTCGCCCGGAGGCACTTCATTCGCCGATTCGCGCCGATATCGGACTTTTCCGCATCGCGTGCTGCCAAAAATTTTCCTACCGCGACTTTCGCTCGCAACCCGGATCGACTCGACTGTATTCTCGCCCAATTATACGCGTTATAGTATTCCACGGACTCGTCTACGGAGGAAGCAAAAAAAAAGCGACGATTTACAATTCCGGTCTTCTCCCACGAATCTCTACGGTGGGGATTTTGGATTTCGACATACGTAATAAAAAGATTACGTGACTGGAGTTTGTCAAAAAATTAAAACCGGTCGAATTTTCTCGCCGTCTCTCTTCTCTCCGTGTATAGTTTATAATTCGGTCTTGCTGATCCGTTCGCGAGCGGAACCCGGCTGGACGCAAGGCCGTGGAGAGCGGGAGAGAGGAAGAGAAAACGAAAGGGATAGCGGATAGGATAGCAAAGGCGGGTAGAGCTTTGGGAATTTGACGTGATGTATGGCTTCGATCTACAATCTACACGTCGCGCGACGCGGACGGCCCTCGTAGATTTTGTATGCAAATGCCGGGAATGAGAAAACACGCGAGAGTATGGAGTGCGTGTCGGAGTGGCGAGCTCGAGAGTCCGTTCGTTCCACTAACGAACAATCGTCCTCCTCGTCGCTCGGATGATGGAAAAATAATCGCGGTTAAAAGGCGAGTGCGCGGATTAAACCCGAGCGAGTCGAATTTCGAAGGGAAGGTAGGGAAAGGAAGGCGGAGAGCTGGTGGTTACATAGTTACAGGTTGCCCGCGCGCGGGTTTGGTCTCGCTCGCGCTCTTCAAGATGAACGAGGCGCTGCGCGCTACGAGATCTTATCCGGCGCAGCAGCGGCCACTGAATCATCCGCTTTGAATAGGGCTTCGCTTCGCTCCCTATATTATAGCTATAGGTAGCTATATACGCGATGCACAATACACGCGCCCGCGCGTGTAAGAGGTGGTGCGCATAAACGCGTTATATAGCAGAAAGCACGGTGCCCAGTAAATTTAACGCGTGCGCGACACCGTCACACCGTACTACCAGCAGCCACCTTGCAACTCACGAGTCGCCCCCTACGCGCTCATGACTTACAAGTCGGCGATAGCGCGCGCTACCAGAGTCTTAATCAGCATAAATCATACCGACAATGCGCGTCCTCTGTATAACCGCGCTGACCGGCTCTCCCCTTCGACCCCCTACTACCCCCGAAGAGCCCACAACCCGCTCAAGACTCGG
>NCVS01000095.1:142515-177234 GCA_003055095.1 Goniozus legneri
GGGAAGGGTTAATAAAACTGTAGAGAGTACAGGAAAATAAATACATCCTCGCGTTGGTTGGAATTTTCGTAGGAGTTGCGGAAATCTAATAACAGTAGTATCAATCCGCGTTCGTTCGTTTATTTCAGTTGGCTAAAAGAGAAAAACAAGCAGCTCGATGGGCTGAAAATACTAGAGCACGAGTGCAGCAGGAAATTACAAAGTCACGGTAATAAGCGTAATCGAGAGCGCGATTATTTCATTCGTCACGGACGATATCCCCCGACCTTTGGGAGCACTCGCATGGCGCCAATCGGTTCAACAATTTTCGCCTTTATTTGCTCGTTACTCGATCGCGCGTTATAGAAAGTGAAAAAAGCCGTATGAAGGACGATTCGTAGATTAATAATAGCGACGCGAGGGAAGTAATAGCGGGCAGGGGTCGCGAGAGCGTATAGGTAGTCATTAAGCCGACGCACGCCCAACGCATTTAAGTCGTTGTAAACATGTCGTTAGCCTATTCCACACTGACGATCGTGTTTTCGCCGATCTTCTCCTTCTTCTTCCCGTCTTTACAAAGAATTTTAATTATTAATAACGCATCGCGATACAGCGACGTAATTGCGCAGGTGTACGGCTGATTGAAATTTCTTCCTCGTCTTCTTTTTCTCAAATATAATTGAGCGTTTCGAAGGAACGAATTCCTCTCAATTACCGTAAAACGTCTGGAGTTTCGCAAGGTACGCGCAAGACCAGATTTGGCTTGTTCGGCCCGTACTGAAAAGGCAACCGCTGTTCTAATTGATTCTCTCTCTCTCTCTCTCGCCGTCGATGTATCCCCGAGAGAAATCGCGAGGCACCGCGGCGTGCACTCCTCGTTGCGCGCGGCTTTGCTCCACTTAAGCCACGAGTTTGTACGCTCGGCATCGTGTCCGTTAGACTCGTAAACGTAAGTCATACGAGCCCCGCTCGTGGTGTTCGTGCCGCGAGTAAAATTTTTCGAGACGTCGAAACGAGAGAGATATAGGCTCGCTCGAATGGAGACGGAAAGGGCAACAACACGCCGCTCGTACGATAAAATATAGAACGACTCGAAGACACGAGGACTCTCCCCGTGGACCGTAAACCAGCCTCTCGCCGTTGGACGTACGTTTTTCATACGCGATTTCTAGCCAGTCATCGCGCTCTCTCGATGGTTAATATATAAGCAATATCATCGCAAAATGCCGGCCGGTCCGAGTCATCCCGCGGCAATTACTCCCCATCCTTGGAGGTACGTTCGCAACACTATCGGCTGGCTGGCTGGCTTCGCTAGCTCTCTCCCGCCCCACCCACCTCTCTCTTACCAGCCTCCTCCCCGTACGTACGCGAACTGCCTCACTAAAAGTCCTCTCTTGCAAATTACCGGTTATTACCCACGTTACGTTTATCGATGCAGCGCTCGCGTTTATGCCGAACACCCCGCCCTGATACCACTCTCCCCTTCTCTCTCTCTCTCTCTCTTTCGCGCGCGCACCGCCCCTCCCGATATTCCACCCGATTCGACTCGGCGAACGTTCATTTTGCGCTAAAAGCACCGCTCTCTCGCCGCCGAAAAACTCCTCTTTTTCTTCCTCTTCCCATATAAGCACCATCGTTCGATTCACTCTCACCGGCCTTTCAATCTTCCTCCTCTTCTCGATCGGTAGCTATGATTTGCCCTCGACAGAGATTCGAGATAGCGAAAAAAATTCGTACCTTACGAGTCACGAAGCTCTCGAAATTGTCAGAAGTTGAGAATGGCGGACGCGAAAGAAGCGACACCGCGCGCATATCGCCGAGAGGACGAGAGGACAAGGGGGGAAGAGAGAGAGGAGCTAGAGGCGGTGGGTTATTTTCCTCCGGTTCGATGCAAAAAGTATGATCGGCGATGGTCCCATGGGCACGTCTTGGTCCGAGGGAGTAGTGGGAGGTGGAGAGACAGAGCTTAACTGCCGCGCGAGATGGTTAGCGAGGGAAAAGAGGTGGTGCAGCAAAGGGAGCAACGAACGAGGAAAGAGAGAAGAAAAAGGGAGAGAAGTGGGCCGAGGGGTGGGGTTGCGAGATGTC
Organism: Goniozus legneri; assembly: GCA_003055095.1. Taxonomy (NCBI): domain Eukaryota; kingdom Metazoa; phylum Arthropoda; class Insecta; order Hymenoptera; family Bethylidae; genus Goniozus; species Goniozus legneri. The sequence continues at coordinate 144,583 of NCVS01000095.1, forward strand.
AGGGGCATGAGGGAGCAAGAAAGAAGCAAGGAACGAGAGAACGCTCGAGACGAAGGTGGCTTGAGGGGGGCTTTCGAGTAGTCGGTTGTGGTCGAGAGCCAGCGGCCCGAGGAATGGAAAGAGCGAAGCGTGTACGAAGAAGAAATGGGTGGGGGAGTGAGAGAGGGCAGCGATCGCGAAGTGGATGGGGGGATATCAAGAGCGGACCTCCCAAGTTGCGGCGAGATGGCGGATCATCATCCTCGCGCATCATCCGCGAGCTGTATGCGCGGCCTTTCCTCTCATACGCTATTTATTAACTCCGCGCTACGCGTATATTCTGCATTTGGCACGTCGACGATTTTGCCGCGTCGTCACCGATCGCGAAAGGAAGTAGTAACGCGAATACCAGTAGGGACTGTGTTCTCTACATTATGGGAATCCTCGATCGGCCCTTTGCCCGCCGGCCAACCCGACGAGAGCGAACAATCGATATTTCTTTCTTCTGCCTCTTGCGAAATTTTTCGAGCGCGTTATCGCGAGAACTCGATATTAAATCGGGGCGAGAATTTTATACTCCGTTCCTCGAGGAACCATTAGAAGCCGATATCCGTGAGTATCAATCAGCGAACGCGAGAGTTTCCATTTGCAATAAGACGCCGCGCGCACGACATTTTACGTAGGCACGAAATAGGTATGAAATTTTCAGCACGCGATCGTAAAGTACATAAAACATTGGTAACAAGTGGGTACGTATGAAGGGTAAGAACGGCATTAAAGCGCAATATCGTGAATCGTGACGGTGGAGCGGAAACTCTTCATTAATCGAGGAGGCGAAGGGCAACTCGCGCTCGCGATTTCTTAAAAGGCAACTTGTAATTCACCTGACCAGGCCAGATATAGCATGCCAGACGCGTCGTTTAATAAAGCCGTAAGTGAGTAATCCGCCCTTTGGTGCGTTCGAGGCCATTGCATCTCTCTCGCTCTCCCTCCCTTCCTCCTCGCCGGCGACGATCTCGCGCGCGCACGCGGCTTCTCCACTCGACGACGGATGATATTGGACCAACAGATATTAATTTCGGGGACGTACGAGATATTTCAAGGTTCGGGGTCGGGGGATCTCCGATCCCCACGAGCGTGTAAGGGGAAGATAAGGCATCCCCGGTCTGTAATCAATGGCCGACGTTATAAACGTGGATGACAAACAAACGCGTTTTCTGCGAAAATTGGAAGCCGCCGTGGCACGCCCAAATTTCGTGCACGCGCGTTATTTTTACGGAATAAAGAGAAATACGAGAGAGGAGAGTTTCGAAAAGCGCGAGGTAGCTCGTAATTATGCAATGAAGAGGCCGGTTTGGTACGGTCGTCCGAGAAATTGCGCGATCCGGAGGAGCAGATAAGAAGGGGGTGAAGGTGCGTCGAGTGAACGCGACGCGACTGGTGCGCGCGCTTCGAGAGGATCGAGCGTGGATTATCGATGGCGGCCGATTCGCGTCAAAAATAAACGAAATGGGTGGAGGACGCTCGGACGGAGGGGTCCCGATGCTCCTCGGGGGATGGGTTTTTCACATATGGCGCGTAGCTCGTGCCGTGGTGCTTTACGATTCCCTTTTTTCCAATATATCGGTAAATCCCCGAGCTGGTGCAGCTAATCAGGGGAATTGTTCCGGATGTGGGCGGCTGTTATTGGACGTTCGAACGCAACTGTAACGCGATACGCGCCACGTCGCGGACCCTTCCTCTCTTCTTTCTCTCTCCCTCTCTCGCTCTCTCGCTCTTGCGAGGTTTTTGGGGTGAGACAACGTCGGTGTCGTCGAAACTCCCCACGGATTCCGTCCTAAGAATGGCGGAACGCGCGCGCATCGACATCTGCCGCTCATTTCCGAAGAATCCGTCCACTCTCGGAGCACATAAATCCACTGCCGGCTCCCTTTCTACCGGCCATCTAATTGGAAAAAGATCGGAAATCCTAACGCGGGACAGTTATGGCCGTCGTTCTCGTTTGATTCGATTGACTGTTGGCATCGTAAATTCCTTCCTGCGATTATTACGCAACAAAATTCAAACTTGTTCTCGTTAATTGAATCTATTGTATATTTAACGGTTACACCGTATGAATATCAAATCGCAATAAACGTTTCTACTTTTTTTTTCTCCATACGAAGCAGTAAAAATTTGCAAAAAACAGTGCAGTCTGATACAATTAAGATTTCAAGGTTTCTAAACCAAGAAGGAAACATCGAGCAAGTTCCCTATGAATAAGCAACGCTTTCGTTTCGACTTCATCTTTTATTCTTGAATATTATTCCTGTCGTGACCGAGCATTCTATTCCCAAGCGCTATCCCAAAGCCGAATCGTGTTCGCAGTGGCGGCACATCGAGATATACTTGCCGTCAATATTAATGTCTTTATTAGCGATCGTGCACCTTTCGCGCGGTCGAACCGTGTGAGCCCGCCATACGTAGGATGTTGTAACGAAATACCTGGATATCCGCGAATGGCATTAAGGGGAAACCGAAAGTGAGACAAAGAAGGGGAATACGTAAAAGGGAAAGAGGGAGATCTCTGATCGAAGGATCGTTCCGTAAAACTCTTCAAAAATGGGTGTAGACGGCGATAATGGACGCGATGTCACGTATGATCATATTGTGGCCATTAACATAACGAAAAGTTGGCATTGCCGAGGCGAGGGAGAGCGGTAACCGCGAAGCCTTTAAGCCGCGGCGGGAAGTTTCTCACTGATCCTCGGTACGAGAGCGCGCGCGCGGCAACGTTTAAGCCCTGGGATTCCGGAGTTACTGCCATCATGCCACACCATACACCAACGCCCCGTAGATATAAGTATAGCCTTGGGGTAACAGTGCCGACTGCACCAGCTACCGTTTCACCCCCCAACCCTCGACGTTTCCGACTTCATCCCCAGACACCCCACCCCTCTCTCTCCGTCTCTCGTTCGCTCTTTCCCTTTCAGTGTTCTCTCTCTCTCTCTCTCTCTCTCTCTCTCTTGTTTGCAGAGTCGTGCTGCAGCGATCTAGTGCAACCCTATCGCAACAGCGATCGTCCTACGGTAGCTGATATATATGTCCGGCCTCGTCGCGCAACGTTCAAGTAGTTAAATCGCTACTTGTAAATTGGAAATGACGAACTGGTCAACCCAAATAACGAGAAGGTACATAAATATGACGAGAATCGACATTGATGTTTATTTAACTGTTTTCGATAGACAACATCAAATTTATCCCCAAATCGTAAAAAGAGCGGATCAATAAAGCACAATCTGCGACTCGGTCGTATTATTACAGGACAACGTGGCGCTTGCCTATGGTCGCAGCGAGTTGAAAGGTCTGCCAAGAGGATAGAAATAATGACGGTTGAAGAAAATTACCCCATTTACGAGAGACCATTAAAATTTTATAGCCGAGCCCTAATTTTGCAAAACTGTTGTCGACTTTTCAACTTTGATAAGTTTGCAGGTGCATGTAAATATTGATTCAACTCGAGAAGCATAATTTACGGTATAGCGGAAAAACAGCGAACGATTTGATTGCATTTGCATGCAATTGATACGTGCGCGGGTTAAAGCGATGGTCGGTAATAGAGATGGAGAGCAAAAACGAGAATCGCGAAGCGGAGTAGCGAAAAGAAGTATGAGCGAAACAAAAAGTTAAGGAAGAAGGAGTAACGGCAGCGTCTCGACGCCTAACCTCGCTCTAAAAAGTTTTTACTTTTTTCTCTATCGTCATCCATAGTAGCTAAAAATGCTAGAATAGGAGAATGAGGTAGGTAAGAACGGGTGGAAGACAGACGCAAATACGAACTTGCGCATTGTATTGCGCATTCTCAACCAAGAAGATTCAACTTCATGCAAGGCAAATCAAGCTATAGAAGTCGGACGCTATAGGCACTCGGATTGTACCCTCTCTGGATATTTGACTTATATTCAAATTTAAACTAAGGGACACAAAACACGCTTATCGTTGAATATCAGTCTAGTTGGAAAGTTCACTTTTTGCTTCGGAAAAGTGTCAATAATCGCATATCAATCAATTGGCTAAAAAATTGGTACATACACTACTGTTCAAAAGTTTGGAAGCACATCTGTTTTTGGCCAGAAAGAAACAACAACTGCTATAGGCGGTAAAAATTTGTAATGAATATTACCTTTGCTGCTTTTTACTATTGTTTACAAAGGGATAAATGTATAATGCCAACAAAGGGATCGTCGACTCTCATGAAACATGTTTTCTCAATTTCTTAGATTTTGACGAAACAGGTGTTTTTGACTTAGGACTGCGGTTGCATTCTTTTGTGGTTTGAAGTGTTGCTGTCAGTGTTATTTTTTATATTTAACTTTTTTGAGTTCTGTTTAGCCGCACTTGAGTATTGGCACGCGCAAGTTGTGACATTAACATTATCTGTATTCGGAAATTATTGATTACGGCTTTTCCCGCATTTTTTCTCCTGAAAATGGTAAAACGCCAGCAAATCACGTTTGAACAGCGAAATGTTATTTGTATATTTCGAGAGGAAGGATACAGTAAACGACAAATTGCAACAAGGCTTAGAATTTTTTATATCAATGTGAGTAATTGGAGATCGTTGAATTTTGTTTCATTTGATTTTTCCTCGCTGCTTCCAAACTTTTGAACGGTAGTGTATGTATATGTATGATACGTACATTGCAATTAATTGAAGAATTAAAAACTCATCACGCGTATCATCTACGTTAGCACTTTTTCGCAATGACTCATTGTAAGAGAATTACCTCAACTCATTGTCTAGCCGATACACACTTACTGGCTTACGGGTAAAAGTCTGGCGAGGTGATAAAAAATGAGACTGCCGGAATTGCGCGAGTTTCTTACGTTCGCACAGTCTCTTCCATAAACACGTTGCTTTTGTAACGTTTTTCCCCCTTTTCACGGGTTTCTACCCCGAGACGGGTGTGGAACGCACATCGAAATACGGTGAAAGTTACGAAACAATGCTAAGAACGTAGGGGACTTGAAAGAGAAAGGTGGTACCGAACGGGAGGGGACGACAAAAAAATCCTACCAAGGAGAAAGCCGCCAGCACCCACTTTATATGTAGCTTATGCCGGGAGGGGTGTCTATCGGATGTTGCGCATGGTCAGGGGAGCGACTATTAAATTCGATAGTATACGCGAAGTAAAATAAGTAACTCTTAATGAAAAATCACAAAATCAGTTATGTTCATTTGAACCGATGCAATTACGGATGAACGGTATCCTATGTTTTTTTCCGTTCGTTGACATATCTTGTTGGAGCCTTGTGTCGTTATTAGCGAACGATAACGAGCGACGCATACCTATCGTTGATTCATCTTGGCTGTCACTGGTATCCTGTAATGCACCCTTGCCGAATGAGGTCCCTGATTTACGCAGTATCTTAATCGACATATTGAATAATAACGGTCGTTTGTTTCAACGTGGTGGCACCAACCGCGTGTATCGAAGCAAAAAGCCGATCGACAATTTAAATCAGTGGGTATCATTTAGCCGTTATTAATGTCCATGACTGGCTTATTAAATTGTTGAATAAAGAAAGAGAAAAGACAATTTATCTGTCATTCGATAAAGCATATATCGATAGAGCGTCGAACGCGTCGGAGCGATTTTTCTTTTCGCGATGCGCGCGCGATGGGAAAATAAATAACCGGATAAATAAATAAATAATTGCGCACAGGCGGGCCTTTCGCGTGAGATGGGAGGAGAGTAGAAGAAAGAGGGAGAGGACGAGAGGCAAGGCGAAGGGTACGTTCGCCGCTGAAACCCAATTAAGAAATGTTTTGTCCGGTAGGTAGATGGGGTACATGGTGAGCAAGAAGAAGGAGAAGGAAGGGTGGACAAGAGGAATAAGAGCAGGAGTGAGAGAACGGGCATGGTCCGATCGAATAACCCAGCGTGAGTTCGGGGTATCGAATCCGATCAGGATCGAAGCAAGATACACTCTCCGGCCGTATAAAGATCGGCCAGGGGGAGGGGGGGGGGGTCGCATAGGCGGCAGAACGGCAGCTGTTTGAGCCAGCAAATTAGTAGCCGGCGCGTGATTGGTCTGTTGCCGCCCCGTCTATACAGCAATACGCCGCGGCCAACACCATAATACTCTCTCTCTCTTTCCACGATAGGTACCAAGTCCACTGTACAAATCCAGCTCCGTACGTGTGCTTCGTCCCTTTCTATACCGTTTCGAAAACCCCTTCCGCCAATCGAGTCAGTGTCGAATAACCTATAGCAGTCGTTCGCAATTTAGTCGCGATATCTTTATACCGCAATTTACGAGCGGATAATCATCGAGGGATGTTCCGCCATTCTTTTTTTCGCACGTTTTGAATTATTATTATTTATATTGAACTGCCCCGCGGACAGGGACCCTAAACGCGGGCGTTAATTACCGGGGTCCGCGATCGTTGCCGACAAAAATGACTATTAAGGATATACACGAATTCCTTGCTTTTTATTTCAAATTAAAACGTCAGAATCTCAGAACAGCCGATCTTATCTATCCTTTTATCACGCGGCGGAACATGCAGTAATGAGATTTAAGACGATATTTTGTCCGAATTGCATCAACCGTTTGGGCGACATAAATTTTCATGGTTCCGAGTTTCTCGGGGCTATATCATCCGCGCGGAATCAAGTTCTTACTCCGTCCGTGCCCGAGGGCTGGCAAAGTGCAAGAAAGCAAAGATCGTCTCGCAGGAACGTTCGGCGATGTACCGACGCAATTAAATCACCGAGATGGTTTACGATTCTACGCTGTCCCAACCGTCCCTTTTCATTTTGCTCGGCTATGTCCTCTCCGTTTTTTCTTCTCCGGCCGAGAGCGCATGTAACACATCCCTTCCACACCCCTTGGGTTCGTTCGTCCCGATACTTCCCGGAATCGAGTGAAAATAAAACGAAAAAGGAGTGGAACGGCTGCAGTCGGGTAGGAAGGGGGTTGCCAACGAGGGAGAGACTCCGTCACGGAACTCATGCAACGTGAGCGAACTCGAGACACGACTGGCCGCTAGAATAGCGTCGGTATCTACCTATCTTTCGATGCGATACAAGCGAGCGCTTCTGCGCGCAAGAGCGATATAATCCTGCCGATGGGATCCGACGTGTTGCGCTCTCGACGAAACCGTGCTAAGATAGAGGGCTCGTAAATCCTCACTAGCTACCGACGTTAGAGAGGCCTCCCTTATGCCTTATAAGACGGACTCGGCTACTTATCCACGTTACGCGCTCCGCTCGGCTCTTTCTAACAAGACTCATTTCTCTAGCCTTGCTGGTTAGCGGTTACGAAAATCGAGATTTTATCGACTGATTTTATTGACGATATCGATCGATTTTGTATTTCACGGCAGGAATCAAATTTTCACCCTCCTCTGAACGTACGGGAAGAGTTCCCGTAACGATTCCTCTTCGTGGTTTATTAAAACAATGGCGACCACTTGGAATCTACTGCCTCGGCGGAGACATTTATGTACTCGTCACGGATTTAAAAGGGCTCGAACCATGAGTATAACTCCCCGATAATGCATTATACAGATCTATTTTTTGAAAAACTACTATATCGTTCGAGAGACTCAACGAATATTTTACAAACGTGCCGACAAATTCAACGACGTTTCATATTTCGTGTTCCTACTTACAAACTCTCGGAGGTGGGGATCGTATTTTTGGTGCGTAGTAGAAGTCAAGCTTACCTGAAACAGAAAAGAAGAACCTATTACTTGAATAATTCAGTAGACTCGAGTTAGCGATGATAATTATTAAACGCAAGGCACATTTAACGACAGATTGCAAAATGAGTTAGCCTTTTACGAGCGCTATATTCTTGGGCTTTTCAACGATCGTTAAAGTTAATCGCACGTACGATCATTAGGCGTACCACGATGTGTATAGCTTCATCACACATCTGGCCTCGCTCGAGCGTGCGCGCGTACGGTATGAGAAGAACGAGAAGCGTAACATTTTTTTTCTCAAGGATAATCGTCAACGATGTCGCGAAGATTAGAGTACCTTCGCCGCTTCTCGGTCAATGTTGCGCGACCCCGTGCTAAAATTATCCTCGTACGAGACTCGCGCTACGCCCATGGGAAACGGATATTTCATCGAGAGGATCGTCGGCGGCGAATAACGAGAGAATCGGCATCGAAACGCGGCATCCGGCCCACCGGAAAAAGTTGTAAGTCGGGCCAAGAGACTCGACTCGGACTCGAGGAGAGACGGTCGATATAACGAACCGGTGAGAAAAAGTTGAACGAGTCGCGAACGTCGCGGGAACGAGAAGGTGGAACGAAATAAGTCCCACAAAGAAGGAAGATGAGGAAAGAAGTGAGCAGCCGGATTGGAGTGCGAGGAGGAGTTGAAAAGGGCCAGTAGAGGCTCGTGGAGAGCATTCAGCAAAGGGAGTCCTGGGACTAATGGGACGCAATTAAACGATTCGTATCAAAGAGCGCCGCCGGCCATGCTCGCGGGAATGTCGCGAACTAGAAGGTCGGTAGAATTATCTCTCTCTCTTTCTCTCTCTCTTTCTCTACTCGTCGCGATTTGGTACACGGGGAAGAGAGAACGTCTAGAAAAATCTCGGCCACGTCCAATTCCATCTCATTAGCGAGAAAACGGCGGAGCTGATGCTTGTCTCCGCGGGTCTTAGCGCAAGAAGAAGCCTTCGGTAGCCATGTATGGAACCGGTCCCCGCGTTGTTCCCTATCTGCTCTTCGTACACTCGCGGGAATATACCGGGTGTTGAGCACGTACGTCGTACTTCTTCACTCACGGGCATCGAACGTCGGCGTTCTTGCGCGCCATTCGACCCAATCGTTCGCCACCGAGATTCGAAGATTAAGGATCCTCAGCTGTTTCCTTCTCCCTCTTCTCTCTCTGTCTCTCTCTTTTTTTCTCTTCCTTTCCGACTAGTCGCAATTTAAAACTGCATAAATCGAATTTTTCGCATCGATCGACCGATGAAATTCCAGTCGATCTCTCGGGTTGCGCGTTATCTCGAATATTCGAAAATCGAATCGAGAAATAATTTGGAAAGAGTTAATCGATTTGGCGAAGGATGAAAAATTCAAACGTCGTGCGCGAGCACGAAATTCTCGCACAATGAACCACCCCATACAGAAGCGCGATACATTTATATTCCGTATGTGAATACATTCTATATACCCATAGGATGCGCGCAAAAGCCGCATCCGAGAGAGCTGCAAAACAAAGCGAGCTCGTTAGGAGGTGCATCGCAACGACTGCACTCTTTGCTCCCGGTAACATCCTGCAGCCGGACGCTCGGTAGCCTACTCGACGACTCACAGAGTTATACTTGGACACGTTTTGGTTTCGTTCGTGGCTCCGTACGACTGTCCAGGAAAGGGTAATTGCCTCCACCGGTGTGTTCAACGTTGCCTTCGAACGCTGCTAAACTGCGCGTATCGTGCCGTGAGATCGATCGCGGAGGGACCCTAGTAGTCAATGAACGATGCTTTAAGAACAACAGCGAGGTTCGCTGCTCACTGCTTTGAGAAAGATCCCCAGATAGACCATATTGGTTTCCAGCGAACACTTGTGTAAGCATGTTATTTTTGCCCTCGCGATAACTAGAAAATCGGTATAACCGACCGTTCAAACGATCGAATAATCGAGAAGTCGGTAGCCTCTAGATTGAAATAAACGTCGAATTTCGAGATATTGCGTTATCGGAGCCAACTGCTTAATCAACGTCGTGAGTTGACGCGTTAATCGACGAGGCGGCAACCCGTACAAGCTGAAATCATAACTCCGTTACGACAGGACATCCAGAGAATCGAGTTCTCGGTTTTATCGATAAAGAACGAATCCTTCATAAGCAGAGCAGAGGCCATAACTCTGAGGCGTCGGACAAGCAGAATAAGAAGAAATATGGAAGGTGATCGGCCTTTCTGGCGTGGAGTCATGCGAGCGGGCTTTGGGTGAAGTGAGAGAAAGGGCGATGGCAACTGGCAAGAAGAGGGAGCGAGCGAAGGGCGAAAGACGTCCCAGGACGATGCGAAACGAGGAGGAGAGCGAGAGAGGGATGGAAAGTACGAAGGAGTGGAGAAAAGCGAGAGATGGAAGAGGTAGAAAACGTAAAAAACCAAGACAGAAAGCATGTTGAGGGGGGGGGGGAGGAAAAAAGACGTACGCGAGAAGAAAAGAGGAAGAGGGAAAGAGGCTCGAGAGTAGAGCGATGAAAGGCAAGACGGAGATAGAGGTAACCGAGGCGGACATAGCTCTCCAGTCCGCAGGACGAGTTTATGCGATTTTTACACTCGATCTGATTTTTTGGCGGCGCGCCTCGCTCTTGCGAGACAGATATATGTCCCGGGGCGTACAAGAGCCGCGTGTATAAAGACATCGAAGCGAAGCCAACGAGAATTCCTCATCCCATCCTTCGCTATCCTCTCCTCTCTCGCTCTCGCTCTCGCTCTCTATCACCGCATCTCTCTGTCTCTCTCTCCTCGCGATTCGCTGCCCCATCATCCTCTTTTGCCACCATACTTGGTATACTCTTCTCCCCGTTTTCTGTTTTACGTCCTTCTCTCCGCCCCCCTTCACGCGCCTTCGTCGCTCCGCGAAGCGGTAGGAGGGAAGAAAAGACGAACAACCGAAGGGCCTCGCCCATAACCGGTTCGCGCTTTCTCGCTCTCTCGCACTTTTTCTCTCTCGTCATCGAGCCGCACCCCATCTTCCCTCTCTTGTTCACTCGGCCAACCGCTGGACCGGCCAGCTTGCCTACCTGGTCCACATAGATACAGCCTCGAATATCGGAAGATAATAGACACCCACCGACCAATGGTCCTACCTCGAGGAATTTGCTTCTCGGGGAGAACTATTATTTCTTTTATTTATTTGAATTGCTATTGTTTTATTATACGGATAAATATTCACCTGGTAAGAAAAGGGGGGAATTGACTATTTAAGAATGAGGTATACAACCGGTAACAATAGAAAAGGTTGTAAATTTGATAACAATAGATGCATAAATACGGGACTTTCAAATGTAATCAGCTGAATAATTTATGATTTTAAAAGTGGCCAACGTAAAACATTCGCGTGCAGTGCGAACAACTCTATTTGAGTTTTGCGAAGCGAGATGATGGATAGCGATCAAAAGCCAAATGTATCCATTTACGTGACGCACCCGAGATGACTAACGGATTAACAAGTTCGGGGACAGTTATAAGCGTGACTATCGGAAACGAGGATCGACTGTCTTTTACGCGCTTTCGTAAGAATTTCCATTGAAAGTCGAAACGTCGAGCGCGATAGAAGATCGCGAATCGCGCAAAGAAACAGGATAAATCGCCGTGCCAGAAAAGGATTCGAGATAGAGATGTGCATCGCTCAAAACGAAACGTACTACCACGTTCTTTCAATCTTATCTCACACCGTAAATTTTTACTCGGTACGCGACGGGTTTGAGAAGTTGTTTAAAATATGTGAGGATATTATAATTGCATACAAAAAGATTGGGCTTATAATCGCGACGGATCATGACGGAATACTTATGACGAAGGTTCACACGCGACGATCGTGATCGTGGAACGATCGAGCGGCAGTTAACGTCCAGCGATTGTCGTGCGCGCATTGGTCAGAGTGGACTCGTACGACGTTGTTCGCAAGGATAATATATATATATATATGTATACGTATACATAGAAAGAGAAAGAGAGAGGAAGAGAGGGACTCACGCATACGCAACGAGTCGATTCGCGTACATAACCAAACGACAGGCAGGAGTGCAAGAGCGAGGCCAGAGTTAAAAGAGGAACGCTGGAACAACGTCCACTCATCACGCGGCGTGTAGCTGCCTTTACATAAGCGACCATGCCGCCCGCCGGTGAGAGCGAACGAACGCTTTTACAACTCAATGCCGAGGCCCTATAGGCCCCTCGAGCTGCTCCCTTCCTTCCTCTTGAGATTCTCGCACAATCTTCTTCCACCGCGGCTCCCACCCCATTGGGAGGCCCCGTTGTGCAAATGTATGTACGCACGTAGCCTCGCTCAATTCTCCCTCCTCCCTCCCAACCCTTCGCGAGACATTGTTCCACCGCATTTGTATTCCTTCCAAGATAAAAGCTCATTCAACTTTGGTGTTTACCACAAGTGGAACGAAAAACAGCATTTCAAACCAGAATTGTAGGTCACGCGGGGAAAAATAACGTTTGCGTAATATCGCATGATTTTTATTGACCGAGAAGCAAGCGACTAAGCTTGTTTCAATCAATTAAGCGGCTAATAACAGACTCGGAGGAAGCGTACATGCAAATAGACTGGCGCTGGTTGACTATACAGATGCGAAAATTGAAAATGATTGCAATCTACGCGGACGTAACGTCAATGATTACGCGATAGTGATGCTTTCAGCTTTAACGAACCGTGGAGAGTCGGGTAAAAGAGGAAAAATGGGAGGAAGGAAGAGTAAAAGGGAGAGAGAGAGAGAGAGAGAGAGAGAGAAAGCGAACTACGTGAGTAGGTGGCGCCTTTTATGCGGGTCATTATCGTAGCCGTTTCACCGCGACCGTCCTTGCTTCGTTCTCCATAGTTTCGTCGTACATTAGGCCTCTTAAAATGAAAAATAAAAAAGGAATTCATCTACAGACGTCATTATTCGAAATGTCGCTAGTTTCAAAACAGTGAACGGTATTGTTCAGTCTTCGTTGCTCATTAAACATTCGGACACGAGCTACTGATTTACGAAAGCCAATCAAGAATAGCTATGGCGTCATCGATCAAACATTCTCATATAAATAGTATCAGAGCTATAACTTGATAAATATAGGAGAGGGGAGCAGGTGGTAATATATTCTAAATCGGCAAAATAAATTTCCCGTAACAACGTGTAAATTGTATCGGGGAGGAAAAATCAATAAGAAGACAAGCGATATCGTGCGGCTATCTTGGAGCGGTTCTTTAAATTGAATCCGGGTGCTTCCAACGGCAGCTTCATTGACGAGGAGCGCGGGGAAACTCTTATCTTCGTCTGGAGTTCCTACGCTTCTCGCTATCCATTACGCGTCAGTGCCTCTGCTCCGACAGTTCCGCCGTCTAACAAGTTTTAAGCGAGCACGCCGCGAGATGAGATGGAGTACATGGAACTGTGAGTGAGAGCGACCAGTCCCGGTTCCGCCACGCGGATCAATCTTTCAATTAGCTCTAGATTTATGCCCGTCGGCACGCATCTACGACTCTACACGTACACGAGCCCCGACGCGTCGTGAATAACTCATCGCTATTCGATAGTCTACAGCGATCGATTACCCAAATTGATCGCGACGATTTCCTCCATACGCGATACCCGTGTTTTATTTTTAACGCTTAATTGATATGTATTGCGATATTTAATTGTGTAAAAAAAATTAATAAATTTCTATATTTGCATACCAGCTGCAATGGTTGCCAATAAAATGAATGAAAAGCGGGCGTAAATAATTTGTAACGCGTATGAAGCTCGTCCGTTCGAGCATTGAAATTCGTACCCATTGCCGGGGCCATTTGCGTTACGTCGAATCGATTACACCAGACGATATAAATTCAATACGGGCAAGAAACTTCTATGGCGAATAGTCCCGAGAATCTTCAAGGTTCGCTAATATTTGCCGGCCGATAATTCGATCGATAGTACTTTACGCGAGCGCTTATAGTTTATAGTTCTCGACTTGAGGCCGACCGGCCGTCGAATGATTTAACGTCTTGTACGCTCGTTTTAATAAACTTTGATAAATTATTCGTAAACGTTTTAGCATGCTCCTGATAACAGCTCTATTTGACGAAACGCCGATAAATTAATTTTCGCATTATCGATGTCCGGTAGTTGAATGGAAAAAAGAGATAACTGGTTGCGCGTGAGTTACGACGTACGTCGCGTCGGCTCGCGCGTTCGCTGTCCGACGGCAGTACACAGGGAAACGATTTTTTTTTCGTGCAATGGCGGATTAATCCATACGTAAATTTTGACGTTCGACCGAGCTTAAAACATTGCGCGTGTTATTATCAGAAGCGGATTTTTGTATTATTTATTTTTTGTTTATATCAAACTCGTTAACGCGTTGCGAATGCACACGAAGTTGTTACCGAGTTCATTGAAAGGAATAACGCTAAATAACAATCTTACACGGTTGTGCGTTCACGCGATGCGTCTGACTGGTTGAAATTAGCAAGTGGAAAAATATAATTATATGATAATGGAATGAGTAGTATACAATTATCTTTGAATGACAGGTGCGCGCATCAATTATAATTATTACTCCTTGACGAGCGTTATACACTCGCTCGTCACGCGAGTTCCGCTCGAGTAAAAATTTCAGAACGCGAAGAAACAAATACCGAAACGCGCAAAACGTATAAAATAGAAATAATCTTCAACGTCGCTTATGCATAAATGAACTGATGAAAAAGTTCATTAGTTGTATAAACATTTACTTGAGATTCAAACAGTGTACAAAGAAATTTAAGAAAGCTCGGCGATAACTAAGCAATTAAAATGCCGAGGCACGTACGTAAATAGCATACACAGCTACTAACAATTAACTTTCGCATATGAAATTAAAAAAATAGAAAATAAAATAGGAAGAGACGTTAATTCTTGCAAATAAAACTTTTTCGAAATGAATGCTAAAATTCGATCGGAAATTAAATTTCGAATACACAAAATTCACAAACAGCTTACTCCCGCCTAATTAACATACGCTCGTACACATACACACATGCGCGATATCGTAAGATGGCTGCTACATAGCCAACGTTATCGAAAATTCACTACATCACGTCGACGTCATAGACGTACGTACCACTGATGCATCTCGCTCCGGACGGTCATTTCGATTTTCTTACGCTCAACTAACGAATGGAGAAACTCGAGGAGGATTTTTTACGCGAGCCAAAAAATCAGAGGAAAGCCGTACGCGCGCGAACGGAGCCGACGACAGCGGCCATGTTGGGTATCCCCGCATCGCTCCCCCACCCGATTGGCTCGCGCGCTCGACGCGCCATCGCACAAACGGGCCGCCAGCCGCCTCCGTTTCTCATCGACCGGTTCTTCCGTCTCCCTTCGACTCTCTGCCGCGTCTATCTCTCGACTCGTTTAGCGCACACGAGCTGAGCGCGCATCCTTTTCTTACACTCGGAGCCGGCGCACGAGTCGCCATCTTGCCTCGTCGAGTGAGTGCACCGAGTATGCCGGCCCGAACAGTTTTTTACACAAGAAAACAATCTTCATAGAAAATTTCTAATACTCAAACGAGACAGTGTTGCATTTCGGAGCGTGAGTGAAATTCTTTGTTCGTCTTTACAATCTGGCCAAATTATCCGAACCATGCGATGAAATATTCGGTGCAGTGAGATAGATGCGTGCGCGAAAAATTGGAGGGGAGAGAGGCGCTGCGAGAGTCACGCTAGCAATCGATACTCGTTAAGAGGCAATAATGTTTCGAGAATGATCAATTTCGACGATCGGGATCGGCCGGGATTAAATTTAGATCCAAGTACACATCCGAGATTTGCGTATGTAACGTGCACGATACACGTCGCCATGGTAAAAAGCTCACGTGACGTGTGTGCGCGGCGTTGCCGGTACCGCGCTTGCGTGTCGAGCAGACTCAAACTCGAAGGCGCACGCTGACGTTTTAATTCATCGCGAGCTATAAATAACATTGACTGTGATTCGAAAATTAAAAGAATAACGCAAAGGTAGTGGAAAGGGGAAGAGAAAAAATATTTCACAATTGACAGGCTTCTCGCTTGAGATTTATAAGAAGCCAACGAGCTGGAATACGTTTTTCCCCCTCGAGTCGAGAGAATCCCTTGTTTCTGCCCACGTTGAAGCTGCGTGGTTCGAATTCTCAAGGCGCGAGGCCGTGGCAGAACTCCCCAGACACCCAACCGAGGAGACATTCCCGCCGAGTATCCGCGCGAGATGCGTTGCGTGAGATTATTTCGAGAATCGAATGAAGTAGATTCAAGCGAGTCTCGTGCGCTCGCCGTGATAAATGTACACACGGCCCCGTTCGCGCTCGCGCTCGCGCGCGATTCTCTCTTGCTGTGCGAAATGTTCAAATCGTCTCATCGTAAATAACGCGCAACGACAACTTCATCTAAGACCCGTTGTTGGACTGGAAGGGGGAGGGTATTTTTTACCCGTAGTACTCTCGATGCGCACACGCATACGATCCGCGTTAGAGAGTAAAGTACACAGAGAGACTACTGCGCTCGACGAGCCTGGAATCGTAAATTTCGAATTCTCTCTCGAGAAGGATACACGTCGGCCGTCGCTGTGGATGGGTATTAGAAAAAAAGGGGAGAGAAAAAGATATGTTTTGACCACGTGTTAAATATAACTCACTTTTTTTCCTTGACGAACGATACCGTGTTTGGAGAAAAAAGAAATTTGAAGAGAAAAAAAAAGAACGAAAATCTCGTCGAGTCACGCCTGCTCTAAGGTATTAATTATGACGTTGCGAGTTCAAAAATAGACGACGCGAATAGAGAATCCGGTACGCGACGGTAAACACGTCTCTCTTCCGTCGACCGACTCGCGCAATTTTATTTTTATCCGGGCGAAAAATTTGAAAAATTTGCCACCAGGCGAGAAATATAGAGCCGAGAAATACCGCGGCGGTTGACGAATGAATCTTTTTGCCCGTTCGGCAATTCGCTCGTTTCCCGACGGATTGGACGCACCGGGGATGTTTCGCGTATCCGAATTCGAGACAGTTTCTCGTCTTTCGAAACTACAATTGCGCCTTCCACACAGCGGAAGCCGCGCGGCCGCGTCGGGTAGTTTCGCGGCGAGGCTAATTTACGGGAAGTCGGGCAATAAACATCGCGCCTCTCGCTAGAGAATACCCACCTCTGTGCGCGAAACGTGGGCGAGCACGTACAACTGAGAGAGGGAGCGAAAGGGGCCGAGGGAGGGGGAGAAAAGGGACAAAGTGCGTTCGTGTGTACGAACGAGGAGCATACGCACGTAGGAAGAGAGAGAGAGAGAGAGAGAGAGAGAGGAGAGAGCGCAACAGTAGCCGTAGCGCCGGTTAATTAGGGTTTAAGTTTATGAGGTGCAGCCGCGCTCGGCTCTTCCCACCCCTTTCTCTCTTCCTCCCACCCTGCTCACCCCTCTCGCTAGCCACCCGCAGGTTCTAGCGCATCGCGATACACTTAGCTGTATACGAACGCGAAACGCGTACAATTTCCAATGAACCGGGCCGCTCTGGTGGGGGTATCAAACTTTACACGCGAGCAATAATAAATGCCGGGACGTTCACAGCTTCGCAGGTTTATCGCGGTTAGCTGGGATTTATGAGCCGGCGGAGCGCGAGCAGAACCCCGGACGGAAATAACGTCAAACGGAACGAAAGCCGGTGGCTCGTTAAATGCTTTTTAACCAGAAATTCGAGCGTTCTCGACTGATTCCCCGTGATTTCGCTCTTTCGCCTTTCCTCCATCGTCCAGCGACGGATCCATTAGGTGGGCCGATACCGCTATCTTCGAACGTTCGTGGAATTGGGAAATACAGGCTGTTCGGCTCGGCCAATACGTTTCGATTAGAGAGCGTTACATTGTTCGAGTATCGAATAATTCGCGACGGATCGTTCGCGAGAGATAAAAGGAATATTAGCGGGACGCGCGTAAACGCACGAATAGAGTTATTAAAAGGAGAAATTGATCGTCGTGTAATCTAATCTGCCGGGTGCCGGGAGAAAATGTTTTAGTAACTGTTAACGCACGTGAGAGCACGGTGTAACCGATACACGCGCCGGCGTTTAATGACATCCATTATGGTTAAGCGAGCGGCCGACGGAATATTTTCATGCGCCATTGAAGCCACCTTTTTACGCGCGCGCGCCGTCTTGCCGACTTATCCGAGACGGGTGAGATAACCTCGGCAATAATGGTCTCGGCGATGATAAAACCGAGAAATTACAGTGCAAAATTTGACTCGACGTCGCGTAACAATCGCCGGTAGCGTTTACCGCCGCTTCAATTAATTTCGCTCGCATCGACGAGAGAGAACCGGCGCGGCTCTCCTTGCCGCGCTCGAGACCGTGACGAGAGCGAGAGCGAGAGCGCACGCACTAGCGATAATTATATCCACTCCTATTTATTACACTCGAGGCACCCTCCTTCGTGGCATAATACACTGTACGAATGACGAACGTTCTCACCGCGCTCAGATAAGACGCGGTAATTTAATTTATAGCGGAACGCGCGCGCGAGAACCTTTGGCGAAGGCGAGTTTTCGCGCGTTTCCTCGTTTGCGCGTCGAAATACACGATACGGGGAGAAATTTTTCGAGGGTAAACTCGGAATGGTTCTAATAATGGCATTTTTATCAATCCCGCGCGCGCGAGTGGGTGGGTTCTCGTGGCTCGCGTGTCGAGAAGTAGCGATATCGCGACGGAATCTCTTGTCGCTGGTTGGCCTCTCGCGCGCGTATTATGCCTTCGCGTGCGCGGCTACCTCGTACACGATACATATACAGAGAAAGAGAGAGAGAGAAAGAAAGCGAGAGAGGAGAAAAACAAGAAGGGAAGCGAGAGATAAGGCCGCGCGAGAAACGAAAGCTCGAAAACGAGTCCAGTTTCGTGATCCCGCGCGATGTTCGCCCGCCTCTCGGTCACCTCATTGCGAATTCCCGCGCACACCTGCATAACGCTAAACGAAACTCTCATATACGGACTCTGGCGAGAACTCGGTCGCAAATTTTCGTCGTTTGCAGAACGCGGAAGACGCTCTCCTCTGCACGGGCGCAAAACAAAACGGGATTATACCGAGGACGGGAGAGTTACGAGCGTCGCTCGACAACGCGAGAAAAAGGACGATTTATCCTCTGCCGCGAGATCGTGCTGTGCGATCATTTCTAACCCGTGAATTCTTATTCCCGGTATTTTCATCCGCCCCCTCCTTCTTTTTTCTTCTCTCTCCGAGGCGTTAAAAAAGCGTTCGAGGTTTCTTTTTTTTTCCGAGTGAATTAGTAGCTAGCAATATGTACGGCTCGCGGTGGTGCTTGGTCACCTGTTATTGGAAAGAGAGAACGCGCGGGCGAGTCCACATACACACGGGCGTGTAGGCCGTACGGGGCCGCGTAATTAAATCATGCCGACGGTTTTGCAATTAAACTCGATTATTTGCTCGTCGCTAGTCGCGCCCCGGCCTCGATTTAACTCTTTCCGACTCCCCGCTCCGCCCCACCATCGGCACCCTTCTCGCAATATCCTTCCAGTCGGGCTGACCTCCCCCAGGGCCGATCAGGAAATGCGTTCTTTCGTGACGCTTAATTACGGGAGACGAGATTTGCAGCGTAATTAATACTCCCGTTGAATTCCGCTCACGGAAAAAAAAGCTAAAGTCGCGGTCGTTAATTAAGAAAAAATAGAAAAAAAATATCTCTCCCTCTTTCTCTATCTCTTTATATTGCAACAATGTGTTGATGCACCTTTCTGATTTATCGCTCGCGTCGAGTTGCCTTATCTCGAATGTTTTTTCCTCCTCCTTCCGCCGTTGAGCGCGGAATGCAACTTGAAGCAGGTACGGAGACCTTTCGCCGTGAAAATATTCCGGAAACTTAAACGGTAACAGGTAGCTGCAAACGTTTACCTTTGTTTATAAGATGTGGTTGTTACGGACAATAAAACTGTTACACCGTGACTGTACCGAAATAATGGTGCGTTGTTGTGGCTTCGAGGGTTGGTTACGCGTTCTTTACACGTAAAATCTACCTGGAAAATCGACTTTCCTAACAGTGAATCGAAAAATTTCCATCAACTGAATATACCACAATAATTTCTTCGTGAAAATGGAAAAAAGTCGATGAGTTGAAAATCGAGAGAGAGAGAGAGAGAGAAAAAGAGGACGCTACCCACAAATTCGGATCGAGGCGCGCAGGAGAGCGGCACTTTTTTAGAAAGCGTCATACTGCGAGCGAGTTCTTTTTAGCGCGACCCAAAAACTTTCACCCGACTGGTGACATCGGTTTTTTAGGCTTTTTTCGTGAAATAACAAAGTCCAGCCCTAATAAGGGTACAGCGCAACTTTCACCTAAAAGAGTCGATTTGATCTTTTTACAGCCCCTTAGGTAGAGAATCCTGGAAGAGAGGAGAACTAGAACGACAGGAATTCCGAAACGGAAATTCACCGTGGTACCGTAAAAAACGAAAGTGAAAAGACGCTCGTGTCGCGTGCCACAACACGAAATATTTCTTTTCTATTCGAAAACAGAATCAAGTATGTTGCGCGAATTCGTAAACTTTTTCGAATTTCCATCCGAGATTCATCTCGTCGTGAGAGAAATATTCGCTTGGTTATGAATAGTCATACGTATTTTTTTATCTACGTCATTTTCTCTTTTTTCAGCCCGCTCCACTAGTGCGACGCTATATATTCAAATGGGGTATCTCTGTCTATACCCCTTCCCCGAAGAGAGAGCAGAGAGCAAAACGGAGGATGCGACAATATCCGGCGCCCCGGCGTCCGACAACTGATAACGCCAGGGATGTTTATGTGTATGTTCATAATACATTTCGAGTTACGTTCAATCTATTCTGTTCTAACGGCTTTGAAACGCGTCAAGAATACAACCATTTGTTCTATTTGTACTATTAAAAATAGGAATCAATTCCATAAACGTTTTCTTTGTTATGTAATATAATTCTTTAAATATTTACCGTAATTTACGAATTTCGCTACAGCTTTTATCTTTTTTTTTTTGTTTTATGAATTTAGTTTTTAGGGATTCGAGATAGCATGGTAGGTACGGTAGACGGTAAAAAAGCACCCGATGGATAAACGAGAACGGAGAAAGTACGGTCTAGCGTTGGCGGGGGGGTTGGTTCAAGGAGGTTTGAATGGAGGGGTGAGAGCACCGCTGGCGGTTCTTCGTTTATTCGTTCGTTTCCACGTCCCCGCAGACATCCAGCCGCTGATGTACGACTCCCTTGCGCATAGCGTAGCACATAACTTTGGTCTTATACCTACTCGCGAGATTCGTACGATGATATTACCACCCACGTGCTCGAAACGCGCCGAACATCGAAACACCGAAACACCGAAAACAAAGAGAAACTTCGCTAGGGTGGATCTACAAGACGACATTTAGCCCGTAGAGCGGACTGAGACTCGAATAGGGGATCTCGAGCGAATCCTATACACGGTACGTTTCGAATGACGATCGGAATAGCGATCCTCCCTTCTTTCGATTCAATTCTTTGCGACTCTTTTCCTACCGGAGTGAAACTTTTCACTTCTTTTACCAGGGCCATTTTCCAGCCACGATTTCTCGAGACAGAAGATCGATTTCAACTTTATCTACATTACATTATCGCGAATCCCATTTTATTCGTTTCTGTTTATCATGATTTACGAGCGTGGGGCGAAATTTATTACCCCAAACTACGTTGAGACATTACTTTTTAATTTTTCAAGGATAAAATGTTTCAAGAGCGGTTGTTGCCGAGGAAAATTTATATGGAAAGTGTGGAATAGGTTCGTGTGTGTGTGTGTGTGCGCATGGAAGAGTACGCCCCTCGCTCCACCCGTACGGGGTGGGTTCGAGTAAGCGGTTAACGCAGCCATTTCACGCCTCGAGAAGCATCCACTTTCCTTATCCAAATTCTAACCGACTTTGCCATGAACCTTTACGCGAATCGCGATTTCTATTTGATGATGATAACTAGTTGGTGGTAAATTCAAAATTGATCGTCGTCCATAATCACACATTTCGCAAAACGGAGTCCGTGATCGCCCTCGAAGCTACGAAAAAGAACAGGAGAAGAGGGAGAGAGAGAGAGAGAGAGAGAGAGAGAGAGAGAGAGAGAGAGAGAGAGGTGGGTAGGCGGTTTCTTACGAGCTCTCGAGCGGAAAGCTAGGGCGCAGAAAGGAGAGAGTCGCACCGATAAGAGGTAGTAGAACGTGCGAACGGTTAACCGGTTAATCGAGATATTTCCATCACACGAGCCATCGAGTCGAATGACCCTACGTCACCGCGATATTCCGCCTCCGTGACCCCGCGTTGCACTTTATTGAAAATTCGTCCAATTGATTTTTTTATGCGATCCTCGTTTGACAGAATCGTAAGATCGATTTTTACACAATTGTCCCTCAAATATCTAGTGACGTAATAATCTCGGGGAGAAACGAGCGATTCTGTGTGCCGTGGCGCGCGTTCAAGTCCACTTTATTCCCGATAGATTCTACAAGCGTCAAGCTGTCGCTGCGCGTTGAATTTTTACGATGGCCATTTCGCAGTTTCGTCGTAAATCGTGTTCACCGAGTGCGCGCGCGAAAGAGAGAGAGGGAGAGAGGAAAAGAGAGAACGAGCCCCTTCTGCGCGAGTTTCGAGAACAGAGCGGCCTAAAGTGAGTATCGATCAGAAGTCTGAGGGAATTACGGTCCGTGAGCGATTCTCCATTGCCTATACCAAGTGGTTATATCAGCCATACGTCGAGTGCCATAGGAAAGGGGCGGCAACCGCAGCAGTGCGATTCTATCTCTGTCTCTCTCTCCCTCCCTCTCTCTCGTCCACCCCCTCACCCACCCGCACCGCTTCGCGCAACTTGGCTACCCCAATTTCACCCCCGAGAGCCAATATTTATTGATCACCCCCGAAGGCATCGTCCTGCGCGTACTGGATAGCCGTGCCTTTGCGCGACACCCTCTTGCCAAAAAAAAAAAGACAAAAATGGAAAGGGAAGAATAACAGAAACCACCAACGCAGCTGTTGGGAGACGCACTCTCTTCCGCGTGAGAAGAAACGATAGCGGGATCAGAGGAGGATTAAGATCCTCTCGAGTCCGAAGAACGATATCGTAGCTCCTCCTCGATAGATTGCGATAGCTACGTGAGAATCATAACATGTGATAATGTTTTATTAATAAAACAATCGTTCTCACGGTAAATTATTGCCGGGATTTCTGGTCACGAGAATGCGATACTGGCTATTGCCGAGGATTTCGAAGCTGATCGATACCCAAATCCCTATGATGAAAATTCACCCCATGACTCTTTATTCTTGGAACGTGGCCTCGGCCGCTTGTCGTTCTCAATTCGAATCCGGAAAATTCAAGAAAATCCGAGGGGGTGTAGGTTCGACATCTGCGCGTGAGGTACCCGACTGGAATAAATATACGAGATGGAATAACCCAGGAGTCATCCCCATTTCGAATAGCCGAGGACCTCTTTCCGAAATGTATGCGAACGTGAGGAAATTTCGATTGGTTTAATTTTTCAATGAAGCGCAACTCACCTTGTAACCATGTCCAATGTGGCTTAGCAATATCGTCCTTACCTGTAAAAAAAAAGAAAATTTGCGTTAGGAACTTATTGCAACCAGAGAACGATATTTCGGTACAAAAATACGATGTCAATTCCAAAAATATCTACAATGCCGACAAAAAAGTATTTAAATTAACGTGTTCTTTTTTTATCGCTGCGCCAATCTCGCACCAGTGATTGCGAGCGGATAGATGAGGTATCGAATGCGTGTTGCGTGGCGCGTTGGATTCGTTTTCCCCGGTAAACGCGCGATGTTGAATGTTTAATCTTCTTCCCTGTGTTATCTACCGAAACTCCCACGAGGTTAAAGCCACGCGTGTGCAATACTTTTGCCACGGGTAAACCGAGGTGATTTAGCGTTGCTGATATCTAACGTTTCGAATAAAACAGGAGCTAACAACATTACCATTTTCGAATATTTATGCGAACCGCGTAAATATATAAAATCCCTTTTTTCTCGAGAAGCCGTTAACGACAAGCGAGAAACGACGAACGTATCGCGGTCGCGGGCGACTCGTTAAATGACAACTTTCTCGAATAAACCCGACGAAACAAGATTACAGGCTCGTTCTGCACAAGCGCACCTACGATTTACCTACTCAAGTTTGACGTTATCGATATGGAGGAAGCCGCGATTTGATTGCGTGTATCAGTGCATGGTGTAGCTCTGATATAGAACTACTAAACAGGTCGTAGATCAGCGCGGTTAGTTATAACCACTCCACCCTCTACGTTTGTGTACCAATTCCTAACGGCGTTCTGGATCATTTGGCGGCCCGCGGCCGTGGAGATGCACCCATGCACCGGCAACGATGCGCTATCACGATGCACAATACGGTACGGCAATAAAGCGCAGAGAATCCCAGAAAAACGTTTGATCTATGCTACTGGAAAATCCAGCGTTATATTCCCAACCTACCGGTCTACCTTGCGGAATCGTGATTTTCGTCGAGTAATTTCTCGTTCCGATTCAACGACGAAAAAAAGAAAAAAGAAGAAAAGAAGAGCGAGAGGAGAGAGAGAGAGAGAGAAAAAAAAAAGTTATTGGAATTTCGATCAATACGAGCATCGTGGTATATTTCCTTGGATTAAAGTCGCCTCGTCGACATAAATCAAAGATATTCCTATATCTGACCGTTCTCGTTCTTCCGATCGTCCGTTCCGGGGTAGGAAAGGAAAAGAGGAGGAGAGCTCGGCCGTCGATGAATTGATAATTCGAAACGGTGCCGGACGTGTTATTGGTTCGACGGTGCGACGTCGGAAAATCCGTAGACCGTTGACTTACGGCACATTGGCGGTGACTGGTTATTAGATTATTGGTCATATCGACAGCTCTCGTGCGTATACCGTGTTGCGGGGCTGGAAAGTGGAAAGGGGGGTCGAGGGGGTAACGCAGCGCGAAGGGTAGTGCGTGTACGCGAGCGCGTACAGCCGCCACCAGAGAGGAAGGATCACGGGGTAGGCGGGGGGAGACAAAATGGGGAGACTGTGATAACGATAACGTACGATCGGCATTAGCTGGTGGCTTGCTGCGGCTGATGGATGCGCTAATTATCAGCAAGCAAGAGTTACAGTGTTTCGCGCACCCGTTACTCCACGCGATGACTATGTATTACCGACGGTCATCGTTTCGCGTTGAACGAAAATAAAAGTCCTAGCGTTTTCGATTCGTTTCACGACTCAGACTTCTGTGTTCGAATGGACAGGATATTTTCGAAAAATGAAAAAAGTGAACTAGCTTGGCTTTGGATCTTCCGCAAAATTTAGTAATTTGTAACGTCATTGACAACTCCCGACTCGTTTAATTTCGTTCTTGTCGGTATCGCGCTTTACGCAGCTCACGCTTCGGTATATGTACGTACGCAAGCACGTTCGTACTAGAAACCGCAAGCCGCGGTCTAAGCCCTAGACGCATCTATGTTATATAACCTACGGGCAGTGTGCACGTACAGAGCGGAGAGAAAGAGAGAGAGAGAGAGAGAGAGAGTCCGATCGGCGAAGCCGGGTAGCCCGTAATGAACATGGCGCTTGTTTATTTAATGGGAAATTCGGTGGCGCCATAAAGCTCAAAGAAGGGGGTGAAACCTATTAAATTTATGTTTTCGGTTTACCCGCTCTGACGGATCGCAATGCCCGCACGCGTCGACCTCCAACCTCCGCCCTCACACCTATCTCCACCAACCCATACTCGCTCACTCACACAATTCGACTGGTGCGCGCGTTCGTGTTTACCCTATTGGTAGTCCAATGTAATCCAAACCGGGAGATATATTCGCGGGGTTGCACCGAGGGTCGTGTAGATATATGTATACCCGAGTGCGTGGCGCGCTCGCGGCTCTGACGGACAGCCCCGCGTCATTGCGTAAACCGTCATCGGACGGTTCCAGGAATGCTCGAATTCGAATCATTATCGGTGGAATGCGCGTTTCAACTGTACAGCGTGCCTTTAACCCGCTATTTATATACACTGTTAGAAAACGTTAAATGGTGATGGCCGCGATCGAGAGGGTGAAATTAACGCGAGGCATTCGATATAGTAACAACCCGATAAAAATTTCATCCTAGTTGCGTCACCGGATGCGATAAAATGGGTATTAAATACAACGTCGAGTTTAATAAGCGACATCTCGAGAGAGGGCGAGACACGCACGCGCGCGGGTCCGTACGGAGGGCGCCCTTGCCGAGTGCGAACCCCTCGAACGTTCCGCAAACCTTGGAGGAATCTGGCAGGAAAAACGCGCCATCCCTGCTAACTTTATCCCTTTTGAATCCCCCTAATTACCAAATTTTCCTCGCCCTTAATTTAGTGTTATAATTGCTTCCTACACTCCTCGCGCGCGTGGGGTTCTCAACCGAAACGCGACCGGCTGCACCGCTACCTCCCACTCACGTTCCGATCCTCCGGATTCCAAAGTCCCACGCCTACGCCATTCCTTAGGTATACGCGCGTCTCTCCGCTCTCCCTTTTCTCAAGTGTCCTCGCGTTCATGCGAAATTTCACCCCCGTCGCGCTTTCACCCTCGTCTTTTATCACGGGTATTTCCAAATGGGGTTATAAATCCACTACGAATGTTCCTTTAAATGACCTCAATAATATCCCCGAATCGCTATACGCGATATACAAGTTGATCGTTATAAGAGGCTGTAAAAAAAGACCGAGAGAGGTAAAATATTGGAGCAACGATAAGCCCTGGAATTACCCACGGTCCCCGTAAATTTGCAACTAAATCGCCATTATTGCGAAAAATAAACACGATTCGATAGTTGAACTATTAGAAGACGTATTATCGCTATGTTAAACGGGAAAATGCGATAATTCGAATTCCGCTGTGCGGTACGTGTCACGACTCAAACCTAATTATAATTTCATCCGCGGGTTAAAAAAGGCGTGCGTAGCTAGGAATATATGGGATTTGACGTCCTGCGCACGTGCGCCCGCTGCGTTTGCCGTTCGGTCACGTTCACGGGACGCATTTATAGACAAAGTTTACGATAACGAAAGCCAATTGATTACTTTTTTCACCCGAAAAAAAATGTCGATGCCAATCGGAAAATTTACAAACTCGATACGCGAAATTTCGACAACAGCAATAGCGACGATCGAAAAATGTATTCGTAAAATTCTTTATATTGCCGTTCCTCTCTTCCTTCTACTCCAGCAACGGTATAATTATCGGAGTAATGAAAATAACGAATGTTATTTGTTCAGGCATGATGCCAGTTTAGTCGAGAAAGCTCGTCGGTGTATCCAGGAAGCGATCATATTCGACGAAGGAAATGTTTTGCGAGACGGTGCGTCTAGAAGGTACGAGACAGTAGGTTGGAAGGGAAAGAGAGAGAGAGGACGATAAAAACATCAGGCACTATACATTAGAGGTATTCAGGGTCGATATAATTTTGGCACGGGGCCTCCAACATTCTGCCCATATCGATATATCATTTTTGGTTCTTTTTTAGGCGCGGAAAACGTTAGATACGGCGTTTCGAGCGCGTCGAGTGTATTATGCGCGGTAGACGCGCTTTTGCAGTATATAAAAGTCGATTTACTTTCCCGCATAAGGGGTGGTGGGTGTCGGTGGTAGTAGCGAGAGAGAGTTACATAAGAGGGTGGTAGACTGGGCGTGCACGAGCGAAGGGGGTGGTTGCGCGAGGCGAGCCATTCAGGCGACGCCAGAATGGATCGACGCGCTATTTACTCCTCGAAATATACTCGGTACACCCGACCGGACAAAAATGTCGCCGGATTTTCGCGATTTTATTTATACTCGGTAGCTCGAGGCCGCGCTCTTGGCCGTATCGTCTATAAACTTTGTTCGGAATTATGAATTGTGGGAGTCGCTTATTCAACTCTTTCTCTCCTTCTCTCCGTCGCGCGCGTTCTCTCTCTCTCTCTCTCTCTCTCTCCCTCTCAGGTTGGAGCTCTCTCCATGCTGGAGGAAAGTATTACAAAAAAGAAATCCATGCCGGTGGTGCACGTCGTCCAGGCAACGAGGGCATAATGCAGCGCGACGGGCGCTCGCGGAGACGAAGAGAAAAAAAGTATAGGAGGATGGGATGGGATAGGACGGGAGGAGAGGGAGAGGGAGAGAGAGAGTAGGAAAAAAGTAGGTGGGTAGGGGAGACGAAGTTTCCTCGTGCAACGCAATGTTTTATTCTCGGCCGCGGGCGGTGGAAGAGTTAAAGCTCGCATCTAGCCCCAGCAGCGGCACACTAAGATACAGCCAAGTAAGTGCGCCCGGACCGGAGTGTATAAAGGCCCTCGCCGCAGCTATCTCAACCCCCACGCTCGATTTTCCCACCAGCCGGGAGAGAAGGGTTTGTAAAAGTTGGGGACGCCCGGGATATTTACGCGTCATCGTAAACTCTAGGCGTCTTCTTGCCTACCCCTTCTCGGATATAGCTATTTCTGCTACGCGGCAACTCCTTTCCCCCTTTTCTTCGGAACGCGAGCGCGCCTGTAATTATGCAGCTACCAAATGGCCGCATTGTTTCGCCTGCCGGAATTAAACGACGATCCGCTTTGACGCGCGCGCAATTCTACCTTCCTTCTCCGACTCGAAATTGTTCATCTCGTTCATTCGCGACGTTTCGCTAAGTGATTTATACACCGAGTCGGTTTTATCCTCTTCTTCGTTACCATCGCGCGCGGTAAAGATCGTATCGCGAATCGATCGTCGTCCGACTTTTTTGTCGAGACGCGCGCACGTCCCACCGAAGCGTAAAAGGACTCCCTCTCTCTCTCTCCCTCTCGCTCAGTCGCTCACGGAGCGCGGGAGTTTAATTCCCTTGAAGCATTGTCCAACGTTAGGTACCATTACACTCACATGGTCGCGCAATTAGCAATGTAAATGCCGGTTAGTTAGTTAGCGTGTTCGTAAAGTAACGCCGCTCGCGGGGTGGTCAGAGTACGAGAGGGACTAGATAACGGACCTCCCAGGCGAGTGATCCACCTCGGCAATCGTTGATAACGCCGCTCGCGCACGCCCATCAATTACTTTTTACACTCGATCCTCTCCGAGTCATTGTTCCTGATTTTCCTTCCACTAACTCGTGTCTTTTAATTAATGCCACTGTATAAAGATATCGGCGGAAAAACCTCTCTGCTCTTTGTGTTGGGAATTCCTCTGAAATTCCTGCGGTAGTTTTGCTATCTATCGGTGAGCGTCTAGTAGCTCGACACTCTCTCGGTAACGAGCTATCCTCGCTGCGACAATGACGGCGACGCGATAGAGAGAAGAGGTATGAAAATAATAACGGGTTAGAAATCGGAAGACGTTACCTCGCGTGGTAATAAAGCCATTGGGATGCTGGAGCTGCTAGAAGCGAAACACCCGTACGTAATAACAAGGCACCACCGTTGGACCCAGCCTCGATCTTTAATGGAATGGTCACGATACAGAGATCACACCGCACTCAAAACTCTTCGCGAAAACAAATATAATGAGAGAGATGGAGAAAAGGAGAGACACTAACGACGAGACGTGTCGTTCCTTCGCGTGGTTCGATCGGTACTATCTCTGATAGCTTCGAGAAACCTATCCTAGGTGTGTCTCTTCAATGGCTTTTCCCGCGACGGGTAGTAAGAACGTTTCGCCATTCAAAAGAATCGGAAGCCATACTATTGCCTGAGCATGGCCGCAGGGGTGTTACCCGCTTTTAGAAACCGAGTCCGGCCCCCTTTGGCTGGTCTCTCCTGCCACCAGGTCGAACCGTAAACGTTCCTCCTAGGCCCGCACGGTCCCCTTTTTCACACGGTCAAAGACTTTCACAGGAGAGAAAAATCTTCCGTGACCGGAAAGAGGCCGAACTTCTTCGTACGATGAAAACAAAGTTGAAATTATTTTATAAAACATTCGCTATTGTTTAAGAATTAAATAATAAAAATTGTTAATTTACGAATATTATTAATCGATTCACACACTAAGAATATTTATTTAGAGAACGCAACAAATTTATTTTACCCTATTAAGATGCTAATATTTTTTTTCTAACAAATATTAAACTCCAGAGGTGTAAATACGGTAACGGGTGTACGCGGATAATTACAAGCGGTCGCATAAATTTGCATAAGGGAGTAGGTTTTGGAGCGGTGCGATTTTACCGACTAGCAATGGCGGATGTATCTTAGGTGCGCGATATGATGGGCCGAGGGCGCTCGCGTCCTTATGCCACACCCGTGCACGAATACCTTTCGCTCCTGGCACGTTCTCAAAGAGCCCTTCACGGTTGACAAACATCGACCACGTGCTCTCGCTTGCCCTCGCTCTCTCTCTCTCTCTCTCTCTCTCTCTCTCTCTCTACCCGCGTTGCTTCAAACTGAGAGAGAGAAAGAGAGAGTTTGGCTGCCACCGTTCGAGATTAAGCCCTCTCCCCCTCCCCCTCTAGCAGCGGCACGCTAATGACGCCGCTTGTATAATATTCCCGGCTGCGGTGTTGGTGGAGGTGGGCATAAAATATCGTGTCGTAATTTCATACGTGATTTGTAACTCCAACAACTCGCGCGACAATTACGCGCCGTTAAATAACAATTATACAAGCAGGGTCGGCGTCGAGCTCTCGCGGACTGTAAAATTGAAATACAAATTGCACTAAACGCGCAATTTCGCGTCTTGGTTCGGATGGGCTCGGCTTTTTGCGCCTCTAAAGGTCAATAACGGGGCGCGAACGAAGGCGCGAGGAACATAAGGAAGCGCGCGATGAAAACGAATCGGATTCGGACTACCGGTATTGTCCTTTAAAGGTCAAAGCTACTGGCTTAGGTGAGAAAATGGAACGCGGGAATCGCACGAATCGCTCGTAGAAAAAAGTCCAAGACATTTTCCGGTCGGGAATCCGATAAGACTCGGGTCGGGACATTTCAAGAGACATTCAAAGTGTAGACGAGCCAATGGTTTATTTTTTTCTCTCCCTTCTTTCCCTTCTTACACATCGGTGAGATTCGATCGTCGGTCACCGTTCGCTGAATGTCTTCCAGTGTCTGATGAGGGACTGGCGATTGCGTTTTGGTATAATTTTTTCTCTTTTATCTCGCTTAAAAAAAAAAACGCTCGGCGATATAACGAAAAGTCCCTCTCACTTTCGCGCATGTCGGACCGACAAAATTAGGCTGTCCGTAAAGCGTAATGTTATTTTTAGTTAACCGCGGCTCCCTTCCTCTTCTCGAGGCAGTAACCATAAACATAGGGGGTCTACTCTCGTGACGGTTGGCTATCTCGCGCTCACGCATTCCGAAAAGGCCATATCCCACACCAATTCGACCCTCGCTCGCCCGTTTCTATATTCGCGGCGCTCGTCTCGTCTCTATATTCTTTCTCTCTCGATCTCACTCGTCAACTCGAGTACAGCCAATGTAAAACGCTTCAGCTGGTCTTTGATGTTGACGACCTCAGAGACTACCGGTCTGACGTAACATTCTCGGTTTGACGCGTGAACGAGCGGCCTGACTATCAAGGTTCTCTCGCTCGCTCTCGGCCCCGGCTATATTTCCATTCCAGAGGTTGCTCCACCTTCGGCCGAATCGATATTAGCCTCGATAATATTCCTTCCCGAGTACGCGACCTGCCTCAAGCCGCCTTCCGGAGATCCATTTTCGTGTCCCATTGTATCACCCGAATGACATACGTCCTCGCTCTCATTCTCGTTGCTTTGCGCCAGTTTCCCGTTGTTATTACGAGCCTTTTTTCTCTCTCTCTCTCTCTCTCTCTCTCTCTCACTCCCTACTCTCCTTATTTTCTGTTTTTATTTCGCGCGTTAACCCCTCGCGCTCGGTGGAGCGCTTCGGTCAACCGTGCGAAAATGTACGGGTCCGGCGCGCTCGCGGACGGAGAATTATCGTCGTACAGCGGCGAAAATGAATCGCGCGACACTAAATTACTCCCTGCTACATTGTTGAATTATATCCGTGCTATTGCCGCGCTGTAACGCGCAGAATATTGTCATTTGGCTTAATCATTTGCATTGTTAATCGTACGTTCCCAACAATTTTAAATAAAAAACACTTCGGGGTGTGCGAGTTTGTTTGCCCTTCTTTTTTTAAACCAATTTCGAGTGAAAAATTTCGACGCGAATAAATTCAGAGCCGGTAATTGACTCTTCTGTCTGGATCTGCGTATATAGCCAATACGAGTCGTACTGAATTATTACACGGGTTTTGTATGCATTGTAATTTTTTTTCATCCCGTTTCCCCGCTTCAATCTTTTCAACACCGAAAGAGCAATAATTCCGATTTAAAAAATCCGATCCGCGCGGCCAGATGGCCGGGTTATACGTCGATTACGGCCCGGCCTTGTGCCTATATATTTTCGTTTTTCCGTTTCCCACTTTGCTCGTCGCAATTAACGCACGTGCGCGAAAACGGACTCGTGCATACAGGCGCGCGCGCTCGTTGCAAGCGTACGCGAGGAGGGAGAGTTGGGCGATAAATCGCGGGCGCGCGCACACGGGGCTCCGGGGAGATTTAAAAACATTCGCGCCCGGGATGTTCCTCCCTGGAACTGGTGAATGGTCACCGTGCATGCCTCCGCTTGCGCATACCCACACACACGCAAAGATACTTGCACGACCCGGGATCGCTTCGAGCTCTCGCAAAAGGCAGGTCAAACGAGTTATCGAGGCGTCAATTTTTATCCCGCCTGCGCTTCTATCTCATTTCTTACCGTTTATACGCGCACGAGAGTGGGTCGAATGAGTCGTAATAATTCGTAAAACGATCATTTGTTTTTTCGAAGTAATCGATTTTTATCGATGTTTTTATAAGATTGAGCGAACGAATTTGTAGAACTCGAGAGAAAATTTTGTGGATATATCGGCGATATACCGGACAGCGGATTCCACCGCTATTCAACGACTAGTCGATTAACGACCTTTCGCCGGAAACCGGGT
>NCVS01000095.1:187651-203215 GCA_003055095.1 Goniozus legneri
GCGCGCGTCCGAGTATAATTTGCTCGCGATAAATCACTGGATTTATACAGCGAGAAGAAAGATCGAGAGCTCCGCGCAAAGTTAAAGATATTCGAATGAAGATAAAGACGCTGAATTACGAACCGCAATGTTGCGCACCGGATAAATTATCTCGCGGACAAACAAAACGCTTCTCTTCGTGACGATGGTGGCGGCGGAGGGGTTATATTTAAAAGGAGATTTATTGGGATCGAAAGCCGCCATTTCTCCTTTCTTTTTCTTTCCGCGTATTACGTACTACGTCGCGATGTGCAATTTTCAAATTGCATTAAACGGCGTAACGGCGCGTCTCGATTGAATTTCCGATCCGCGATCTTGTCACGTTAAACGGCTCGTTTATGGACGAGTCGTTAATCATCGATACGCGCGGTTGGAAAGTTTTTCCGGAATCTCAATTAAACTCGAACGGACGAGAGCGCGAGATCGAGCGTTCGCGCGAAGGGGAATGAACGGTAAAATTCGGTGGGAAAATTCGAGAGAAAGCGCGAGAAACGCGCGTCATTACATCTTCGCTCGATGATAAAAGAAGGGGGAAAAATTCACGTCAACGCGCGGACACCAAAATTGCAAGTTTGCGCGCGGCGTTGAACGATCGCGAGTCACGAGTGCACGAGAGATCTCTTTGAAAGTCCCTCGTCGGCTCGCGTTACGCACCGCTCGGGTTCCTCGTCGTTGCGAGATCGAGAAATCCGAGTAGCATCCCCGATGACGACGATACGGCCGATTAACGAAAATATCGGCTTCGTTACGAAACGATAATCTCGCGAGCGCGATCACATCACCAACACACTCCCAACGAACGAATAAAAATAATCCTTCATTTTTCCAGATTCCTGTCGAAACGTCTCAATTAGGAATCCAGGCGAAGTAGTACGGACAAAGTCTAGAACGTAACTGACGAGGTTGTCCGTCGATCGAACCCGGAAGCATCTACGGTCTGCGAGACTGGCCGGTCGCGATTCTACGCTCATTTCGACCGTGTCCGGAGTAGGAGAAGTAACAGTTGAATACATTGTCACGGTGCTGTCTTCGAGAAGTTTACGACTTTTTTCGTAAAAAAGAGAAAAGAGAAAAGAGGGGAGGAGGAGGAGGAGGAGGTAGGGAAAAGAGAAAAAAAGAAAAAGAAGCTAACGGTCCGGCGGGCCCTTCGATCGGTCTCGAGGATATTACGCTGGGCCCACGGCGCACCAACGTTCAACGAGAAACGTGCCTGACCGCCGTTTCGTCGGGCTTTATTACCGTAGTTGCGCGAGGACGGTTTCGCTTCGCAGGTACTTCGTCAAGTCGATTCCTTTTTTTTCGTTCAATCCCAAAACCGCCAACGACATTCAAGGAAGTAATCACGCGAAATGACCATATTGTAAATTCCAATTGTTCGCGGCAAGAGTATACACCCGTAGAAAACAAAAATTAGGATCGTGATTGAAGCTGAATTTATAACGTCGATATGAGCCCGTCGTTAATATTCAAAGGTTTATTACTTTATTTCTCATTCGCACGAAATTCAATTACAACGGGATAGCGACACTTCGAATTCTATTCATAATGGGTGTCCCGTTGCGAATGCATGGAAACGCATACGCGTAAACTCGATCTCGGTAGCGAAACCCGGATCAAAGAAAAGCTACGTAGAGTGGGGAGAAATGTGGCATATAGTATCGAACTTTATCGAAGTTCGCTATCGAATATCTCGCTGGCACCCTACACCGTGATTTACGCTCTCTCTCCTCTCGCCGGTATTCTAGGATTATACTATAGCTATGGACGGAAGAAGGAGAGAAAAAAAAGGAAAGGAATGAGATTAACATCTATTTCTATCCTAAGTAGACGACTGGGGCTAATTTGCCGAGTAATAAACGTTGCCGATAGCGAAATTATGAAATTCTCGAGCGAAACTACGAGATTAGCTCACTGTGCCGGGTATAATTTCTTATTTAAATTAATACGATCGTCTCGTTGTATTACCATGGAGAGAGTACAAAAGGTAGCGCCGCACGTAAATTAACGCTGCTAATAGCACACAACAAATACTTCTCGTACGTGCCTACGCGCACCGAAGAGAGTGAGGAAAGAGAGAGAAAGAGCGGCAATATGTGTTCGTTCGCGCGGCCTAATATCGTTTCGAGGGCCGTTAATAAATACATCACCACGCCGGTGTACCACGTCATAACTTTTCCACGCTCGTTGATCTTTCTAACGCGACTCGGTGTACACACGATCAAAAACGGAATTTACGACGTTCGAAAAATTTTTTTGGGGTCAACCTAATTACCGCGATTGTCGAAATTCATATATGGAATCATCTCGTACCGAAATTCGCTTCCTTTCCCGATAGATTATACATAGTTTTGGCTCGAAAAAAATGTCGGTCGACCAGTGAATTTGAGCGTGAAGCTTAATCGCGTTATAATGCTTTCTCGTCTCTTCTCTCTCGCTCTCTCCCGCTCGTACTGCGCGCGAATATTGATAAAACAGTTGCACGGCGGGCAATGCGCGCGCGTGACGAATGCGTAATTCGTCGACCGGCCGAATGATTTTGTTTTCCTTCTCCTTCCTTTTTTTTTGTTAGCTCGTCCGAGGATCGTAGCCTCGATGCGTAGTTTGCCGGCGAGCGAGTTTCGAGGCAATTAAACCGCGAAAATTGAACTTTCCCTAGCTTGGAAGAGCGTCCCGCATTGGTGCATTTCGCAACGCGTCAGACAGAGAAAATTTTCACAATCGCTACTCCGTCGATACTATACAGGGTGAGTCTGGGCAGCGTGTTCAAAGGATATAGGCGGATAGTAGAGCTCATTCTGAGCTTAAATAGAAAATTTTACAAAAATTGATTGTCAGGTTCAAAAAATATTAATGATTAAAATTCAAATTATTCGACCAATCAGCTTCGGCTGTTTCAATGTGGTAGACTCATGTGAGTGTGCAATTGTCACTAGCAGCTTCTGCTGCAACTTCATGACTGGGGAAAAACAATTGGTATTCTTATGAATTTATCATTTGAGTTTAAATGATAATCGGCATTAAACAGAGGGCTCTGTCTTTCTCAATAATTTTTTTATCGACGGTAATAATTAGGAAAAATGGAAACTGTTTTCAGATCATTCACGCGAATATTTTTCCGAACATTTAATTGTATATTTACTCGAATATTTTTCCGAACTTTTTTACGTACTTCATATCGAACTATTTCCAGTACTTAGAACAATTTCTTTCGTGTATCTCGATCTCGATCTCGATCTCCATCTTCTCATCGTTCTCGTTCGTCCACTCTCTCTTTCTCTCTGATTATCATACATGAGCGAAATTGTTCTAAATACTGGAAACAGTTCGGTATGAAGTGAGTAAAAAAGTTCGGAAAAATATTCGAGTAAATATACGATTAAATCGGAATTAGTTCGGAATCACGATAATTGTGCGTTGTCGAGAGTCGGAGATATTGCGCCAAGATGGGAATTCCGCTTTTTGGAATTCTCTACTCTCGATGCCTCACCGATAGACGTCAATTTCACAAAAGTTCGAATTATATATTTTTCCTCTCTTGTGTTTCGTTACTTCCCACGACAAAGGAAAAAAATTCCGCCGCATTTTTTAGCGTAGGATAAACGAACGCATCTATCTTCTCGGGAATAGGAAATGAGATAGGTATAATTTTGTGACGAGATTCACCGACACGAATGAGATTGCTTTAGGGTGTGCGCACTCGTTTTACGGTGCGCTTACGGTATTGGAGTCGAAGGACGCCTATACAACAAGTTACTCAGGGCGAAAAAAAGGAGCATTCGGGCAACGGAACCGCGCGGGAAGCATTGTGGTCGAGTCTCTTGCACAGTTTCAGGGTGGCAGGTGCTACAGCTCGTAATGGCCGACCGATCGACGCGGAAGGAGAGCGAAATCCACGATGGAGGGGGAGTGAGAGTGAGTACGTGAGTTACGAAACGAGAGCGCCGAATGTCGCGTATTAATTGAATCGAATTCCATTCTGACGAGCGAAGAAAAAAATTGTATCGGATTCCAGGGATGAAAATTGATGAACTCGGCGCGGCTAATTGGCAAAATTCGCTCGACCTCGATTTTCGAAATCAACGATGATTTTTTGCCCCTCCCGAAAGTAAAACAAGCAATTAGCGACCGGCGAGAATAAACTCGCGCGAGGGAACCGAAAGCGTTAAAGTCGAATTATCATACGCGATTCTCTGTTATTAAGCTGGACGGAATTAAAATAATTAAAAAGCGCGTACACGTAGGACTACGCCAAGTGGAACGCAATAAAAATTATCGGAACGTAATCCCTCATGCCGGCCTCCGATTTTCATGCTCTCGACGCGATCATTTAAATTAGCGAACAAACGCGAATCAGCGCGTCGGGCCTCGTATCTAGATCCCGTCCGTTGCGGGATATCTTCATTTTCAGTCGACGACGATCGTAAAAAAGTGAGCAAGGAGGGCTTTCCGATTCAATTATTTCGCCAACGCTGGCGCTGGTTTCCTGGCGCGCGACGCCACAGGTAAGAGATATCCTTTGTCTCGCGGCGTGTAGTCGTTCCGATCGTCGAGCAGCTAAACACGTTCTCTCTCCGTCTCCCTTCCTCCTCTCTCGTACCGTAGGTACGTATTATCTCGAGTTCGCGAGATGGGCCCGCCAAGCTCGCTTTCCGCACTCGCGACAAGGTGTCTCGAACGCTATTGGACAACGCCGGACGATAATAACCATCCTCCCCTCCGCTGATTAACAATTTTTCGCGTCCCTCGGCGGAAACATTGAAATCCTTGACGAAAATGGCTACCGCGAAGCGAGCTGAGGAAAAATGGGGATCGAGGTAACGTCGAGAAAAAAAAGAGGTGAAGGAACTGAAGAGAGCGGTGGTGCGTAAGGCGGGCTCGCGCTACGCTGCCGGCGCCTCGCTCGCGGGACTGGCTTCTCAATTTGATGGACGAGCTGTTCGCATGTACCGACCGTGCTAGGTGCGGGTTTATACGCGGAGAAACGACCCGGTTCGACTATATCGCGCCCTGCCGTTTTGCAAATTTCACTGTCTACCCACCCAGCGAGTTTATCCCTTCGCGTTGTCGTCGAGTTTTATCAATTAACCGGGGCCGCTCTCATACTCCGATCGGACGGCAATTTCAGTTTCCTCCGACCGCTAAAGTTTTTTCTCGAGTGGCCAGCACTCGACGTGTAAAGCGATATGCGGGTATATAAGGCCGATGGGATGATTATCGGGAACCAAGCGAGAGCGTTTGCATTCGCGAATTAAAAATCCCCACGCCGGAGGAAATTACGCGTTTTCCCCGACGATACGAGTCAACTAAAATTATACGCGCGACGAAAATTACCAGGGTGGTAGGACAGGTGTGGCGCGCGGAGAAACGGGGGGAATAATCGCCGATTACGATTTTATCAACGCCTCGGCATGAGATTATTAAAAATATTTTTTCCTCGATAATTGGTTTTACTTTTCGTTCTACGGAGAGATACTCACTCGCAATTTCGAAATAATTTCAACTTATCGTACCTAGAGAAGAGCCAACCTCCGATGGAACGCTCCGATATCGTATATCAAATGTAGCAGCTAAAAATTTTCCCCCCAATTGTCATTTGAAAAAGGACGACACGGGTTAATTGGTAGGGTGGAGAGGGGCTCGCCATAACTCAAAACGCTGGAGTTTTGACGAGTCCGATGTTTTTCGGTCAGGCAATACGAAGGCGGGTGCGCGCGCGCGCGCGAACGAACGGGCGTGGAGAAGGGAAAAGGGCGTAGTAAGTCATACGGAGCGGCTCGTACGTCATCCTCCATCCGGGGCACGAAGGCAGCGCGCTCGCACACGCAGCAACGAAAGACGCTCGCACACACCGAAATAGTTCACGGAGTGGCCGTGCACGAGAACGCACCCACTCTCTTTCGTCCTTCTCTCGCCAACGGCAGGGCTCTGCCTCTTCGGAACGGTGTGCGCCGACCCACTGCGGCCACACACTCATGGCCGACGCTCGTGTTCCTCCGTGTGTACACGCGTATAATACAGAATCCGAAATTGGCACACCGACGCAGCCCGGACTCTCGGCCGCGTGATTCTGTGCCATTTCGCTCGACTGATGAGCACCGTGCGTGCACGCGCTCCAAAACATTCCGTGCCGCTTCCGACGTAATGCCGAGGCGATTCCCGAGATTCGTGGGAGATCGCGTCGATCGCGTCGAACGCGCGAGGGATCCCGAGAAACAAATCGCGCGATAATGATAGCGAGCTATCGGGCAACGGGGGAGAGGGGAGCGGGGCCTATGGCCTGCGGAAACTTGCCGGAATCGTTACTGGATTGCCGGAACTCAATTTGGATGCGCCATTAAGACCGCCCGAAGCTCCACGTAAATTCTCTCTCGCTCGATATATCGCGCGCCCGCGCACACACAAGTGAGCCATGCGTAACGCGATTGCTTTATTAGAGAATTACTTGTATAGCCGGAAAATCAATTCTTTTTCTCGAAAATGCTTCTACACCGACATAAACAAACCGACATGGTTACCTGTTAGTCGATACGATTGGAAAAAAAAGATAACATAGATATCGGTATCGGCTAAATTGCCGTAATGGCGTAGATATCGTTATCCTCGCAATTAGCACCTATTTAGATAACGACCGTCCCAAGCTAATATTTTTTCCATATAAACAATCTTTGACGAGTCAGAGGCGTACATTTTTTATCGTCTTCGTAAAATCAAAACGGGAAG
Organism: Goniozus legneri; assembly: GCA_003055095.1. Classification (NCBI taxonomy): domain Eukaryota; kingdom Metazoa; phylum Arthropoda; class Insecta; order Hymenoptera; family Bethylidae; genus Goniozus; species Goniozus legneri. The sequence continues at coordinate 194,411 of NCVS01000095.1, forward strand.
AAAAAGCGAACGTTAAAAGGCGGGAAAATTGACTCGACTATCTCGGCTGGCATAAAGCGGTAATTGAATGTATTACACCCCTCGATTGAGCGGGAGAGGGGAAGCGAAACGTTTTTATCCCCCGACTCCGGGGCGAGTATAGCGCCGTAAAGTTCGCGTCGATAGGAGGCTATAGAGAGAGCTCTGTATTACCGACTCGACGGGCGCTTACGGCGATAGAAGTAAGTGGAGAAAACACGAGAGCGAGAGGGAGAGAGAGCGAGTGCGAGTGACGCGATGCCGGCAGAGGGAGGTTGAACTGGTTGAAGTCGAACGAGCAACGTGGTGGGGGGTAAACGAGCCGAGCCACGATTTCGTCGTCGTAAACGTCAACGTTACGGTTACAGCGTTGTTCGTAGCTGGTTTATATTGAACGAGGTTGCTCCCCGAGGTACGTAACACCTACTGCAACCGGCGTCGTATCGCCGACTATATACCCGCTCCGGCCGGAAAGCGAACCTCGTGTATGTATACGTATATACGCAGAAACAGGCAGGCAAGTGGTATGCGCCGGGAGACGGCAGCACGTGGCTTTTACGCGGGAACTCTCGCCGTTCTATGCCTTCTTTCTCTCTCTCTATTCGTCGACCAAAAGAGTTCAAGGTTCGTTAAACATCCTCTCCTCACTGGCGCGCGTGCCGACGCCCATGTTACTCTACTACTCTTGGCTACGCTTTAACGACTCTACACGCATCGTAATATGTTTAAAAGCACTTTCGACCAACACCAAACGCGCGAGAGATTCGCCAAATAATATCGCGTTCTCGGCTATTTACATTTTCATTAACGCCGATTTTTTGCCCTCTTGATAAGATTTTAATGCGACAATCGGATTCGTAATTGTAGTTTGAAGCGTGAATTTATCGTCGGACCTCGCGCTGCTCGGAAGTGAGAAGCCCGCGAGTTTGGGTCAACCGAGTCACACGATTCTTGCTCCACCGTATCAACGATATTAATGTGCCGATAAAAATAAACCGGAAAATCGTTTCTCTCTTTATACCGCGGTGAGATAAGAGACGCGAGAAGAGCTTCCTCAAACTCGTGATCGATGTTTTTCGCTTTGAATGCGACTGTTATACCGGTTTATCACCGTGTTCTTAATGTCTCTTTAAAAAGGTGCCCCATCCGGGTCGCGTCTGCGAAACGACGACGCGTAGGGCTGTTCGCGCGCAGATAGCACTCGTAACCATCGCGCCCTCTAATTACCCTATAGACGCCATTCACCCCTCAATGAACGAGCCATAAATTCCCCGTAGTCTGCATTCGCCGAAAGACTATGGAAAATGATCCCCGCGCTGCCCCCGTCATAAATCTCGGCGACACGAAATTCAGGAATTTCCCGTCCAAGGCGATTCGTGCTCGATCGGTTATTCTTATTGGCGAGACGGAATTGAGATCGCCTATTAAGGTTTATCGGAGCGATCGATCGTTTTGAAATAGCGCTAAATTAAAGTGGCTAAGCTCTTCCGAGAAGATAGACTTAGCGACGTTGTTTAACCGGTAAACGCGTCTACCGGTGAAATCACAATAAAATTGATAATAACAGATAGGATCGTCGCGGTAATGAATTTTCATATCCACGAGCGTAGATGGCATAATCAGCGCTTTGTAATTTGTTGCACACTTAATGAGATAGACGTTTACACAGATATCGTGGGAAGCGTCATAAATCGGCGTGGATATATCGCCGTCCCGGCGAAACTGTACAGTCTCTGACGCGAGCAAACCAAAACATACGGTTCGATACGATAGTGGATTATTCTCTCGGAAAAAAAGAGCCAATATCGAACAACGACGACAACGTATCAAGGTACATCGAATCGCGATAAAAATCAGAACGGGTACGACAAAATAGACTGACTCAAGAAAAAAAAAATGGAACGTAAAATACCGTCGACGGTATCGTCATAAAGCATTATTATTGTTTCCCTCGATGCCTATGCGCGACAGCGTCCGACGAAAGCGAACGACGAATTGCCCTTTCGCACGCGCTCACGGTACAACGCGATAAAACAAAATTACACGCTCGGCCTGGATACGCGACTCTTCAAACGTTTAAAGTCGAGCTACCGTCCGATGCCGCTTTTCTCTCGCTATCTCTCGCTATATTTCGTTTCATTTTTATATACGACGAAACAATCCATATTCTTAGTAGGCAATAAATTCTCGCTCTCGAGCGCGTCGTTAACGGCGTTTAAAACCCGAGAGAGGAGTCCTGGCTCGCAATGAGTCAACGGACTCCGATAGCTAAAAAGTATACGCGAGTATACGGAGGGAGAGAGAAAGAGAGGGAACCTGTTTCGCGAGAGGGAGCGTTGCGCGAGCCGATCAATTGCCTTCTCCGCCCCGTTCCTACGATTCCATCCTACGATCGTGGCGCATACCACCCGGTTATATGCACTCGTCGAGTACGCGAAGGAATAGCGATTTGCGAACCGTAGGCTCGCTGTTCTGTATCGTGACGTTTTCCCAGCCGAGAGAGGAACGCTTCGATACTCTCTCCAGCATGTACCTCTCTCGCTATGGAATTCGATCTTACGGTGTTATGCGCTCGTTATTCGTTTTCCCTGCCTCGAACGCGGCCTCGCGTCGGTCGACCTTCGTCTCTCAACAATCAATTTTTCGATTCCGATAAGCATAAATACTAGACTGACGATTCACTCGAACGGCGAGAGGGCCAAAATTCATTCAAGAGAATCCCGTTCTTACGGTTGAACGAACACGTCACGTGACCTCGTAAAGTAACCCCTACACTGTTGTATTCGCAAAAGAGCAAAAGACTCGGCGAGGCCGAGGTAGAGAAGAGGAATGGGTAGGAGGAAGATATAATAGGTAGAGCTCGAACCGGGCTCGAGGTGTGCGAGAGGAGAATTCGCGAAAAAAAAGAGGAGGCAGAAGAACGCGAGGGTAGCGGAGACGAGTCTACGAATCCCGAGCACAGCTGAGTTGTAGACACGAGCTACGGAGGCCCGGGTGCGATTATATATCCTCGTTGTGGGGCGCGAGCGAGAGAGGAGATACCGGAGTATCCGGACGAGGGCGAAGGCGAACGAGACGTCGGCAGAAACAGCTGACTACCGGAATTTGGTTCCGGAGGGGTGAGTACATACCGAGGGGGGGTACAAGGGGTGGCAGGAAAGCACTTGAACCCCAATTGGGTGACTCTCCATTGTACGAGAGTATACCCAATGATTTTACACGCACTTAACTCCATTCTGACTACCTACGGACATAACTTTAGTCGCGGGCCGCGTTTGCCTCGCTCGCGCTCAGGACCATTTTACTCCTGTTAAACCATACGTGGAGGAAAGGTGAGTACGATAAAACTCGGGACTTTACGAGAAGGCGGGACGGTGTGAAAATATATAAATTTTACATTCGATTCCCGTTCGATTCTACTTTTGGAAAGGGGAACGGCCGACTTCTTTTTTTTCTCGCTAATCGTAAATCATAACCTCGAAACTCATTGCCTTGGAACGATTCGCGCAAAATAGGGACTAATAAAAATATTTCTACCATTCGATTTCGATTATAATTGCGCTCGGCGATGGCTTTTACCTTATGGACAATACAGAGCGAGAGTCTTGGCAAACTCCCGGTCCCGCAAATACACGCATGCATTAGTGACAACCCGAAGCGTCACTTTGCACGTCGCTTTCACACGCCGCGTTAGTTATTGCCGGACTCGCGCTTGCATTCATTCGCGCAGAGAGTGAGAAGCCAATGGAATATTTTTAGTCGGAACGTCGGTACTATAAATTCGTTATCTCGCTACGATTCATGACGGACGCGTCGTATTTCAAGCGCGGCGCGCGAGGGCAAAATAGACTCGGGAAAAATTACATTCGGTTCGATGCGATCTATAGAAGCGACTCAACGATATGCGTGAGTCGTTTGATCTCTACGTGGATTTTTCACACCGTTCGGGAGAACAAAATGACTAGTGTTGCTCCGGGCAGTGTCCGGTTCGTATTTGCCCGTCAGTAAATCTCTGTCTCCCTCTTTCTCTCTCTCTCTCTCTCTCTCTCTCGTTCAGTCGCATAGATACGCCATTAAAAAAGGGAAGAAATTTAAAAAATAAAAACGCTTCGACATGAAAAAATAGTTTCCTTGGTATATACCTGCGGTTGGCAGAATCTACCGCAGACAGGCAATTGGATGAAACTCGGCAGAGTCGAGAAGAGAAGAGAGAGAGAGAGAGAGAGAGATAGAGAGAACTCGATGCCTACATCGAAACCACGTGGCTTCTAGCATCGTGTTTTCTCTCTCTCCCTCTCTCTTTCGTTCTCCCTCTATCTCCCCTAAACGTACTTCTCTCTCTCTCATCCAATATTTTATCCCGGCTGTTATGATAATCGCCGGGAGCGCTTATGAATGGTAAACTCACCTGCTATAGCCATCCAGGGGTAGAAGGTATGATTTCCTGCAGTCGGTTGCTGATGCAGTTGCGTGGCGACCGGTTGACTCGCGGACGTATTTAGGCTGCAGGTGTTCCAGGAGGACGTGAGGGACCTGGATGATCCGTTGTTTCCAGGACTCGATGCCGGATCGCCGCCCACGAGGCCACCGTAGCTGCCCACCCTGGTACCTTCCGGTGTGCAGGCGGACGGACGGACTACCGAATTGCTCTGACTATTGGCACCCGAGGTAGCCGATTGCCAAACGTCCTTAACGGCCGCAGCGGCCATCACCGCGGCGTATCCGTTCTGGTGCGCGGCCGTCTGATCTTGCTGTTTGCAGTCCTTGCTGGCCGTCGTGGAGTAGGACGACGTCGTGTGTCCGGTAGCCTCGGGGGTCGTCGAGTAGAGCTTGCAAGCCGTTGCGACGCTCGCGTCGTAGGGCGAATCCTGGGGTGGCCTCGTGTTGGTACCACCGCCCGGATGAATTCCCAGCGACGACGATGTGTGATGATGGTGCTGCGTCGAGGCGTACGGCGACATTCCCAGTCCGAGGGGAAAACTCCTGTAGGCCGCGGCGGTCGCCGGATCGTGATGCTGGCTCGCCGCGCCCGCTTGATGGTGGTGACTTCCGTAGAAGCCACCCGCGCTCTGTTCAAAGTATGAGTTCATTATTCCTGGTATTTTGAATCACTAGCACTTAAACACCGGCACAAGAAAAATCAATTGACAGAACAGTCGTTGGACGGTTCCGGACGGTCCAGGTTATGGACGAATTGACAGTAATTGAAATTCTCAAGCACACACACGGTCTCGATAAACCAAATTGGCGAACGTTAACGAAGCGTCCTTGGTAAGTAGTCCTCGAGTCGACGAGACGATCGGCCTATCGTCGACAATGGCACACGTTGTCGAGCACGACGAGAGAGTAGACGACAGGTGACAGGTAGTGCGATACCGAGTACGGCTTGCGCGAGTTGACACGAGATCGTTTTAAGCGGTCGTAAAAGTCATCGAGCGGGTAGGCGGGATGGGTACTCAATGTCAATGTCAGTAGGCCGTGAGCGAACAATTCGGGATGGGACTCATGGCGCGGCTTTTATGGCTTGTTATGGTTAGCCGCTACCGGCGAGGAACCGGCGCTTCGGTAGAAAACACCGATGATCGTTAAACTGTTACGACGCAATAAACCGGGTAATAAGACGGGCTATAAAACTGCCTTTGGGCTCTCTCCTTCCTTCTCTCTCTATCTCTCTAAGCAAGCGCGCGCCGTCGACGGGTCGGTCGGCCGGCACGCGACCTCCCTTGGACACCTCCGAACGAGCTTCACGATACACGTTCCCGGTAAAGGATGAACAGCGGACCACGCGCGAAGAATTCTCGTCCCTCGAACGACCGCAACCCTTTTTTCCCTCTGATCGGTAATTATCGCTTCGACAAGTGGAAAAAGGCCTGTGAAGGGTCCGCACTGCACTAGCACTCGGCGAAATGTATTCGCGAATAGCGAGCTCTCGTTGCGTCGAGACTGCGGGATGTGAGTCGCGAGTATCGTTTCTACGAAGGGTATCGTAACGAACCACGGTATGCCAGTGCGGTGGTCCACGGCACACTACCGCTTTTCTCGCGCCCCGTGTACCGCCACTCTGTACCGTCGTCCGTCTCTTGCTGCCTCGCGTAGATGTACCGCCGTCGTTCTCTCTCCCACTGGCTAACACGGTCGCGCTCTCTCCCACCAACGGCCCCCTCCTCGATCGTCGACTCTCTCGCTCGCTTCCACCACCCGGCCCGATAGCGTCGCCTCTCACTCTCTCTCTCTCTCTCTCTCTTTCTCTCACGCGCGCACACGCGAGAGCCTTTTCTTCCTCCGGTTCGCGTCCTGCGTGTGCCACAGAGGAGCGCACCAATAAACGTTCTCTCCTCGTCTTTCGCGCGCAATGCCCCTTCTCTCCGCGCGAGACCGATATAACCGAGTTCTCTCGCTCTTCTATCCCATCCCCCTACGAAACTCCACCACCACCCTCCCCCTCTTTCCCTACTCCCTCTACTCCGATGTAGCTCTCGCCCTCTACACCCGTCTCATTCCGCTCCGAGCTCCGCGCTATCGTTCTCGTCTTTTCCGCGTACTTTGCGCCACCCGCCGTGCGTTTCGTCAACTAAATTACGTCTACCGCCAGATCAAATTCGTACCCGCACCCGGCTCATCGCCGATCGTCTCCTGCCGCGTTACTGCCGAACGGGAAACTGCTCGTGCGAAGAGCGCGGGCGTCAACGAACATCGAGAGTACTCGCGATAGTATAGATAGAGTGAAAAAAAAGAAAAGGCCAAGATACGTCACGGAATCGTGACGACTAAGAGGGAGCGAAGAGCTCGATCGGGGAAGAAAACCTGGTGGCAAGGGGGAGGTTATGGATAAGGACCAATCAGAATTGAATTCGTCACGAGTACGGGTACGAAGCGGTCGGTGGCTCACCTACGCCGTGGGAAAGTAGTCCCGGTCGGCGAACGACGCCCATGACTCGCTGGCGCCGCCCATTCTAACCCCCACCGCGTCTACGGTGTGGCCGCGCGGCGAGCGAGCCGCCGATGCCGCCGATGCCGTCGAGACGAACGAGGCCGCCACGCGCCCGGATTTCAACGTCCCTTCTCTCTCCCTGACTAGCCGCGGAACGTCGAGCGCCACCTCTGAGCTCACGAGCGAACTAACCCCGCCAGATCCATTCAGACGTTCAAACGACCAACATCAAACGAGGCACCTTGCGATTATCGTTATTACTCTCGCTCTCTTCTAGGCACGCGAGTCTCGATGCCGAATGAACGATTCGAAAAGAGAAAGACAGAGGGAGAAAGAGTGAGCGAGAGAGAGAGAGAGAGAGAGAGAGTGTGTCACTCTCGGATGTCTATCATCCAACCGGTCTCTACGAATATTCTGTTAACGCGTGGCAACCGGACCCGAGCCATTCACGATCATCTCCCGTACTTTACGGACCAATTAGACGAGGGGCGCGCAATTAAAATGTCGTAAAAGTGGACCCGAACGTAAGACTCGCGAGACGGTTGATAGAGCGGCGGCGTATACGCGCGCGCGCACTACCGCTATCAGAGTGTTTATTGGGATGTAAATGTCGTCGGATTATCGCCCCCGTGGTTCGCACCTCGTAAATTATTCCGTAACGAGCCGAGTAATGCCCATCATAAGCTGCTCGCTCTCCCGCTCGCGCCGGCTAGCCATTTGCCGCCGAACACCGGGGTAGTTATGAATGTGTAGGGGTTGCATAACTCCCCACCCCCCGAATCAAGGACGCATCGAAATCGCTCGTAAAAGGCACCGATCGGCGGTGATTTCCTTGGGCGAATTTCGTTAACTCTGACACGCGACGCCGACTGACGACTGTCGTCACGTGAATGGAGCATAAAATCATGAAACGGTTTGCTTTTCGCGTGGCTCCGACAGGTGGCCGGGACCGCTTACTTGAAAATCATGATGGCAATAAACTCGGCTTTTATGACCACTTGAACAGAATCGTAAAAGTCAGGGGCCTTTAAGCTTATAGCGCATGGTGGGCGAGCCGAGAGAGCGAACGCGCGCGCGTGTCGGATATGGTGGGGGCGTGAAGAGACCCGCCACCGATACTCGCTCGCTCGCTCTCTCTCTCTCTCTCTCCCCTGTTCTCTCTTCTTCGAGAACCGAACAGCACACGGGTGGGTATGGGGGTGCCCGAGCTGTGTGGGTAGCCAAAATGGGCCTAAATGCCCCTTTTAAAATGCCATCGAAGATAACCGGCTGGGTATAAGAGAGAGAAAGCACTAAAGGGGTTTATTTAATACCGGGGCTATTCTTACCGAGACGGGGGAACCGGACTCTCCACGGTGAGAAGAGAGCTACTTACGAGCAGTCGCTCGTTCACCTGACGACTTCATGATTGTTCGATCTACAAGCCCGCCCGATGCTGCAATTTTTGAGTCAGCGTCCGTAAGTTACAATAACACGTGGTACGACAACGAAAACAGGTGTCTCGGTGCCGGGTTTACAGAATGAAGAATATAAAGTATTAAACTCGTGGTTTTTGGTAATAAAGATATTAAGTTTATTTTGCAAAAAAATTGATACAATAAATATGTAAAAACAGTAATAGCGGTGTCAGACTGAAATATAAAAAGAAAAAATATGAATCGAGTAATAATGGGCGTGAATAAAAGCATGCGAAACCGAAGATACTGTGGAGAATGTATACAAGTAAAAGAGAAAACCGATCGGACATAAGCCAAGATGGATGATGGACATTCCCTGAGGGATTTCGAATAAAAATAAAACGAAGAAGTGGTGACTTTGTGGGAGGGAGTTGGATGAAGGATTGACGATAGGGGGGG
>NCVS01000095.1:203233-214976 GCA_003055095.1 Goniozus legneri
TAGGGGGGCGTAACTATAGAAACGAGAAGGCGAACACGAAAAGCGAGAAGGGGCCGTTGCACCCGAGATTCGAGCAAATCTGCACTCTTGCTAAACCAGCATCCATTCCTCATCGCTCGGTGGCTTTGGCTCTTCGCGCTGTAGCCCTGGTTCAACGCTCTTCTCCTTGGACTCTCATTTTGTTGGCTTCCTCCGTCTACCCCGCGCCTCTTCGCGTTCCTCCTTTTTTATCCGCGTCTCGTGTTCTCCTCCGGCCTCCCCGAGCCACTCACTCTCGCCATACTCGTTCTTCTTTTCCTCGTCCGCGCGACGACGCTCTTAGGGGAATCGGGGATGAATATTCGATCATGAACGAGCGCCGGAATTTCAGATAAGCGCGCGATTCTCCACAGGCACGAGCACGCACGAGATCGAAGCTTTCGAGGATCAACGTCTCTGATGTACGGCTTTTCGCAGCGTCGGATGAGAATGGCGTCGAACGCGTTAAACCAGTCTATCTCTCTCTCGCTCTCGCTCTGTCTCCTCTTCTCTCTTTGGTATTTTTGCTAAGAAATACGTCCGAATACCCTGCTTAGTATTCCGGTCATTTTTGCGCGAGCGTGTGTTTCGCGAGCATTCCAAAACCGACAAAACCGCGTATTAAAAATTTCTCATGCAAAATGCCATTACTCCTTGGTGAATTTCGCGACGAGTCAAGTTTTCTCGTCATTTTGCTACCGAGGCACTAAAAAATGTTGTTAAATGCAAATACGATCAAGTTCACAGCAGTCGTAATTGCTTCGCACTTGTTGCGAACGTCTAAGTTACCTATGTAAGACGTCCGCGTCCTTTTTTCAGGGGCGACTCGCAAACGGTAACGAAGTGAATAATCCGAGAGAAATCGCTGGTGAGTAATTACGCATTTGTCGTGTTCCGTGTTAATTAAATTAAGCATCGTTTAATGCACTCTTGGAAAAACGGTAACAGTAAATAAATCGCTCCCGCAGCTGTTCATTTTACAAATATAGACATAAATTAATTGGTTTGCGTCGGGTACGAGCACCAGGAATGGAAGTTTCGTCAAATATTCCCCATAAACGCGCGCGATGCAAGAAACGAGGTGCGCGCGACTCCTTATGGCGATAAGATAGGCTGGATGTTTGAAAGCGACCGCGCGGCACTGGGAAGGTGGCTTTTTCAGCGGAAGACATTACCGGTAATTAAACACTCAATCGTCATTGCGCTTTCGTGTACGACGATTCAGGTATTTACGAACGTAGGACGATGATGACTCTAATTTGTTTCGTTTAATGCGTTCGTGCAGTTGCTCACACACATTCCCTACTTTTTTACATCGAGCTATATAAAGAGCCTCAATTTTTCCGTGAAAAGTTTCGTTAACAATCAACGTGATGAAATTACTCCGAAAACTTTTTAACGTGTTAAATACAAAATAAAATTTATCAATCGGTACCCATTCAAACTACAAGCAGTAAAATAAAGAAATCCCGAATCTTATCGGTTGGATTTCATCCATAATCCGTTTTGCATATTTACAAACACCGCAAATTACTGTAATTGTTTGAAGAACAAATATTAGCACACGCGAGATCCTATTCATATTGATCTGTGGCACGGCTGGTGCAAGAGCGTGCAAGCGAAGGACGTGGAAGATATTCCCTTTGCCATCTGGCGGTCTCCTGGCGTATCACCTGCACCCAACAGCGATGCAGAAAACTGCACCTCTCACAGTCGATACTGTGCCCATTGTTTGATCAAAAACTGATATTTTCGTATCAGACCACGATACAAGTTAATTAAATAATTTTTTTATTTCAAGATTTTCAACAAACTTATTATTTTATAATTTCATACAATTTTCACGAAAGAGTACGTATACTGTCAATTAATGTTGGAAAATTTATTTTCGGTCAAAATTGTTATAATTAATTTTAAACTATTTTAATTAACCTATACCGATATTCATCTTATGTAATGAGGAAAGAAGAAAGGATTCAACTCCAAGATAAATAACAGTGCCAATTTACAAGTGCAGCTGAACTCGTAAATCTCGAGGCAAGTCGTGCGTTAGTAAGTCGTGCGGGTTAATACGAGCGAGTAGCTCAAAAGCGTTTATAGCAGGTCCTGCCGACAGAGTCGAATCAGTCTGACGCGCAAAAGAAAGCCCAACGTCAAGGAGGATAATAAGTAGTACGTAATAAGTAAAAAAGAAATGAATGCATCACCGAGGACAACTCGTACATCTGCGTAATTGGCGGTCAATTTATTTAAACGCGAGTTTAAAACTCGTTACGGTCATGTGAGCGGTCTACCTTATCGGTCGGATATAACCGAAAGTCAAGACCGAGGGACGGCTGGGGTCTGAGGGACTACAAGTTTTAGGGGACCTTCACACCGAAAAAACATGCAACCGTTCCGAAACCTACAAATTTTGAAGCTGTCGTCCAAGTGAAATCTTGCTGTGATTACTTTTTAGAAATAATTTTGAATATTGTTAAATGATATAAAAAATCTAATTTCCTTACTCTCAGTTTAAATAACCGGTATTGAAACAACATAAATAAAATATACTATTTTAAAGGTCATCTTAACCCGTTGAGGACACACGGGGTCCAACGAACCCCAGACAAATTTCAATGCAATTTTAAATCAACACTAACAACACTAATAACACTAGTCAACGATAAAAAAAAATTGAATTTTTTTAAGACTTTGCCACAGTAAGGCCACACGGGGTCTACAGAACCCCACAAAAAAAACAACACGTCCGCACTAATATGACCCTGCAGGATGACTAATGCCAAAGAGACCTTCGTAGCGTGTCAAAACTTGTTGTGGAAACTTCAAACAACAACAAATGCAATTGCAAATGCAATGCAATTGCATTGAAATTCGTATGGGGTCCGTTGGATCCCGTGTGTCCTCAATGGGTTAAAATGAAAAATATATTTTTATGAAAAAAAAAAAAATACTTAATTGAATCATCTCTTGGTATCGAAAAGACGATCAATGAAAGTCAAATTGAAGAAAGACAAAGTTCTCTGAGCGAACTGCTCAATCGCATCTTGACTTTGAACCAAAAAGCGAACGCAAGATGGCGAGGAAATTAATGAGCGCTCGTCTTATGAGTTAACAGTCTACTTCACCAGTTTAAGAGATAAAAAGCGAACGTTCGTTAACGTTGCCAGTTGTGAGTCTGAGCCAAGCGACGTATAAACCGATAAATCGTTCCGTTTCGAACTGATAATTTCGATCGGGAAGACAGCCACTGTAATACACCATAAATCATCGCCACGTAACTTCTAATTATTTTCATCGCGCTACCGAGTAATTATTCATTTTTTAATTAAACAGTTTAATTTTTAAAATAAAAATAAAAATTAATTAAGTGTAGCAAAGTGCCGACAGGCTCTCGTTCGAGTTAAAAATTGTTCGCCAAGTTAATAACTGTGTACGAGAACATTTGCATACGCCGCGTAATCACATTAATATTGAATATATTAAGCTATCTGTAGGGAACTAGCTAGCGGCGCATGAACAATAAGCAATTAAGTTGAGTAGTAGTTAGGTGGTTAGGAGGAGGGACCGATGTGTTTCGTGACGACAAAACAGTGCCCATCGTAACATTAGGTCGTAGAGAACGACCGAAATGGGCTTTACGAATGAATGGCAGCTTACGTGTAAGCAAACAAGTATCAAAGTGTCCAAATTAAAACATAAAATGAAACGAACGAGCTCTTGAGCGGTACTAATAAAAGGGTGTAAGATGTTATTGTCAATCGATCGTTACTTACCGGAGCATGGTCGAGATTTCTTTCCTATTCCTATCGTCGATGTTCGAAATACGTCGCCATGACTGTTCGACTCTCCTTGATTACTTCATGCTACAGTCTTCAATGGATTCTCTCTGAAAGTAAAATGTCACGTTATTCATAGCTGATTCGCTTTAATTCGAGACAAAAATTCATTATATGTATGTGTTTACAAAATTTCAAAAATATCTGTAGAATTAATGATCACGCTGAAAATCGTTTCTCTTGAAATGAATTTTAATTAAATGATGTTGAGTGTACAAGAAGCTATCGAAAGCGAATAATGAACGATTGATCAGAGTCGTACAATGATTTTCTGTTTGGTTAGGGACACTGATCGCCTTTATGCTACTACTGGCAAGTTATTAAGATTATAAGAGGGTCTTGACAGACGTCTATGGTACGTTTTATCTGATACTTCGCTACATCAAAAGCACGTCTTGCAACCTACCGCTTAATTCTCTCTTTTTACACTGCGATATAACGATTTAAATACTTTCCACCTTTGAAAACGAAAAGTAACAGTGCAATGTACCAAACACAATAGCCACGAGAATTGAATTCAATACATCGGATATTTTATGCTACTTCCGTATCGAGTGAAAGAAAAAGAGAGAAGTGAATACGTTGACAATACCATGGATTGTTACGTAACGAAAGGTATCTACGTGCGTATTAATACCGACCCGAAGAATCATGCACGTGCAATAACGTTAATGCATTCGCTGTACAGCTTAGACTGCGCGTAGTCTCCGCAACGGTATAGCGGAGGCACGACATGGATTTGCAATTCAAGCGTCCTCGGCATTAATTCGTATAAATCGGAGAGGATATCACACATGGTTGAAGTGAAAAACGTACACACATTAGTAAGATTATATTTCACTGGATACAACAGAAAAACGCCTTTTTAGAAAAAAATAAATCTATTTTAACTAAATTCAGCCAGACTTGAAATTCGATTCGACTTCCTTCTTCGTGTCCATACGAAATAACGAGAACCTTGTGTACCAGCTGTCTCGTAGTTCGAGAAACGGTTCCCGTATTGAGAGACCCTTGTCGGATCGCACAAGTCGAAAAATAAACTATAACGCACGATTGCATTTCGCGAACCGTAAATGAATTGTTATTTGGGTCTATCGCAATAACTCGCGGTTACAGAGACAGCTTATTAATTAGGTAGAGTGGGAACCATTTTCCTCTATCGTCGAAAATACGTTATGGCGAGAGATTCTCGTGCGTCTTTCTTTGTTGCCTCCATCATAATATGGCGATAAGTATCGATGGCTTCCGGAGAGATGATTCATACATCCCTTATCCCTCGCGAATTCGATCCCCATTTTCATTTTCGACTCCGAAAATTTTTCCACTTTGAGGCGAGCAAATGAAATTACGTCGTCAATCATGAAATGGAGGGCAACGTCAGCTGTGCAATGACATACGGAAAAGCAAGAGAGGAGCAGTGGTCGAAAACAACAGACGAGAGATAGAAAGAAAAGGGGGAAGCGTGAATCGTAACCAACGGAACGAACCACTTAATACAAAAGAAATGAAGAATGTCTTTATTTTCAGAGTACCGTACCGAATTCAGGTCTCTCTAGGCGATATTATAGAGACGTATCCACCATAGCGATGATCTTTCCGGCGGCGGTCGTTGTTACTAGGGGAGGGGTAACGCACCGAGATCCAGAAAAAGGAGGAGTGACTTCGGGGGGCCATACCTAACTCGAGAACCCCTCTTGCCCGCGGTACCTTTACCCCGCCTTCGGTAGAGAGCACCCTTCCATGTTTCTCTCTCCAAGGTCAACGAAACATTGAAAAATTCACCGCGCACGCTAGACACACCGAAAAAAAGAAACAAAACTAGATGCTCCCCATAAGTATCAGCTCGATGCGACGATACGTCAAAGATAATGCCGCGCGAATGTACGTGCTGCGGTGAACAAATGGTCTTTTTCACTGGAGCCCGCCAGTTATATGCCAGTTTCTAATGAATTGAGGGAGAAAAATATAAGAAACCGACGCGCTCGAAGCATACGTGAAACTTTTCAGAAATCTCCGATCGTTCGGATTTTTCCAGATAAAATTTCTTCGAATTATTTTTCGATTACCAAAATCTTCATTTCCAAACTTGGTAGAAGGGGAAGGGAATGAACGAAGGAAAACTTGTTTCGTGCGTGTTTCTCTCACCGGATATCTAATCTTGAAGCATTTCCGTATCTAAAAAAGCTACATACAATATTCAAAAAATATTATGATTGCCTTTTCCACAAATTTATGAGGAATATATTAATAAACACTCTGTGTGAACAATATGAAAAAATTATTTTGATAAATATTTCAAAAAACTATTTCGTGTTTATTTATAAATCTTGAAATTCTAATTATGAAAAATGAAAGGGAACAGAATGCTTTTGAAGACGCAAAACGCACTCACCGCTAATTGAAAGGATCGTCCAATTGCGAGCAGGGGAAAAAAATGGGGAAAAATGAAATCCGTCTCGGAGCAAAGATTTAAGAGAGTGCGTAGAGACGAGTAGGATGAGGTAGACGCGATACGACTACGAGGAGTACCAACGCAGACGATGGAAGTGGGTGATGAATAATGGATGGTACGACGTGGCCATCTCGTGCCCCGTATAGCCTGTAGGACTTGGTCCGTAATGGTCCGTAAATTGCTGAACCGCAGGGACAATGAAATCGCCGTCAAGTGAGCAAGAGAGAAAGAGAGAAACGAGAGCAGTCACGGCTGTGTAAACGCTTCGGTTATTACGCGTTTCCGTATCCCCGTGATTACGTCAAGGACCATCAAAATCGATACTTTACGAGTTACATTCGCGGTTCGATAATGACATTTCCGAAAAAATACGATTCGTCGAATGACACATCGAATATACTATTTTCAGGGAAAGAGAAATTGTTCCCGATCGAAAGAGAAATTTTGTCAAGATGGATAACTTATTTTGGAATTTCCGGTAATGTCCAATCCCAACACTAGGAAATTTATCTAGGCGTTAATAAATATAACGATAACTTCGGTTCTCTAAAAAAAGAACACGTAGCCCAGCTTGTGAAATAAACGCGCGGCGAGTTCTCTGAATGGAAGAACGCGAATCGTTCACGGTTTTAACTAAGCGGATGCGGAGTGTTGCGCAGCCACCGTGGACTTCGATTTATCTCGATAAGAAATTACGAGACGAGATGAGAAGAGAAGAAGAAAGAAAGAAACGACAACTAAGTGGAAGGAGAAGACTCGATCATCGGCACAAGTCGATGGCCTCCATTCGAAAAGCTTAAAAACGACGCTACATGCGCCCGATCGTATTTTGTGACCGCGGAGTTCTCCTGCCCCGAGAAGTAACAACGCCACACGTCGAGATGAGGAGAGAGAAAGAGAGGGAGAGAGGGAGGGAGAGAGACAACATTCCCCACCCATAACCGCATAAGCCATAAGTAAAGTCTACTTAAATTATGACTATCTTATCTCGGATTATTTATATCCCGCTCGAATATTTATGTGGGTGACCATGAAACTTTCGGTGTGTCGCTTTTTGCGTTTGGTCACCGACCATGTACACACAACTTCCAATTCGCTCCTCGCTACGAAACTTTTTTCTCGTCTCTTTCCGCGCGATAGGCTGGTAAACCCGCTTATAATAACAGCAATTTTCGCGAGAAAGAAACGCGATTTATCAACCCAGGAGCCAAGCGAATATCCGGGATCGGTGCGGTGAAGCGATGGCGTGTATATCGCGTGATGGACGAAATTTCCGACTTTTCACACGTCTGGAATACGCTAACACGATTGTGTACAAGACGGCCGTTTTACATCGAAGCTCGCGTGTATGCCCACAGTTTGAAAGAGGATGTAATCCGACCGCAAAATTAATTCTAAGGGCGACCAAGCTCGACCGTCCCGCGAGTGAAGCGGTATCCTCCTCTCTCGCCGCACGAAAATTAGGCGTTTGCGCGGCTTCAGCGAGTTTGCAGTGTACACTGAGGCTAATAATCGGAACTCTTAGGTAGGAAAAGGCGGCTTTCTCGAACCATAACAATTACCCACCAGCGCCACGTGAGCTTCGAGCCCCGCAGGTAGTCCCATAGGCAAATTCAAAGTGTACATCAGGAACATCAATGTTTGGACAAAACCGCACCAGGTGGTACGCCTCGGCTAATTTACCCTACCCGCTATGCAAATCGTCCTCGTCGACGATCTCAAGAGCCTAAGGTCACTTTCGACAAAACATTTAGCTATACCCTACCAGCAAGATCATCTGTCTTCGGAGTTTTCACTATTTTACCGAAAAATTCGAGACGGTTTTCAACACAGACCTTCCGTACCAGCAAACCCATCTGAGCAATAGAGTGAGTCTAAATCGAGTATCAGGCATTTTCTACCGAATTAAGAAGTTTTAATTATTAATTATTTTCGTCTATGCAAATATTTTGCAAACATTAATGTTTACCTACTCGAAGTCACACGAGATTAACGATACATAACGCACGATAACCTCGGTAACTGAAAAGTTCAGTTCGATGCCTGGAATATTTTAGATTAACGAGATATATAAACGTTAACGAACTTTAGTCGACAATATAGAAAAAGTGCAAAGAACCTTCAATTCGGAATATAGAATGAAAAAATTTAATTTTCGGCTTTATTTAGAGAAAATATTTCCCTCGAAAAATGTTATAATATTCAGATGAAATTGAAAAACTTTATTGGAATGCGAAACTTTTGATAACATGCTGAAACCGACTGTTGTCATATTTCTGACACCGATTACTCGAGAGAAAAAGAGATTACACGATATCAAGTCAAAGTAGAGCAAATTAAACGTGGCAACAAAACATAAACGTATTGGAAACCGATAAGTCCCTTATCAGGTGTCTGTGAATTGCATCAACAACGAGACGTGTCCAATTGCGCGTCAACAGAGTTCAAGCGCCATCGACGAGAGTGGCACTGCGATTAATTTTCACTGCCCATGTGAATTTTTAACATCGAGAGATGAAAATCGATAGGGGAAAAAATGAGAGCCACGACGTATTACGTAGCGAAACCGAATAAGGGACAATGCGCGTGATCGTACGAGGAGACAATGGGGGTCCTAGGTTAGATATGATCACGGAACAGAAGTCGTGAATTATCGCTCGAATCGTAAAGTACTCCTAGATAAGGGCAGCTTTGGCTTTGCGTCTCTGGTGCTCGGTTGGTTTTGTTGGGAGCAACTAGAACGGAGAGAACTCGAGAGGACGTGGGCGAGCTGGTAGAGCTTTTCATCAAGTGGGTTCATCGGGGCCAAGAAAAGACTCGTGGAATGCGCACTACGGTCTAAAGAAGTACCGCGGAGCGAGAGAGGAAGACTCGGCAAAACACGTTACCCTCTCTCTCTCTCTCTCTCCCGCTTGTTGTTTCGCACCCTCTCTTCCCGTTTCACTCACCGGCTTCTTCTTCGATTCCTTTCCTCGTGAGGTTTTTGTATCTCGTTCTCGGACAAATCTCCACACCATTCACGATTTCCCCTTTGTTTCACGGAAATTTATGTCGAACGATGAGAGGGAAGAAAATAGCAGGTTGCCTCTTTTTCCCTGCTTCGTCTTATACGAGTCGCGAATGTCTTTCCGCTGATTAATATCCAGATTTGTCGAGGCTGATAGTTCTTGTTTGGATGAAGCAATTCCGGCTGGTTTTTCTGACGGTATCTCTCGCGTACGAGCACTGGAAGAGAAAGAAAAAAGCTAAGAGTGTGTTCATATACGAGTTCTCGCATACCGAACATCGTGTCGCGATTCGCCGTGCGAGCGTGACGATTTAAATTTTTGCGTGAAATACCGTCAATCGCAAATAAAACATTTTGTTTTGGATGTGCAAAGACAAAAGTTACTTAGAAGAAAATCGAGTAAAATGTAACAACCGATTTATCAATAGACGAAAAAAATTAGATGGCAAATTACGTGTGTTTAACAGCGTGACGAACTTTCTTTTCGTTGAAGAAATGACGATAGAAGGGCCACGATAAAGAGGGGTAGAGGGAAACGGGAGAAACCCCGTTTATCTGATACGTAACACGTCCGCGTGCGCGACTCGCGCGAGCGACGAGAAAAGGGAGAGACACGATGGGGGCATCATGAAACTCGAGTTGAAGTAGGCACTCAGCATGATAGGCTATGAAATGTAAACGGATATGTTGAGCGCGTAGCGCACCGTCCAGGTAAAATGCGATAACTATCGAAATCCCCCTTTTACCGCGAAAATAAATACGAGAACCGAAGCGTGAGTCTTCGGAATGATTTAACTTTTCTCCACGGCACAAAGAGATACTTTCAACGCGAGTCGAGTTATTTCGACGAAAAATAAAAAGATACGCGTTCGCGCGCACGACGAACGTCGAGACGCAAAAGAGCAGTTAAAAATACGTTACTTCTGAATAAACAAATTTACTGCGTAATTTTTGGCAAAGACATCGTATTAAAAAAATGATCAAATCAAAACTAACGCGAGAACCTACGTTTTGGCGAGAGTACAAAAAATTATCTCGAAAAAGAAAATAAACGTTTTTTTTTTCATATGAGAATATTTTATCCGATATTTTCATTTTTTCGTCAATTTACAAGCTGAATCGCTACGTTTACTAAAATTATTTTTTCATCTTCCGGGCATCGTGAAATTGTTATACGGAGCAATCGTCAATTCACGATTGAGGTTATTTTCAAATTGCGGGTGGCCACAAAATTGCAACAGAGATCATTATGTCGCTTTTTGTTCTTTCACCACATGGATAATACTCGGTCGTTCTTTGATCCCTTACAAAACATAGCGGCACAAGGGTAAAAGAAGAATAAAGTAAATTTTAACTTGAAATTCGAACTTGATTTTTTTTTCTAATCAACGTAAACGCCAGCTTTCTGCGTGCTCGAAATTCCATTATACATTGGAATTTCGTTCATCTCATGACTCGAAAGCATTGTTGGAATTTGTTTTGAATTTTAATAAGTTTCCAAGTTACAATAATTTGATAAATCCCATTGTTCGGTGAATATAAAACAAAAACGGCCGACATTTTTCCTATTAACCCCGTATTGTGGTTGTATTCAGTATTGATACTGATTTTCGATATTCCGGAGCAGGGTTATTATTATTGAGTAGAAAATAAGACGAGACGTGACGAAAATTTAAAAAAATATACCTGAATCATAATTCGTTGTTGATAATCTTGGTGAATGATCTCGCAGAGTGACCAGTGAGGTTGCGACACTGACTAGCGTAGTGCATCGAGGCTTGTAGCAAGATGGCCGCCCCTAACTTGGGCGTGGTCGGTAACCTTAGCCGTGTTTTGATTTCGACGCCTCGAGAACGACGTCCTCGTTGATTTTTTCAACTCCATCGTCTCGCGAATGTACCACTGAGACGAATCCGTTCGTTGATTTCACAAATTTCCGAATCTTTTGATTTTCGTTAAGAAACACAACACTCTTGAACGTTCGACGCGCGCAGTACACTCGCACGACGGCCATATTGGCCATGTGTGACGTAGCTCCCCCTCCCTTCCTCTCCCGGCTACACGTATGGTTCCACTATCGCTATCTCGCTTCGTCCTTCGCCGTCGTCTCTTCTCTTTCTCTCTCGTCAGCGCGGAGCGCTTCGAGCGCTTCGAGCCGTTCCAAGCCATTTCCAATCTGAAATCGATCGTTTTTTCTATCGTCAGAATGTTCTCTTTATTTAGAGAAGGAAAACACGAAACGTAACGATTCGATCCATTCCTTCTCTTTCGTCAAGATCGGTAAAACAAATATCAAAGATTCGGACGAACGATTAATAACTACGAACGGAGGAAAAAACGTCCACCAAGGGTGAGCGTGGGGAATATTTTTATCGGACGAATCGGAGCCACGGGCGTTAGAAGAGGTCCGTGATGTTGGATTTTTTT
>NCVS01000095.1:215012-268600 GCA_003055095.1 Goniozus legneri
TTTTTAATCCGAAAGAAGTTGGCAAAAGTCGCCGGTAGCCGCGGGTGCGGAGGCTCGGAAGAGAGACAAGGGCGTTATTTTCTCGTTCGGGAACGACGCGGCGCGAGAGTGGGAAGCCGAAAATATCGGCGGCCGTCCCTTCCCCCTGAGCGGGAGAGCGTGAGCGGCCCCGCCAACCCGACGACCGACCGCCCGTGGGCTTTTTTTACCCCCACCAAGTACGGCACGGGGTGCGAGAGAGCGATGCGTGGCGCCGCGTCTCCCATCCTCTCTCGCCATTGCCAGCCGAATTTCCGAAATTCGGCCTGTGTGAAGATCCAAGTGGAGCAAGAACGGGAGCGGGCGGCTCGAGGAGCGACGGAGGAAGACGGATATAGGGTTTAAAAATAATCGGGTGAGTACGAGGACGCGCGCGCTCTCTCGTCCTGTGTTCTTCACCGCCGGAAGAGCGAGAGAGAAGGAGGAACCGGGAGAGCGAGAGAGACATCGCGAAGCATCGATGGGGGAAACCGTTCGGCCATCTTGCCCGCTATGCGCGTCTCTCTCGAACCGCTCGTATACCCGCTGACGGGGTCTCTCTCGTCGCGCCTGCGCGAGCCTCGCCACCTATCCTCGTCTCGTCCTTTCCCGCGCGCTCTTCCGTCTCCTTCCACCCTTTGACACGTGCCGCCGCCGCTAGCAAAACCCTTATGGAAGCCGAGAACTTTGAGAAACGCTCACTTCGTAGCCGCTTTTGGACACATCGCGCGCGAAATGAATTTTCTCATCCTTTTTGCGTTCTAGCATACTCCGAATGTATTTCCCTTTAGTGCGCCATCTTCACCCTATAGATTTCCT
This sequence comes from Goniozus legneri, assembly GCA_003055095.1. Classification (NCBI taxonomy): domain Eukaryota; kingdom Metazoa; phylum Arthropoda; class Insecta; order Hymenoptera; family Bethylidae; genus Goniozus; species Goniozus legneri. Next base: position 215,850 of record NCVS01000095.1, read on the forward strand.
GACGGCCACTCACACCGAGAAAACAATTTTCCTCGACGACTCGTTGTAACCGCTTCGAGCGGAGAGAAATATCTATACCGCATTTCGTTAATGATAGTTATAAGCGATCGAGTGTGTCGATTAAAAAATTTCTCACACGCCCAAACCTTTCCGCGATTTTCGTTATCGATTTAAATTCGACGCGAGATATTTTTCACTCACTTTGTATAATTCCCGGTGAATTATCCGAGGCGTAATTACGCGAACGACGAGTTCCTCCAATGACAGTTTCCAGTGTATCGCTTATTAATCGCTCGAGATGCCCGCGTATCGAATTAGCGCAGCGTTCGCCTCGGCATATATATAGCGCGCTTCGATTTACAATCCGCCAGCGCGCGCGCATAGGCGAGATTGAATAAATTAGAGGAGGAACGGCCATAATATCGCAATACTATCCACGCTCGCATAATAAATGCCGTTTTATCGAGCGCGTACATTTTCGCGATATTGGCTCGCGCATGAGTCCCTACACGCACGATCTGTAATTAAGCGATGAGTTTTTCGACCTCTCGCTATCGATTAACGCGTATTCCCAGCGGACGCCGCGAACCAGGCATAAGTCGAACCCTCGCCGCGAGTTTTAACGGCTTTCGTTAATCGCGAAAAATTCGGCAATTTTTGGCGATGAGTAACATAAGAGCTTGATTCTCTATACGCTCTTAAATTGGCTCCGTTGCATCGGGAGAGACGAACGAGCTCTCCGGAACGCTCTCGCGCGATATGTAATCCTCATAACATTGTTACTAAATGTTCTTTACGAATCGAACGGGCAGAAATAACGCTCGGAGCCCCAGTGGGAGCCACGAGGTTTTCACGGCGCTCCATTAACTCCGAACGCGTTGCTCAGACTTACTGCATATTGATCCCATCAATCCCGTCCTCTCTCTCTCTCTCTCTCTCTCTCTCTCTCTCTCTCCCTCGCCTCTCTCCTTCCCCTTTTCCGTCTTTCCTTCCATCCCCACTTTCCTCGCGCAAGCTCACGCGTATCGCGCGACCGGGCGCAAAATGAAGACCCTTTTATGGCGTTTGGTCGATACACGCGCGAATAATGCTAAAATATCGTGGTTATTATTTTTAACGGCGGCGCGGAGAACGGACCCGGGAAAATATTCTAGCCGACGCGCGAGAAACGAACGATTTCTGTTTTGCCTCTTTGACTTGGCTCGCGCGCGCGCGCGCGCTCGCGGAAAACAAAGCGAGAGGGAATTAAAATAACGAGCGTGAGTTTAATCGATGCGCGCGCGGGGCAGTTACGGGGGCAGTTATCACATCGTCAAACGTTGAATATTCATCGCGGGTATTTAACAATATCGCAATCTAAATCCGGCGGTAGATCAGCCGGTGCGCGAGCCTTGTCTACTCCTACGATCTAATTGAACGTAACCGGGTAATGGTCGGCAAGCATCGACGACGTTGGGCCGCTGCTGCACGAGAGGCGAATTTATTATTTCGATGCGTATCGCCAGCGAACATCTGACTAACCGCATTATACGATTGCCCTACGTACAAGTCTCGAAATGCTTAATTCCGAGCATCGGCCGAATCGATCCTATCCGTGCCGCGTATACATAAACCGCCTTCTCTTTTTGCTTCGAGATATCCCTTTCGCGCCGCGTTGATAAACGCCCCGGCGTAAATATCCAGTGAATGCGCGCGATTTGAATCTACGACAGCACGAAACTCGACACTGTCGACGCTGTAAATTCGACCACGCGAGAGCGTAAACTGCGTATTATGAAAAAGAATCGACGATTAATAACAATTAAGTTTGTTTATCGAGAGCGAAAAAAACAAATAACTCGTCGGTAAATTGATTTAGAAGAGGGCGCAAACGCATTCCGCGAGGCCCCGGTAGCGAGTCGAAATACAATCCGGAATCGCGCGCGAACGGCCAATTCGGTTGCGCTTTTATGCGCTGTTTGGCACGCGAAACGCACACGTCGGGCCTATAAAACGCGTATAAAATGGCGAGGCGGGGCTCACCGCGAGGAAGCGGCAAAACTTGCCTTTTGTTTGATAGCTCGACTAAATCGGCTCGAGTATAGCCCAACGAAATTCCACCCGCTTCTTCTTCTTCTTCTTCGTCCCCCCTCGCGTTATATGGCCACCTCTAATGCGTCATTACTGTCGAGCTTTACGAGCCACTCGTATCGTTTCACTTAGGTATATTGATATGGCCGACGAGTTCTTGACCTACCTCTCTATACCCGACCGACGGAATCGTCCCTTCCCGCGCGATCCTCTTCCCGTCCCCCGATACGTACACGTATAATAAGACTTTGCGAAATCGAACATATACGAAGCGATAAACTATCCGAATACGACGAGACGCCACGCGAAAATTTGCGTAGACCCGAGATTATATCGTTGACGAGGCGCAACAGATGTAGACGGCGCGGAGTTTAAATTATACAGTGACATTGTTTGCGCGGAAGTACCGAGGAATCGCGTTTCGAAACGCGTACAATAACAAATAATTTAAGCGAGCGAAATCTCAAAGCTAGATTCGTCCGTAGGCAAAAAGACGAGGAGTAGTCAAACGCGCGCACCAGGACGCGGTATAAACTCGCTAGTGTCTTTTGTCTGAGTAGTCGACTAAATCGGGGCTGCTGCCCCCCTGATACCTCATTACCGTTGGGCTTTACGACGACCTCGTATCATTTCACTTAGGTATATTGATATGGCGACGAGTTCCCGACCTGGTGCAACTTCCTCGCTCTCCCGGTAATCGTATCGTACGGCGCGCACTGCTACGCCATTTTCGTCCATCCGAAGTATCGTCAAACCGAACTATCGTCATCGAGAGAGTTCATCATCGAAACGAGTGATCGTCGTCCTTTCTTCAAGATGGAACGTGGCGCAAGGTATCGGTAGGGTTATCCCTCGAATGAAAAAATCCCGGCACGAAATTCGCAAACCAATTCCCACTCGCACCGCACAAATTCACACGATTCGGCTTCACTTGCGATTTTCGCGCGAACGAAGGACCGTTCGACTCCCGGACGATGTTTTAGACGCGTAAGTCGTGGACGAACTAACATCGGAACCTCTTAACCCGACTATGTTCCGACCGGTGGCAACCCGAGCATTATCCTTGAAGCAGGACGAAAAAAAAGGAGAATAAAAGTAAACGCACCTCGAAGCGGGGGAGACGCCGAGGAAAAAAAACAGTCGGAAGGGTCGTAAAATAGGAATTTGCTGGGGTTTTACGAGGTCGAGCAAACGAACCTAAGAGTCTCTCACTCCAACTCCCCATTGACCGAGAGCGCGTCCGCACGCCACCCGTCGGATTCTCGCGAGCCCGAACGTCTTTTACTACTCGATTACGGCCAACGCAGGTATATCGGGCCCGTTCGAATAGCAGCGCGCGAGCTTCGTTCTATTCGCACTCGAATTACGAGAGATGTTCTCTTCGTTCGATCTACCTTCGTCCAATAAAATCCATTCCCGAGAAAAAGATTTTCATCTCGACGCGGACCCGACGGAACGAATCGTTCGACCACGCTCGACCCTTTTTGCACTGGCTCGCGCGCCACATTGTCTCCGACGCGAGACACAATTATTTTACAGAATGAATTTTATAAATATACCGCCGAATTCGAAAATAAAATTATTCGAGGCAGGTAAAAAAAGCTAGGTAACTATCTACGAAGAATCGTAACCCGTCGCAATGGCCCAGGAGGTAAAAAATGACATAATTTCGGTTTACCTGGCGTCTGCAGTCGGGTAAAAAAACGTCTCAAGGGTTTACGAGGTCATAGGCGTATCGTGTAAGTTTCCGATTCCGACGTTTCGTTACGGTTTTGACGCTTTTTTAGGCTTTTTACGGATGTCCTCGGTACCCCCGCAATACCCAAAACTGGACTAGCACTCCCGCGGTGCGTAAACAGAACGCTCGCTCCGGTCACCCCGTTAAATTCTTTTTTTAACAACCCTTGAGGCCAGGCTAGACCCCTATGCTTCACTTTTTTACCCTCTTCACGGGGCGACTCGCACCGTGGCTAAAAAAGCCACACTATTGCAGGAAACGGGTACCCGTCCTATTCTCTACGACGAAACACCATCCGATCTTTTCTTTACGCTGGACGCAACCTTGAAATTCCACGCAATTACGTAACTACCATTACGGGCGGCGCGTGATCTGAGGGGGAGTATCGGAGATACACTTTTTTTCCGAAAAAGGTAAAAAAACGACTTTAGCCCTGCGGCCGTGCGACCGTAGCCCCCATGAGAGCCGGATTACTTCTGAAAAGAAGGACGAGAAGGGGAATTGTCGGCTCGCGTATCTTCACGGAGTTACGTCAATCTCGGATTTTTTCTCGGCAGGTGAATGAGGAACATCGGGAAGGAGCGTCGAGAGGCAAAATATTTGGGAAGATCGTTTTTTATAGAACGGTATCGAATTTTATCTCGACGAAGAAGGGATTTTTTTTTTGTCCGAGATCGACGGAAGGAAGCTCGAAAGAGGAGAGGAAAGGAGACGATAAATCACTCGATGAATCTCGCGAGGGTGATGGCCGGAAGGGGATGGAGAGAGAGGGTGTGCCATGCGAGGCGCGTATGGCGGTCAGACGTCGCTCGCGTCTTCCTCGACCTATTGCCACGCGCCGTATTCCGATAGCACACGTGCTTGGCGTAGTTGTTTCGCGGGTGCAGCGACGGGGGCGGTTGACGCTCTCGACGAGTGAGAGGCCACATACGCGATTCGTAGAACGAGACGATGGAGGCGTAAAAAATGATTTTCGACGACGATCGAGTTTTGGCGCTTTCGGCCGAGAGTCGGTCTCGTTGACGGAGATGGGATTTTCACGGCGGCGTTGAGAGCGTGCGCGGGGGCGAGAGAGCTCCCAGCGGCCGTCGTCAATCAGAATTCCGCGAATTAGCGTTAACGGGGCCGTTATTGCCGCGTCCATTTGGCTAGCGTACAGTTTGGGTCGCTTATACGAGCCCATAGATTCCCCATATTCTACGCCCTATGGGCGAAGCGTACACAGCTCGCCGGAATCCGGTTAGTTACTACCGCGTGTCATGGACCGTCGCGCTCGGAGGGTGAGAAAGCCGCGGAAAGCTCCACCCAGCAACGATGGAAATGGCTATGAGCCTGCCTTAGCGATTCTATGCATTTATCGATATATGCGTACACACTCGCAAACCCTCGAATCAACGACTAAGCTCGTTCAAGAACCTATACGACTCGCTAACGGAGTTAAAAATACTTTTTCGGAAAGCTACCCGAATCGACTGAAATATCTCTATTCTATATTTGATTTCGATAATATTTTATCGAATACCATCGTGAAAAATATTCGTGTACCGGAGTTAAATTATGGGAAACAGTGTGCGCCTAAAACATCTTTGGTAAAATACGAATCGATGGGCGATTTTTTAATATTTAGAATTTCTCTCGATTTCGCACCCTTTGTCGTAACAAAAACTTTCACGGAATTCCCGATCGGTTTCTTTCGATGCGTTTGGGATGGGATCGCGCTTAATTGCATTCCCCGAGAGCGAAAACGCGTCGTATAAAGCGAAACATTGCGCGATCGAGCCATCCAATTAAAGCCGCTGCCGGCGTGGGAGTTACCAGGGATTCGTGTTTTATTTATAGAGGGTCAGTTTGGCCCAGAGAGAACGAGGATGCCTCGGAGAACTCGCGACGTTTAGGGCGTTGTAGATTCGTGAAAACTTCGCACTGGATTTTCTTTCACCGATTAGAGTCGCGAAATCGAAAGAGAATGATATTAAATCGGCCCTCGTGCAGCGAGCTCGTCTAGGGAAGGGCAATTTTGGGATTGCCGCCGGCTGCGGATTAGGACCGGACGCACTCTCCCCACCGGCGCCATCGGTAGCCGCGTATTGCGTCGTTCTACAAGCCGGTATATTGCCGGATAAGAGACCGGACCCAATTAAAAGACCGATCATGAGAGTCCGCGAAACCTCCCACACGGCCGTCATTAAAAATCGGTTTCTCGATTGATTCTCGTTACGTGCGCGAGTAAGATTATTCCGATGACGTTTCCCGATACGAATCGGCGTGAGAATTGTGTCAGAGCGGTTCACTCGTGAGAAAAGGATCGTTTGTGTTGGTAATCGAACGATATAATTGCAGCGGAGTGATTCTCCTTCGTTAATAGCATCGAGCGAACCGATTACTCTCGGGAGTCGTTAGTTTGTCGCCGTGACATCCGGCATACAAAGGAGTCGTAGGCGGGAGGTGCGGTGGCGAGCCGTGCATGCGAACGGCGAAGAGAATTCTACCCCGACGGCTCTTCACGGGTGGTCGGAAAAAAAATCGATCGTGGCTCGAAATTTAATTGTTCTTAACTTTGGCCACGTAGCGGATACGATTGTCGAGCTCGAATTTATTTTATGGACGCTCGAGTGCTCAATCCGATTTTCATTGCGCTCGAGCGTTAATCCGAAAACGAGTAGGCACGCTTATTATATAATTTTCCGCTTAAATGCCGCAATATGCGAGTTTAATTATAGTCGTTTCATAGCGATTTGCGTCAATTTCGATTGCGCGCTAATTGAAACGACGTTGTCGACAAGTTATTTCAGGCGAATACCAGAGAAGAATAAAATGAGTAACTCGGTCTAATTTACGATCTATCTATATGGTAATTACGAGACCACTGATTGTCACATTACGAGTGTAATGTAACGTTTGATAGGCTATATAATACGGCCGTATAATACGACGTCGGAGGGGAAGGTAAACGGTAGCTGAAAAAAAGTTACGCCGACGCGGCCATTCGGATGGCTCATTAAGATTTCGCGCTCGCTCGAGGAGAATATCAAATTATGCATTTTACGGACTACGAAGTAGCCCATAACGCTCGCACAAATGTCACTCGACAACCACTCGGATTGCCGAGTCTACTGCCGTCCGACCTATAAGATACACCCAACCCCGCATAAACCGAGTATCTCACCTTTCTCCCGCGAGCGCGCGCGCGCGCTCCCCAATCGATAAAACTCCCAATAACGACGTGTTTATATTTCCACGTATATCGCGCTCCTCGCTTATCCTTCTCTCTTCGGAGGATCAAAAAAACATGTTTTCTTTTGGTAGCCAACCGCAACGCATTCGTGCACGAGTCGAGATTCCCGCTGCCACTCGTTGCCGATGCATCAAAGCGCGCGCGTCGCGACGCATGGTTTTCGTTCATCCGAGAGGGGAAGCGAGCGTCACGTATGAGAGCGTTTCTTGCACGACATCAGATAATCCACTCGACGATATTCTATATACAGAAAGCGAAGGCTCGCGAGCGATCGTGAGACGGATAAAACGTCGACTGGCGAGAGTTCGCGACCCGCTCTACGAGTTTTATGAAACTCCTCTGAATTCAAGTGACGAACGATCGAGAATCGCCGTGACCCAGTAGATATTCTCGCGCAATTCCTAACGAAAGCTCGAATGGCGGACGGGTAGGTTACGCGGAGGATCGGTCGCGTGCGCGCCCGCTCTCGCGCATTATCGCGTAATCTAATTGCGACTGGGGCCTCGGTACGACCCTTTAAAGCTCCGTCCTACCGAAGTATCGCGGCACCGATGCAGCGGAATGAATAATTCAACGCGCCCGGGCCCCGGAGAGAGAAACAGCTCGCGGCTCGGCATTCCTGCACGCGTGTTTCGCCTCGCGATTGTAAATCTCGCGTTCCGTGAGGTTATGGTGGATGTTGCACGTCCACGAGCGCCAATGAGAACGCGCCGGGGTGCCGGCGAAACGAGAGAGGATGCTCTCCCCTTTTTATTACCCTGCCTTTTGTCGCCAATTCTTTTTCTCCCCTTATTTTTTTTTTTGCGAATCGAGCTCGACAACGAAAAACACCCTCGAACCGAATCCGATCGTTACCAATCTCAACTGTAAATTCCCTCGTCCCATTTCTTACCGCATCGCGCTAGATTTCGCCGATCTTTCTAATTCATTTGGTATCTGGAGGCTGTATCTCGGCCAGCGTGAACGCTATCGTGCCTAGAATTACGCAATTATCGTCGCGTGAACAATGAAATTTGCATCGTGGAGTTTTTCGTCCGGTGCGAGAGCGTCTCGGAGAGTTCGGAGTCGCGCTCTATAGGTATATAATCACGTACCCGGGTATTTCGTTGAACGTTAAAGATGGTAAAAAATTGAGAGAACGGAGAGATCCGAGCGATAAATCAGAAGGATCGTCTTGTCGTCGCGCGATAAGCACCGTAATTCTCCGTCGACGGCGATCTATCGATTTTGCGCGCGCTTGCATTCTCATTCCGGCCGTAAAGCTAAGCCGCTATCGGTTATTTACGAGCTAATCGGCCGCACGGAAAGCGCCATTAAATCCAGTCTCGTGTTCGGAATTTGATATCGCGACGTTTTGTTGCACGGTGCAGCTAATTTCGTTCGGTAAATGAAAAATTTCGTATAACTGCCAAATCCGTACAGCGAGATTATCTCCGCGCGTGATGATTTGTTAGTTACATTTTTCACGAGGATCGAATACCGGGAAAATGCAGTTCGGTCTCGAAAATTCAATTACGTTAATTAATTTACCGGTAATGCTGTTTGTCTTCGTCGTCGATGCTATCGCGCAATGATGACGAAACACAGTAGCTCTCTCGCCAACTGCGATCTCTCAGTCTCCGATCCAACATATCGCCGACGTGATATCGTTCATCGACGCGCCTGTGCGCTTCTATATATCATCAATGGCCGATAAAAAGGTAGAGAGAAAAAGGAGAAAGAAATCGTCTCGTAATGTCTCGAAGGCTATTTCTCAGCGGTGTTTATCGACTCGCGGTACCGAGACGACAGGGCAACGAGAGTTTACCGGAGAGACAAGATCTATCGCGAAATGACGGGCGAATCCACCAGTTCGATATAAATAATCGATTCGCGATGGTGGAGCGCGAGCGCGCGAGAGAGAAAGTATAAAAGCGGTTCGTTATAACGACGTGGCTGTACCGAGAGAAGGTATACGAGGTGGTAGAAGGCGGTATCTAAGAGGGGCAGTAGCGGCCGTAATTCCTCCTCGCCCGAGCTGACTACGTGCAATGTTTTCTCTCTTCGTCGTCGCGCGCGCCTGGTCCAAGGTATACTCTCGGATCATATTCTTAACGAGAGTGCTTTACGATTCCCGGTATCTTTATCTATGGCGCCGGGGTGCCTGGCTTGGATAACACCGAGGAGTCTCGAATCTGCGGTAGTGACATGAATGGTAGAGGGAAGAAGAATGAAAAATAAAATGGAGAAAGGAGACGAACGGAAACAAAGACCTTGGCTTTTGGAAAACAGCTGAAATGAGAACAAAATAGAATTTGCTTCGAAATAGTAAAATGTATTTTAAAACCAAGTATTTTTCTAATATTGAATTTTTTTAGTCTAATATTAAGCTCGCTATATATACATATGCATATGTATGTATGTTTCACTCTGGATGTGAACTTTGTATGACCTGTAAATTGAGCAGTTTAATATTTTTATGGTCGTTCGCTCTGCGGCAATAAGAAACAAAAACAGACAAAACGACGAAAAAAAAATATGAAAAGAAAGGGGAAAGGTGAAAATAAAGAAGGGTTAATGGAAGAAGAGGGGAGTGAATAAGGGAGACAAGAGGAACGAGAGAGTAAACCTGAAAGCTGCGTGATGGCGGCCGTGATGTATCTCGCACTTAGCCGCACGACGCCATGCTCGCTCGCAGTTCTTTTTTCTTTTCCTCTTTTTAATGTTCCCTGCAGTATCTTCTCGGTTCGCAAGCTGGTGCCAATGGTGTGTACAACGTCGATTCTACCCTCGATCCCCGTCATTCGTAATTGTTTTCTCGTCGCAGTTCGTCTAACCGTGTTTACCCCAAATGCTAGATCGAACCAACGAAATCAAAATTCCCTACAGCCTTGTTTTTTGCACACGTTAAAAATAGAGATAGAAGAAAAAAACGAATCGAGATATATTTTCCAATGAATTTTTATCTCGGCTCGTACAACTTCTTCGAGCCATAGCTCGTCCGTTGGAACGGCTCGAGTAAATTTCACGTGAGAGATACCCGTTTTCTCCGCTCCTCAATCAGATCGTTCGATTGAGTAGCCCACCTGACTTTATTCCGATCTGATCGGCTCCGGTACATCGCCGGCTCTCTCTTTCTCAGTCTGTTATTTACATTATCCGTTCGCTCGAATTAAACGAGCCACTATATTCTAGTTTTGTACGTAAAGAAAATCTCTCGAAATCGATCCGATCGATGGATTCGAGAAAAAAATATTTTCGCGATCAATTTTCCCGGAAGATTTTAGTTTCAAGACAATTACAAAACTATAATATGCGAAGCGCGATGTTTCGAGAGTTTGTACGAAATTCGTTGCACGTACCGCGTGCAACGTTATTGCAATTATACGTAAATGAGACGATTACGTGATCGGTCATGCAAAAGACAAAATGCAGTCGCAGCGGATGATTTTCGGTATTCGCGCGCTACCCGACGGAGCTGAAACGATGCCGCGTACGACCCATTAACGTTTTCCATCTTCCTATTCCCTCCTCTTTCCATCGTTTTTCTCTCTTTTTTTTTCAACATTCGTCGCCGTATGCATTACCAGCCGCTCCTAACGAAAATTTCATAAATCGCGCGTCTCTCTGGCTCTCGGGTAGCGTCATCTCTAGGAGATTTGAATTTCTGTTGCGAGCGGGGTGGCGGGTATATAGCTGCGGATTTTCAGTGTGCGCGCGCGAGGGAGAGAAGATCGTTCACCCCGCGCACGTGCACGCGGATAAGATCCCATGAATACATGCCTACGTTCTCGTCGATTTGCATACGCGAGAGGAGGAACCTATATCGCTATATAGGAACGCGCGCGTTTCTCGCGTATAAATACAGTCGACGGCAAAATTGAGTACTCGCTGTGTGTTAACTCGCGGGCTACTTTTTCCGATGAATTATACATACCGCCGACTGAAAAATGTATTTCGATATGCCCCTGCGTAGCTGAATGTACCTATGAGTGGAAAACTTCCGGGACTATTTCGTTTGCAAATACCCACGGACTTTGAAATTTTCTATCGAAGAATACGTGTAATGTAAGAACGATCTTCGGAGGATCGACGAAATGTTGGTCGTGAGAAATAATTGAGAATGTATTCCATGTATCGAGTTATTTTTGAAGATGACTGTAAGTACACGCTCGTACGCGAACGCGAATATAGGATAAGGCGGTGGGATGTTGGAGAAAAGGGGGCGAGAGTAAGTGCGTGGCCTACGAGTCGAGGTCCGACAGGACATCGTTCACGAAACTCCATCTCTTATTCGCCTCTCTGCGCGGATCGCGTTGCTCGAAGGAGTTACCCGTGTAAAAAGAGAGACGAAGGTAAGGAGAGGTTTCTTACTCCTGGCGTACTCTTGTACCTTCGTTATCCTTTCCCCATTTATCCTTCACGCGAGCTTTACACGCTCGCCAAGCCGTGGAGCGTCTATGTAATCGGAGAACTGTGAACGCCATTACCTGCGTCGCGCAACGAGAGGGAGTTGGCCCGAGCTCGCCACCAACGAGATAGCTCTTCGTAACGTTGGACACTATACCCGCACAGAGAAAGAGATACCCATGCCGGATTTCGTCGAATTTATGAGGATTTGAAAAAGCAGCGAACTCGCGCGAGCGCGAGTCTCTCTTGGAACACGAGACGGGCTACCTTCGCTGAATCGCGTACGAACGAGAATTTTAGAAAAGGCTAGAACCTCGTCATTTGAATTTTTTAATCTGTTCCTTACGCGGCTGTATCTCACTGACTAACTAAATGTCTATTTATAGCGATTTAGCGATAACCAATGAAAGCCTCTTAGTTTAACAGCGAGCAAGAGAGAGAGAGAGAGAGAGAGAGAGAGAGAGAGAGAAAGGAAGAGAGAGATCGAACGTAGCCAGATGACGCGGTCTCGAGATGGTCAATGTCACGGTAGAGGCCTCAAGAACGACACGGTATAGTTTTACAACGGGACCACAACAAACGCCATGTGGAAACGGGATCGAGCTTCCGAGTTATTTTCTAATACCGCGTACAGACACCGACTTGGTTTACGAGGCAATAAACCTCGACGTCACAATACCCCACGGTAGCTTGACTGTGTACACCTATATACGTCGTTGACTCTCTCAACTGGTACGTTTGCGTTATATAGTGGCGCAAACGGCACCACTTCGGATAATGGATTCACACGATCATAAAATTAAAGGCTCGAGTGAAATTTACGAGTTTATTCCAATTGCCCGTAGGATATCTTCTCGCGCGTGCCCTCTTCGCGTTTTCCGATGTAAGCACTTTTTGATCCTGCGCTCCTTATTCGATCGGAAAAAAGTCATTTCGCAAAACGATATTAAGAATCGCGCGGAAATTTAATATCGCCGTCGGCGGCCTCACTCCCCAGTCAAGCAGATGCCATTAAATCCAGATGTAGCGCGTGGAATATATATCATTGCGAAGTTTTGCCTATGATTTAGCCAAAACCCTGGCGATTTGATGTACGGGAATAATAAGATGTCGTCGACGAGATTACAACAGAAACTTTGCTCTTATTAAGACTTAAATTGAAGTAGGATAGAAAGTAAAATCGCGCGAATAGGAGGAGCCAGAGACGTGAATGCAAGCAAGAGTGAGAGAGAAAGAGAGATAGGTTGGAGCGTTCGCATACACACAGGGTTGACGGTGCATCCAGGCATTATGGCCGTCGCTTCTTGAGTTCGGAGGGTCGGATGAACGGCTGGAAAAGGATGGGGTCGAGGACATCCATCTTTCCCCACCACTCTCCATTCTACATCCCTTCCCCGCCACCTCGCACCGCCCGTTCGCCATCCTGTAGGGTTCACCGTACCGGCATACATCTCCGAGCGGAGGGGAAGCCCCTTCGTCTTGTGCCTTGCTTGAGTTAACTTTACACGCGCCTTCTCTCCATCTCTCTCCCTCTCTACTCATATTTATTTCCCTCTTTCTTCCCTACTATCCCGCTCGCACGATCCTCTGTCTCTTTCACTTTATCTTTTCCCCCGTTCGCATATATTTCCTTTCTTTTTCGTCTTGGCTACACAGTCCTCGTCCTTTGGTCTTTGCGCCCCGAGTGTTCTCCTTGCCTTCTTGGCAACCTTCTTCCGATCGCTTCTATCCATTCCTCGCTTCTTCCCGCTTTTCATCCCCTTCCAAGATTTTTTTCCTCCGCTCTTTTACCCCCTTCGATCTTTGTTCTCGGGATTAAGCGCTTCCTCGGTGAATTTTTAAGCGCGCGCTGACAAAAGGGGAATATCGAAAGTAAACCAACGACGACTTAGCCGCGGCTCAGTCGCGCGCGATTCATCCGCCCTCCATAGATCTGGATTATCCGCTCGCGTTTCGAATATTTACGATTGATGTTGAAAATCGTCCTGATTGCGCGAGCGTAGGACGCAAATCTCGCCGTTCGTGACGTGCCGGCGAGAGGCGGACGAACGAACGAGGAGGACGACAATGGAGACCGCGTTACTCTTTCGTTATTCATGTCGGAATCGCAAACGAAAAGCAAGGGAGCCTGCGCGATCTCGTTTGGCTCTGGGCTCTCGATGTAGGCCAGGCGGAATGGGGAGAAGGAAACCTGGGAGGTGGCTGCTCACTCCCGGAGCACGTAGCCGCTATTACGCGATGAGTAGGCAATTTGCGGATCGGTGGATCGGCCATATAAACTCGGCGCGACCGATCGCGAATTAATCAACGATCATCATCGACAGCGCACCATCGCCAACGAGAGAGCGAGAGGGAAAGACTCGAGCGGAGCGTTTATCCGCAGGAAGGAGAGACGACCATTATTATTCTCTTTCGCGGAATCGTGTAGTCGATTTTTTCCTCTTACTTTTTTTCCTCTTTCTCATCGAGAGCACGAATTTCTTGGCGAATCCCGTACGAACAACGGACGTTAACGACGAGGCACCATAAAAATTGTTCTTCGATTATTATTTTCGAAACCTCTGAATTAAAGTTCTTATAGGGTTTTCAATAAAAGTTATAATTTTAAAGAAAGGAACGAAAACGAGTGAGATTCCTGAGAAGCTGTGGGTTATCGAAAAATCGTTGCGACCGCGTTCTGTTGAATTCTTTTGCGCCATCTGTTCTCAGAGGGAATGGATAAAAAGGAAGCGAGCACGGTGTTGTTTTTCACCAGAAACCTTTTTGCAGCCTATGGGTAACGATACGCACGTTGGCGTGCAGGTGCAAACGACCGAGTTACACGCGCATTTACATCGACTGAGATCGAGTGTTAATTGCCGATTGACTGTGGAAGTATGGATTTCGGACGTATGGTCTCACCTCGAGGAATAAAATTGGTTATGTAGCGGCGACATTGATCGGGCTCTTTCTTCGGCGGAGAAAAATTCGTCCCTTCGGGTCGCTCTATTGCTCCATTAACGTGTACCGGAATTTCGTCCAGACAACGAATGGTCATCGGGCTTTCTCATATCTTCCCGATAACAGTGTCGCCGTTGTATTCTTTCAGACGTGTATGGAGAAGAGTTCTGAAAAAAGAAACGTTTATGAAAACATGTTTCCACAAAAATGTAGCAAAGTGAAAAACTCTAGGTTAATTTAATTCAATGAATATCTAGGAAACGTAAGAAGATTGTCAGTTCTCTTGGTACATTCTCACTCGAGGAGTTTGAAAGATTTCAATTTTGTTCGAATCACGTATACGAAGCGACAGGATCGCTTGACCCCATTCGCGATAAAGAAAAGGGATGCCCAATTTTCCCTCAACCGAGTTTTCCGTACTCTTGGATTCACTCCTCATGGATATTACGTGATAGAGATACGATCGCTGGATATCTCGATGCGATGTTTCAATGTCCGAAACGAAAAGCGCGAGAGAAGGAGAGAAAGAGAGAACGTAGCCCACGGTCAAAGTTGTCCGAGTTATACGATATTTCCCAGGGGAGCGTTCGACGTGTTCGCATTTATATAACCCACTTGATGCAAAAAAGCGCGTGAAACTATCTTCGCGCGGCACTTGGGAACTCGATCGAGAATAAAAATAAAAATTAGAGTTCCGTTTCTCTCGTTTTTTGTCGCTGGGATTAAGTCGTATGAAATTTTCGTAATTTTCGGTCTAAAGGGCGGTTCGAGGGGGGGGTTTTTTTTTTTTGGTCGAAAAACGTTTTGCACGGTTCACCCGTTAGAGGACGAGCTCCGGTATACAGACTAGACATGTATATAGATATGTGCGGTATCTCTACTGCACGGCCAATGGGGTTTGAATGGCCGTGATAAAATGATATGGCTTCCGAATGTTGACTAAACTGCGCCCATTGCAGGTGGAAAACCAACTGGAAAATAACAACACGCTTTGATGAATGGGCTTTGATAGCATTTGAGCTCTTTTATAAACCCTCGAGAAATAACAACGAAATATAAGTTATATCGTTTTCATAAAATTAGCGATTTTTAGTTTACTAAAAATAAATCCGGCATAACGTTTTTTCACATTTGCGCGTGCGAACGTCCGATAAATTTAGTGGAGCGTTTTATACGCATCTCGAGAAGAAAAGGGAGTAAAAATGTTCGCTCGAGAATCGCCATGAGTAATTTCGAAACGCATCGCGAACACTCTAAAAAATCCGACGGTATAAAAACGTCAAAGTTCATTTTTGATGTTGAATAAAAAATCGATCACGTTGAGAAAATTCCGAACGCGTTATTAATGTAAACATTCGGTAGAGTCCATAAATGCGTTCGATCGCACGGTAGTCAACACCGGCAATGATTTTAAACGGCTATCGAATAATTGTATAACTAGTAATATCGTCGATAGCAGCGGAAATTGCAATTGAGTAGCCCGTTGAAGGAGCTCCGCTTTCAGGATCGAAGCGAGTAAGAGGAAAGAGGACTGGAGAGGAGGAGAGGGGGGGGGGGCGAAAGGAGAATCGGCCATGATCCTATCTGACGGTAATGGGAGCCGCGCGCGTGAGCCTGATTTTCAAGGCCGACCTGTTGGCCGGTCGGAGCGGGCCCGTGAGTGGTGAGAATACGAGGAGCGGCGGGATGGGGCGGGGGGTCTACTCCGAGGACCAAACTCGCCGACGGGGGCCGTACCTCTTCCTCTCTACTCGCTTGACTCCGAATCTCGCAAGTGCGAGTGCGAGAGAGAGGGCGCACAAACTGAGAACTGGTTGTGCTTACTCGGTAACCATCGAGGAATGTGTCGTTAGAGCCCATTCGATAGCCACAATGAGTGTACGAAACGATAAGAGGACAGTGCACCGCTTGTATACCGATGACACTCGCGACTCGATTAGATTACGGTCACGCCGAGTCCAGCCAATCTGAAGGGAACTGCATATTTCTGCTTTTTCGCTACGATTTAGCGAGTCTTGGGAATAAATCGAAAGAGCGAATTAATGAAAAATGGTTGGAATAGCGGCGACGACTGTAATAACGGCTGGGCGTCCTTAGCGGAAATTAAGGGCCGTTTATCGCACGACGCGAGAATAGCGGGAAGAGACGCAATTTCAGGCGCACACGCACACCTATAGCGTAACGCGACAGACGCGCGCAGATGTTCCGCAGAATCTCGTCGCACGATCGTCCCCGCGAGTACAACGACTGCGGTTTACGAAATAGTGCAAAGGGAGATCGTAAGGAGAATTAGGCAGCTGAAGTAGCAAGGCACGTACCTACGTAACGGCGTCTCGAAAGGTTCGTGATTTTACCGTCGGGCCACCCTGGCTGCGCTCGCACGCCACCCGATCGATGAGAGCGTCGTATAAGCCCAGAGAAAGGAGTCGATAATCGCGCTGCGTTAATTCCAAATTCACCTCGGTCAAAAAATAATGGAACCTCGTAACTCTAACCCTCGCGTTAATTCTCACACCGGCGTTAGAATTTTTATCGGACGGTTGGGCGCACGCGTCGTGAATGAGGAAGTCGAGAGTTTCCATGTAGAAGTCGACTTTGCTCGTTCTCCGCGATTGTTAGGGAAAAGATATATTTCGTTTTTTCCTGGTTGCATCCGGCGCCGTATCGTTACATCGATGACGTCTGCCTCCGCGTTTCGGGCTCTCTCTCTCTCTCTCTCTCTCTCTGCGACGAAGAATGAAACGTCGGGAACGACGCGGGAAGTGGGAGAGGCCGTTTCGCCGACCGGAAGCTGGGCGAACCCGGACGACGTCATCGCACAGAAGCACCGAAAACACGCCACGTCAGCCCTCCGATTTTTCCGTCTACCGTATTTATTTTTACGGGAATGATTCTGTCATCGAGTTACACCAGAGGAACTCGTAAAAGCCACTCGGCGAATTCATTGATCTCGAAAATTCAGCGAACGAGTTCCCGGCAAAAACGTATTTATATCGTTTAACTGCAATTTCCTTCTATCGGGCGAGATCTCGATTCGACTACCTTCCTTCCCTCTTTTCGAAATTTCCACTGGCGGCGCACGCGATCCGAGATACGAGGTAATCGGGACTCTCGAGGGAGGCCGCCCATCAATTACGCACCTTTTCGAGACCGAGCGTGAAACGCGAAAGCGTAGGCCGACAAAGCCCGTCGTTCGATCCGAATAAAAGTTCAACCCCTTTTCGAGACGAGAGCGCGGAAAAAATTGAGAAACGTCGATCTCGCTCGTATTTAAAACGGGCGTGTCCTGCGCGCGTGCGACGAGAATTTCGGCTTGGCGGATCGCGCGAACGCGTTTTGCAAGAGCGAATCGTTTATCGCGAAATTATAGTCGATCGCGGTTCGGGCGCCAACGCTCGATCTTCGCGTTGATTAAAATCGCACCGATGAGACGGGAGCCCTTCAGGCTCGTGATCGAAAAAGAGCAGCAAAATGAGAGAAATTCGTGCAGAGTTAGCGCGTCGATTATCACCGTAACGGGGTATCGTCGAGATTCCGGCGAATTGATCGTACCGCAGGTGGAGAAAAAATTTCTCGTTCGTTCTCGCGCGCAGATTCGTGCCTCGGTGTGTATGATTTAGGGGGGCGTGGAGCACACGTACGCGCACCACACGACCGTGTTTTTCGCGCACCAACAAGCGATTTCGCCTCCGGCGATTTACGTTTACGTCCGATCGGTCGCGCTCCCAGAAGTTGATCGCAAATTTCAAAAAATCCTCTATCGGCGAGCCGCGGAAGGTGGGATTTCGCGTGACACGGTGCAGCCCGGTCGAGGGAAGGAAAGGTAAGAAGAAAGAGGAAGAAGAAAGGTTCGAGCGAGAGAAAATGGGTATTTGCGCGGGCCAAACGACCCAAATACAGAACAAACAGCCAGGGTACACACGGAGACTGCGAACGTACGAAGGAACGGGCGGCTGCCGAGGGGGGGCAGGGGGAGAGCGAGTAGAGTCGCGAGGGGGCGGAGGAGGCGAACGGGAGAGGAAATGGCGCGCGTTACGGAGAAATGGCGCGGAAACTGGGGATAGTGACGTGCAATAGGCGTCTGACTCTCTCTCTCTCTCTCTCTCTCAGCCTGGAAACGAAAACTCTGGATACCCCCAGGAATCGTGGGAGGACGAGCGCCAGGTCTCACATATAGCCATACCGTGAGGACAAAAGAGGAAACGAACTAGAATAGCTTATGCGAGCGGAAATCGTGGAAGGGACGGAGCCGGACGTCGGTTTTAGGGACGACTGGTGGAAAATCGCGAACAAATCGGGGAGGGAGTCTCGACTGCAGTGAATCTCGCGCGAAAATCGTCCGGATCGTGGGCTACGGAAGCCCCTTCGGAATTTCCTATCGACGACGCCCGTAGTAAAGACCTTCTGCTCCTAATGGACTGCAAATAACGATTGTCGAGTATTTGTGGGGCCCGAGTATCCGACCTTGAGTCTAATACAGTCGCTTCTCGTTAGCTCCCACTTTGGACTTTCCTCATCGACCGATTTATCTCTCGAGCGAGCTCGCCGCTATCGGAACTTTCCTCCAAGAACCGAAGCGAGTTCTCTCGAGGAAATTTCGTTTGCGCGACAAAAACTGCCGTGGGTGAAGCGAACCGCTCTTATCCCGGGATCTTCGATCCTCGGTATAATTTCCTCTTAACGAGATCGAGTTTTCATGGAAAATCGCGTCGTAATATTCATCCGTGGTATCGCCCGTGGAGATAAAGCCGGGCTCGGCCGCGCGCGCGAGTGCGCGGTAAACGTGCTGGCATCTAGTGGAGCTTAGATTAACCTCGCGCGACTAATTCGATACGCGTTTATAATAAGAACTTCGGAGATCGTCTCGGATGTTCTCGAGTCACGTTGGGCTCGGGAGGGATCCTCTTTCCTGTTTCCACACCCCTCAAATTACGGGGGATGAGTTATTCGAGCGCAGGTGCCGCGCGAACGGTGATCGATCGATACCGATCGCGATCTCGTTCGTTAACGCGATCTCGCCGATCGGGCCCGATCGGGGACGTTTTCCTTCGCAATTTCGTCGAGACAAAAAGAGGAATCGATGTCCCGTCGACGCGGAGCGCCGCTAGGCGCTATTAAACGTCCTCCGCTCGGCTTATTAACGCGGATATTTACGATCGCGCGGAATTTTTTTAATTGCGCAAAAGGCTGATGGCCGAAGATTATTATACATCGTCGACGGTGCGCGGCGGATGCGCAGGTCCGGCTGTACGATGCCCCAGAGCGTCGAATGGGCTCCCGTGATGCTCGAAAGTGTACAAACACCAGCCTGTCTACGTGTATCGTAACGAGGCGCCACGGAATGGCGATAGATTGAATTAAGATTGCACGGCTCTCTCGAAATGAGCCAATTACGAATTAATTGCGCAGCTCCACGGTAGCTTTAATATCCGCTTATGTCTTAACAATATGAGAACGCCCACTTCTCGCTCGTCGATTTTCCGCGGTCTTTTTTTTTCGATCGTCCCGTATGAATTTATTTCAGCGAAGAATTTTCTATTCGCCCTCTTCATACCGTATAGTGCACAACTTGATGAAAACGAGGTACGAAAAAGCTCGCATCGCGCACGAGTAGATTTTCGAGTTCGCGCACGCGATCTCACCCGCTTGCTGTAATTATTCGTTAGCGCGGGGCACAGAAGCTCCAGCTCGCACCTACCGCGACGGCATAAACGCCCCGTATAACGACGCTTTACCTCAGAAACACGCGCTCCTCGTAAACATAAAAATTAACCAAGAGCATTTCTTTATGCCGCTCCCCGACGGCCGTTAGCACGTATTTAACTAATTAGCGGAATCCAGAGCGTCCGTAAGGATTTCTTCTCCACAGTTTTGTCCGTCGCAGTTTCTCGGGTGATAACTTTCCAAATATTACTTCAACTTTTTAATCTTGTATATGCGCTCGAGGTGGTGTACGTTTAGCCATCTCGGAAATTAAAGTATCATTGCAATCTCCAGTCCCGAAAGTATCTTTTGTTCGCGAAGAGTACACTATTCCGTCGACGTGGTATCTCGACGAGGTCAAAAATAATCGCACGCCGGCGAAACGTACGCGATAATTTTCCGTCTATAAAAGAGCGACATCTAACTAGTCGAGAGATGCGGCTCGTATTTCATGATTTCTCTTTCTCTCTTTTCCCGTTTGTACACGGGGCGATATCGCACGTACGAATCTCACCGTTGGCTCGCCTCGCAATACAAAGTAACGCGGGAGTTTTCTCGGGACCGGGAGAGTGATACTCGTTTCGCGCCAGCGTACAACGCGCGGTAACAAACTCGGCGCATATCGTTTTGTATACACCTACCAGACGATCGAGTCGTACGTCCTGAGAACACCCACGTAACAGTACGTTATTCCAGGAGCGCGATTGCCATTACCGAGTCTATACAGCCCGGGTTCTTGTTCGCGTCTGATCTAGAATTGCTATTACGTATGGGACCACCTCAGACGGTCCAGAAGTAATTATAAGACGACCTCTATAATTGCCAAATGCGCCGGATAAACGAAATTGTTCCAACGCTCGTTTTATCCGCTTACTTCACGCGTCTATGTGTTTTGTTATAAAGTTCGCGGTAACTGCGCGATATTATGATTACGGAAATGGTACGTTTGAGGAAGAGACGTGTGAAATTCCAAGTTACGAGAACATAGTAGATCCATTGAGGAAGGACATAGGTAAAAAATACTACAGTTCGTAGATCCGAACCAGAGTTAACGGAAAGGGTCAGCGGAAGTATTGTTCGTGTGCAGAGCGAAGGTCGGATGAGTCAAAAGGCTTCTTCGTGCCTTGTGACGCATTTTTTTCTGTGTATTGTACTCCCGGCGGCATGCATTTTTTTTTCTCCCCCGTAACCCTCGACTCACGAAGCCGAGGACTTTTTTACGGCGATTCGAGCGGGTACCGTTGAGTTTTACCACGACGCTTTAACAGCCGCTACGCGGGGTATCGACGAGCACGACTGGTCATATTGGGAAAAATACGAGCGCAAGAAAAGGTAGAAAAACCGACCGATCATTTTAGTTTAGTACCGACTGACTTTACAAAACCTCTATTTGTTTAGTTGCGAGTTCTTGCACATCCGGTACTTACAAATTATACCTAACTGTAAATATTGATGGAAAATACATTTGTAAGAAAGTATAATAATGTTTCAAATTCTGTAACAATTCTGAATTTTTGCGTCGCGAATTGCAAATATAATATTGGATTTCATTAAGTTGGGGCTTTCGGAGGAAGTGATAAAGGTACAATTTCCGTGAGTGTATGCCTTCCTATAAGGGTAAAGTTTAAGTTTGGAACACCCGTTATACACATACACGCACACGCGATGGTAACCTGTGCCTCGAAGTACGATCGTGCGGCGGTCGAGATGTATAGGCAATCTTGCAAATGAGAATCGTGAGTAACGGCTGGCATTAGCTCCCTGCCGTCGTGTGCTCTCTCTCTCTCTCGCGCGAGTCGCAAGAGAGTGTGAGTAAAATACAGATAAAAAGAACACACACCTTCGTTTCCATACACCGACAGCGCGCGGTCCACTCGATAACGACTTTAATCTATTTATTTTATTTTTATATGAATCTCTAAATGAAAAATATTCATACTGGCAATTTTATTCAAAAAAATTTTTTCAACTGCTCCCGGCGACGCGATTTACTATTTCTGTCGCGTTATTTTTTTTCGACCAGACGGTGTCTTGATAAATGAATATTATTCTAACACTCGCGATAACAGAGTACAATATCAACCGGTTATCATTTCACGCTAAATTAATAGAACTTTGGTGTGAATTCCGCTTAGCGATAATCGATGTTTTCTTTTTACAGCTGATTAAAAATTAATCGCTCAATTCTAAATAGTTAGATCGCTTCGTTTGGTTTTGTCTCTTTTTTTTCATTCGCATAAAAGCGACGTTTTTCGCTCATCGAAGAATCATAGACACCGGTAAAAGATTTATGGCGTCAAAAGTATCGTTCGAATCTCGGGAAAGACCGAATCCGCCGTTACGTGAATTTAATGTCCACGCTAAGGCTCGAGATAGAGATCGCGGGGCGATGTTGAATTTTTACAGTCGATTCTATTGCCGTAAACTGCCGTGTAAAGCAGTAAAATAGGTAATGACGTCTCGTCTAGAATTTAATTTTATACCTCGTACCTCGTAAAAGAAAAGGAAACGTGTCAACGTGACCGTCAAGAAAGAAAATAGAAAAGTGGGAAAATCCCCGTAATCTCACTTGGAACATGTATAACTAATGACGAAGGATTGTTTTTTTTTTTTTTTCAAAATCCCAGAAGTCGAATTGAAAATTTTGCGTATTTCGGCCTGTCGAGAAAGGATAGTTTAGAAAACACAGTGAGAGCGGAAGAGGAAGGGAAAGAAGAGAGAAAAGCGCTTAGATTCAGCTGGAGAAGAGCTCGCGGATGAAACGGACGACCCTTTTCGTACGAAATGGGTCGTACTCTCGAGCGAAATAGGCCATAGCTGCAGCAACCAATGGGCAATGCAGTCTTCTCCCCCTCCTCGCACGGACGACCCGCACACACGTCGAGTCTTGCGGTGGTTTCGGAATCTGGCTTGGTTTTTCAAGGTGTGGGTGCGATATGGTGTTTCAGCCTTGGGCCGTCCTACAGCTTCCTGCTGGCTAGATACTACGCTAGCGAGATGGAGATAAAAGTTTTTCGAGCTCGCTGCGTGCCGGCGCGTCTTCCTCGTCGAGTGCGATATAAACGCCATTTTGAAACGAGCTAAAATCTCCGCTCCTACTTAACTGCATCAGCGATTCATAAATAATGCACGAGACATTACCTTGCACGGGGATATGGACTCCTTTAGCGGCTTCGGTACATTGAATCGCAACGAAACGACCCGCTCGACGTAAATACGTTTCGATCGCCGTCGGATTCTATCGCGCGACTTCGTTGATTTCGACTTGAACGTCTCGCAAATGCCAATTGTTCCTCGCGAACAATGGTAACGAAATTTAACGAAATTTCGCCGATTCGATTTTATTTTCCATAAGATATATATGCCGATTTCGACGTCACGTATGATATAACGCTGGCCCGATGCGTCCTGTTTTTCAATTTATGTACTCGTAGTATTTTTGTCTTGTATGGAATTTCGCTGACTGATGAAAAATTTGTTCCCGAGGTAGCGTAATGGGTCAGATCGATGGGATTACTCGGCGAGGTAGCGATTTCTCTCGTGTACCACCCGTACGAAATGACGCATGTTACTTTCACGCGAGACCCTGTACGGCAGTACAGGTCGGATACTTTGGCACAGCCCGTAACTACGTGCGGTCGCATCGGCTACACGGCCTCGTTGCAGCCACGACCTATTACGCCCGAGAACGTAGATGTAACCCGAAACGGCCGCACGGTCCGTCGGGAAATATGTCGCCACGTCGTACAACCAAATTTACCCAGTTTCATCAAAAAAATAGAAAGGGGAAAAATCGAACCGACTTCGAATTTATTCAATCGACGTAAAATGTTCGTTGACAAACGATTTTCTCGGTTTCCATAGTTGAAATTTTCGCGAGCCAAGCCGGAGATCAATACGGTGAGCGAGTACGCGGACAAATCAAAACGCGCATTTCATACACGCGTAAGAGAACGCGTACGTGTGACTTACCACACTTTATGGATAATACCACGTCGTTACTTGCCGCGAAATGGAAAATTACGATTTCGAAATTCGTATAAAGCAGCCGCTCTGGGTGGTCCCAGCGGCGACCTACACGCTGTGAATCGGTGCGTAGGTAACAAATGATGGGCGGTGTAACGAGGTGTGTATGCGTTACTGTACATCGCACTCGGGGGCGCGCGAGTGCGCTTGCACGAGGGAGGGAGGATTCGGGGAGCGAGCTCTGTTTGGCACCGGGAAGTACAGCAAATACGTGCCACGCTTGGCCCCACGTATGACTCGCCGCAGTTTATGCGCGACATTATACCGACATTACCTGCCACCTCATATGCTCTCTCTCTCTCTCTCTCTCTCTCTCTCTCTCTCCCCCTCCGTCTCTCCCGCTATCTCAGCCCGAAACTCGAGCCAGGAAAACACCTATGAGCTCGCCCGATCTTGCTCGTTCGTCCACGCGCTGGCTTAATTAATCAGATATCCGTGAAATTAGCGATGCGTACCTCGTTACCGCGCGTCGATTCCCGACAGTTCTCGTTACGCGAAATCGACGGTTGAATTACCATTCGCAAACGAGTCTATCGTGTCGATTTTTACAGCTCGTAGTCGAAAGAAGATGGATCGAAAATTGACAAACGATGAGATATTTCATTAGGCGCGATTCGTTCGGAATCGAACTCTTATTCCAATTCCCGACACGAAGAGTAGCGCGGACGATGCGTGAGCGCAATCTGTTATTCGTCACGCGCTGTCGGGTAACGTCGTCTAAATAAACTCGCTACGGGTGAACCAATTTCGATGCAAATCAGACCGCCCCCGAATTGGAAAGGAACGATACGTTCGGTGAGGCGGCAAGCCTCCCTATATGACGAACGATCGCGTACATATTTAGTCAACCGAATCTGATATACGGTTGGGCGAAAAAAATATCTCCCAGCCAGTGCACGATATCAGATCAAATTCGAAAGGCCGAATTTCGCGATCGATATTTACGCGATATTTTTTTCCCAACTCGAAAACGGAAAAAAGAGCTACAAAAGGTTGTTTCCACAGGCATTTCGAGTACGGCGGAAGAGAGAAGGGGAGAGAATAGAAGGAGCACGAGACAACAACGGAAAATGTTTCCGAAAGAACCGAAATGGCGCCATTCCGTGAAGCCAGCAGGATTTTCCTACAAGCGGCAAAAATACATTTCGGCCCACCCGGTACAGAGGAATGGTCGTTGTATAGTTTTAGAGGTAGTTTCGCGTAGGATGGATGCGGGAGAAGTTGGCGCGATTCGAAGTCGCGTTCGCGACAGAGAGTAGAGAGGGGTAGAGCTAAGGTGGGCGGATAGAAGAATCGAAGGAAGAAAGGGGGTGAGTTTGTAGTCTGGCTCGGATGAGCGAGAAGCAACGTTGCAGCTCGAAGAGTAGAAGTGAAAGAGATAGGTAAAGAGTGAGAGTGAGAGAGAGAGAGAGAGAGAGAGAGAGGGTGCGAGGGGGAGACAGAAGGGACAGGGGAATGAAAAGCGAAGGAGAGGGAAACGGAGGAGGAGGAGGGGGGGGGGTGAGAACGGAGGAGAGACGGCAGTAGCGACGGCAGTTGAGGCGCATGAGCACCACTTTTATTGATTCCGTAACTGCCGCCATGACTGCCGTAGAGCTCGTGGAGAGGGGTGAACGCGAGTGGGGTGTAGGGTGAGCGTAGGTGGGGTCGGCACGAGAGAGTACAGAGGGGATGGGTTCGAAACTCGCTGTAGAACGGAAGAGAAAGCCGAGTGCGGGGTGGGTTGAGAGGGTGAGGCTGATGGGGTGGAAACTCTGCGGAGATAAAAAGGAACGAGGGTTGGTGCCGTGCGCCGCTCGAAGGGGTGGCTCGAACGTGGGTGGAGGTAAGGGGTTACCGGGGAATATCAACATATCTTACTGCATACAAACATACAGCCGAAATGGGAATAAACTTGAGATTCTTCGTGATACTCTTGCAAATAAAGGCGACGCCCGAGGGAGTTTTCGAGAAATTTTCCGTGAAGCGTTGCTCAGCGTCAATTTTAGGGATAAAACGATAGTGCGATATTGCGTATAGGGCGATATTCCATTATTGCGTTATCTTTTTTAATACGGGTCTCGGATTTAAAAATTATCGATCACTCTCCCGTGTTAGGGTAGAGTGTCTTTTCGTACAAAAGAAAATATGCTCTTCCTCGCAGTTATACGTACTAGATGAATCAAGATGAGGAAATCTAAGTCGAATTGAAAAAGCAAAAGGACGCGAATTTACGATACACGATGGGACGTGGAAGATATTGGCGAAAGTGTCCTCAGTCGATAAAGCCAACCCTATATTCATACGCGCAGTGAGAGGGCTACTTACGGATAGAGGCGTACCATGGGATTTACACTCGCGGGATCGAAAACGGGTGGAAAGCGCAAATCCGGATGAATGTGGGCGTAGAAGCCGATTAGAAGGGGTACGCAGCGATGCGTGGAGATAATTAAGCCGGTTGATCTATGGTCGTTTCACGAGTTCGCTCGTTATCTCCTCGGTGCCCGGCCACCCCTGATATTTAGTTCAGTTTTCGACGTATATATATATACGCCCGGAGCACGGAATCCGGGAGGCATCCGGAGTGTCCCCAACAGCCAGCCCCGATGGACTCGCTCTCCCTCGTGGACCGACTCTCCCCCTAAATGCTCGTCGTACAGAGTTCACGCTCCGGAGAGGTCGACGTTCAACAGTCCAACGGTTTTCAGTCTCCATCCCGTTGCCTTCGCTTTCTCCTCTCCTCCTCTCTTTCTCTCTTCCGCCTTCTCCGCCTCCACCAACCACCTCCCTCTTTCGACTGCTTTATTGTCTGGAGCCGCTCCATCGAGGGTGCATCCCATTCCCGGCTTTAATTGAGACATAAATAAGGTTTGTTTGGCTTTGCCATTCGACCGGCAGCAGCGCCGCCATACCGGGGAATTGGGATTGAGGCTCCGCCAATATAACCCGTTCTGCATAATGGTCACGTTAAATTCTGCCGACGCGTACGCGACTATAAAAAGTACTGAAAAAATTTCGCACTTATAGGAAATATTATCTATTCGTTCTTTTGCTCGAATGAGTCGAGAGAGTAAGAAGCGCGGCGATATACATCTGAGCGTAAATACATTAATTCTACTTGTCCATCGTAATATCCAGATTGAGTAAAACGACCATCTCGTGTTATATTTTAACGATCATCTACCGTGATAAATACCGAAAAGATGTTATCGCGTCGATTACTATCTTTCTACGCGAGTTAGATTATTATTTCAAAACCGTTAATAGAGCCATAGATATTGAAAAACGATTAAAACGGAAAATTAATCACGTTTCGTTCCACAGATTCATGGAGACTGCTAAAAACCCATCAAAGCCTACGACGCGAAAGTGCCTTTGACCAACATATGAAATATTTTGAGAGGTACAAGCAACTTCACAGCGTGAAGAACACGTATCCCCCTTGTTAATAAATAACTAGATGTATAAATTTCGTTCTCTACAAGAATAAACGGAATCTGTACACGGTCTATAGCTTTATTCGCTATAGACGAATCGACAGGTAATTCGTGTTCTCTGGTTGGATGACTCATAATACGAATCTCTACCTTCCTTTTCTCCGGCATTTATTATTTTGTATGTATACACACGCTCGCGCGCGCCGTATGTATAGCCAGCTCCCGCTGGCTCTCGAAATCTTCGTCATCGCTCGCACTTGAGATATTGACGAAAGCAGGTAAAGTTATTATTACGACGTTCGCGATGGGGAATGAAACGCGAAGAAAAAGAAGATCGCAGACGAATCAAAAGCCGATTCGAGCGATGTATCGCGTAGGCGTCCGACGTGGGCGGAGTGAGACAGCGAGCCGCGAAACGAGCGACTCTCGAGAAAACTAATGCGTCCGCACTGTGCGACTGCTGTGAATCCCGCGGGCTGGTAAGATCGTAATTCTCGTTAGTCCAGGTATCTCGGGAGACTTACGACTCGCTTTTGTAAACTGTCGGCCTCGCCGGTACAAGTTAATCCCTCGAGCCGACGTGTACGCCGTTGCCACCCCTCTCGCCGATCCGCCATCTTTATAATACACCACGGAGGCCAGATGGGAGGTAGACGCGCCGTTTTAAACTTTGACTAGCTCTCCGAAACAACGCTCGCTCCCGGCGCATAAACTCGAATAAAAATTTGTTATCTCAGCTCCGAAAATTCCATCAGGAAATTCTTCAATTTGTAATTATTCAGCTCATTTTCCATTCCATCAGATCGCATTCTCCTTTTTTCTCGGTTCTCTCTCTCTCTCCCATTCTCTACGACATCGACGATACTTGCAGGTGGCCGTGAAAAAAAGAGAAAGGAAAGGGGTAATGAAATCGGGCACAGCGACACATACCGTACGTCACACCCCCGGCTTAATCTCGACCCCCCTCCCCCATCCCCCCCATTTATGCTACTGCGAAACGAGCGACACACCGACTACCAACACCGCTCTCCGCTCGGCTGGCGATTCCGCTGACGTATATATCAGTGGGCCAACCCCCTTTTGTCTCGACGAGACCGAAAGCGAGGATGTAAATGTCATTGGCGCCGTCGAGTCGCTCTCGAATCCGAGATAAAAAAAGCTTATACAGCCACCGAGATTGGATGGAAGTGATGCGCGGAAAATTGCCTCGACGATTCCGAGCGTCGGGACAATGTTTTTCGAGTTCTCTCTCTCTCTCCTCGCGTCGGAGGAAAAAAGTGAAACAAGGATTGGCCGTTAACGAGAAGCGAGGATCGATGATACCGCGCGGAGCAGCCGGGAGATGATAAAATATTACGCACCAAGTGGGAGTAAACTCGCCAACACTTTGATTAATAATCAACCGAGTTTGGAGATCCCAAGAGCCGTAAACCGCTAAATTAACCCTCAAGATGTTACGTGATTGCTTCCGATGACGTCCCGTGGAATTTTGATCAAAGCCTCGGTAGGCCAGGCCGAGAATTTAATATTCGGTTATGATACGCGTACGAAGGAGTTGGGAAATTTGGAAGGGCGCTATTCGCCATCAGGGATATCGTGTCTCACTGCCAATTTAATTTTCCATAGCGGGTCCAATTAAATGCCGAGACCGAAGTGACCGTTCGTAGTTAATTTCTTAATCGGATTTTGTCGAATGGGGAGTGGGGAATTTGTACGGGAAATGCTACGGCAAAACGCGAGAGAAGATAATCCGAAGTAAGATACACACCGTTTGGCGTGAGTTATCGAGCGATATATACGCGCGAGGCCACCATGCACGAGGATTCTAATCTCGCCCGCCTTCTACCCACCTCGTTCCGGACTCCTCCTACGTACGGAAGATCTCTCGAGTACCGAGCGAACCGTTTCTATGCTCCGCTCACCCCAACCCTCCGACTCCTTCCGCGGGGAGCATCTTCCGCTAATGAAACGCGCCGCTGAGCTACCGTCGCCTCGTGCCCGCCAGCTTTTACCATAGAGTTTCCTAGAATCACCCTCGCGACTTACTAATACCCGCTTCTAAATCAGCGGCACACAGACGTACGTACACACAGAACTCTCCCAGACTCGGATTACATCGAACCCCCTTTCAATTCGGACGGAGAGTACGCCTTTCTCGCAATGACAAATGAAAAGCCGAATCCTTCGGCTCCACTTACACTTATTCGATTCACCGCCGAGACTTTCGCGCCAAAACAAGATAAAACTTTATTTCTCTCGCCAAAATGGACGAAACTACAATGGCCTATTGAGCGTTGTGCGAGTAAAAGGACGAGCGAATTCGCGCATCCCTATTAACCGCGAAATGGCAACCAGACGTTCGTTCTCGCACCCTTCGGTTTGACAAATTTGACAGACGCGGCGAGCTTCCAGACGCGTATTTTGAAAGATTAATGGAAAGCCATTTTCCGTAATGGCCATCCTCACCTGCAATTTTCGGTCGTGGAACACGCGTCGCGAACGAGGGGAACGCGTAGACCGATCTATATATCAGGGTTACGATTCGGCGAGCTTTACGTGTCGTCTAAATACGCGACTAGATCTTCATTACAAGAGGGAAAAGGAAAATCTTCTTATTCCCCTCTCGCGTACGGGTGACGACGGGTCGGCAGATAATGCCGAGCCGAGGGTGAATTAGAACCGAGCGGAGAAAGAGAGAAAGAGGGAGAAAAAGACTGCACATTCGGGCAACTTCGATAAAACATTTTTTTTCGTAATTGCCGAATGCTGTGCTCCGATAAAATTTTTTCAGTCAATTATAGATGTGATGTACGAGAGCGAAAGTTTGAGACGTGCTTTAAATATGCATTGTGCGAGCGTCCACTGTGCATACCTGAAATCCCAGACGGAAGTGCGCGGAATGGAAAAGGAGTCGGAAGAAGAGAGGGGATGAAAAAGAGGAAGGAAAGGAGGAAAGTAAGATGGAAGCGGATGTATGTTGGGCACGTAGCCGCGGGGATTGCCTCGATGTGCCATAGAGGCAATCATGCCGGCAATGCAGAAGCCCATCTTACCGCGTTACCGCCCTGCATATACCTACCCTCCATGGCTATTCCGTATATATTTACCGTCCTCCGTGCCACCGCCACAGCCTCTCTCTCTCTCTCTCTCTCTTGCTCTCTCATGCCCTCTCTCTTTCTGGGTTTTGCACGTCAAACTTTTTCCGATTTTTTTCCTACCTCGTTACGTACGTTAACGAAATTCACCCGACGAGTTGCCCAGTTCTCACATTGTCAAATCTATAATCTTCTCGAGTCATTTATTATTTCGTTGAAATCATGCAATGTTGCGATGTACATTATGCTCTACTCCAGTCTGAGCGCACTCATATAGACGAAACTGCGAATTGCATTTCATAATGAAACGATACGAGCCCACTTAGGGGGTCAACGCGCATCTCAAAATCTCCGATAAAAAATATTCTCGGCTATATTTCAATTCAATGGAACATTACGTAACCCGTGACTCTAAGAGTGAAATTCGTAATTGTTCCGAGATTTTCTCTAAGATAAACGATCCTATTTGCTCATTGCGAAAGAATATTCATAAATCGAGTTTCATTACGAAACGTGGGCCGCGCTCTCGCGCGAGCTCGAACTCGGCGCATCAGCATTCAAAGTACTCGGAAAGGAGGGCGCGGCTCTCCAGGACAGAAGAGGAACAAAAACCCCCGTGAGAGGAGGATGTTGCATTAATATTTATATGGGAAAAGTGGGGTCGTCGATGGAGAAAGAGAGACGGAAATACGTAAAGGGGGACGAAATGGGGGCGGTAGCTGAAATGAAATGCAAATGCCTTAACGAGCCACTGAGGAACTGCTTGGGTACCTCCTAGACTCGGTCACGAATGTACCGAGAGTCTCATCAGTGTGCGCGTTACTACGCGCGCAACGCGCACGCCTCCTCGCTCTCATACTGTCGTTTCTCGTCGACATTGATTTCGATTGACAATTCTTCTCGAAATTCGCGATTACGCCTCGAGTTCGACGTAACGAGCATTTACGACGAAAGCGATAACCGATCGTTATGCCAGCTACGATGATAGTTATTACGTGCTATAAAAAATCCGACGTGCTTCCGGTGTTAAAATTTAACGCGCTCGCGTGTCGAGTAAGCATATTCCGCGAAACGCGATTAAACGCTCACTCGGTAAGTCTGCGCCGATTAATTAAGCCGTATCTCTCGAGTCGAAGATGAACGCGGATAACGTTTTGAAAGAGCGCACGGGCTTTTGCGAAATTTTACCCGACAACGGCATTGGCTTTTGTTGGCGGAGCCGTGGAAGGAGTAAAAGTGATAGGCAAACGTTCGTTATTTGCAATTCCACCCGTGGGATTATAGAGGGGCGGCCGCGCCGGAAGGTTTAGCAGGGCCATTATACAGATCACGTGGCGATTGGATTCCTCGTCGAGCTCCCAACCAGGTCTCTCTGCCCAGTTCTCTCTTGGATGGCTGCCTCTCTCCTCTCCTCTCCAACTATTTATCTCCCTCCGACGGTTTCACCTCCTCGGCTAGCTCGCCCGGGAGGGTTTCACTACCCTCGCAAATCCAAGTCCAACTCCACGGCTTTCATTATAAATCCCAACTCCACCTCCCCCACGGACTCGAGACTGCTATACGGAGGCCCCCTTGAATCCCTAACTTTCAACCCACATTTTCCACGATCCATTATATCACCAGGTTCTCTCTTCTCTCCGCCGCTCAGACTCGCCCCCTCTCGGCGCGGAGATCGGCGCACCCGCACGCGAGAGAGCAAAGAAAACATCGCGAATGTATTTTTCAATTTGGATCAACGCCAGAGAGCTATATACGCGAGTCGAGAAAAGCACGTAGCGTTCCCTGTCTCGCCATATCTCGTCGACGGATGTCTTCGGGAGGAATCGAGAAAGGGAGAATTAATATTTGTCGCGAGAAGAAGTTGTCGGTTTACTTTCGAAAGCGGTTCCTTGGCGACGGCACAGCGCGAATCGCGAAAAGCGTTTTAACTGCGATATCGAGTTGGGCCGAATCGATGAACCCGCGCGCCCCGGCATTCGCCCGAATTGGATTACCTTCGCGCAATACATATTCCGGTGAAAGCCAAGAGTCTCTAACGCAGCCGCGCAAAACTTCCCAACTGCGAGTTTTCCAATTTGGTATGATGCCAGCTGCTAAAACGGGCAAGAGGCACGCGCTAGATGGAATAAATGAAAATCTACGATCGTAACGTATCCTAATATCGGAATGGGCGAGCACGGCATAGGATATAGGGTGGGTGATTTAAATGGTTTACAAGGTGTCCTCCTTGTTCGCGAGAACGCAGCCTCGACGAAGTTGCCGTGTCCGCGCCGGATGCGCGTAACGACGTCTTACCTACTCCATCGGACGAGCTTCCCACCTCCATCGAATCGTTATTTTTCTCCCACCCGAACCATATCCGCGAGTCTAACCTCACCCCTATCGAGACCCTGAACACGTGTTCCACCACCCACTAATCTACCCCCGAACCCGAGGCCCAGTTGGTCCCAGATGTCGTCCCAGTCTTCGCCCGCACCTCGTCACGAGAAAAAAAAACGAACGTTCACCCTCTATTTCGCGAGTTACTTTTTTATTCGATTTCTCCTTCGTAAAAATTTCAATTCCCAACTCGTACGAACATCTTCTCCTTCCAAGATTCGGAAAACTTTTACGGGCAGGTGAAATTAATTTTTTTCTTCTCGTATAAAGTAGAGAATAAGTAAAATGGGTAGCGACGTTGATCGCGACTGAATATTATCCGATGGAGTTTACGTTCCGGTGTAGGTGAAATCGTCGCTATACGTCGTATTATTGAGTGGTAGCGGAACGCCGGTAGCAGGACTTTCTATCCGCCAGCGGGGTGGGTGGAGTAGATGGAGGGGAAAGGATAACCAGAGGCGCATAGACGTCGGGTTAAATGGCACCACTAAAATGGAATGGGTCATTTGATTCGGAAGCGATATCTCCCTTATGAGGGATATACATGTACCTATCCTCGGGCTACGGCCAGGGGGGTACATACCAGGCGCGATATTGTGAAAATATGCAATGTCCGATATCGGGGATCCCAAGTGTCGCGCGATATGACCATCGTCGCCATATTCGCCCACTCGATCGACCTGCGCCACGAGGACGAGCTTCAAAATATTTACGTAGCGAGAAAAATCTTCATTTATTAGAACAGCGATCTTCGGTGGAGAGAGATTTGCGCGGTATGAAATAAAATAGAGCGCGAACGGGAAACAATACTCGGCTTGGGATAACCCGAATCGAAATTTTAATTCCGGCCTGAATCTCGAAAAACTATTTTCGTTACCATAGATTTCACTTGTCCTTGGAAAAAAAAACGAGAGTAGATTCTGAAATTCGAACGCGGCATTCCGAAGTATATCGGGTCGTATTCGTGGATGATAAAGCTCGCGTTCATGGGATCGCATATCGACGCGAGAAATGCCACTCTAGTAGAGTAATGCGGTGTTTATCGGACCGTATATACCGGGGGGACCGGCGGAGGCCGCGTGAGCTCCAACCATCCCGCCGCTTAGACCAAGAGGTTACACATAATCCCCTTTACCGTGGGCATCCGATTCGGCCATTACGGTCGTAGGTCCCGATTACATCTATCCGCGTTTGTTTCGGCTAATGCAAGCGTTATTGCGGCCTAGTCGCGAGATCCTTTATTACATGATTATTATACGCTGCGAGCCTATGCGATAACTTCTACGGAAGACTCGATTAATTTATCGTCCGAATTTGCCATCGAATTAACTATCGAGTATTTATAAAACGTTCGACATAGTCGACGAAACTCGTATTAATTATTCGTTAATGGCGCATTGGTCTAATAAGGGGCGATTGAGAAACACGTTTCGCCAATAAAGACGTCTCTCTCTTCTTTTCTCCATCCCTCTCCAGCATCGGTGTAACCCGTGAATTTACACGTTACTATACGATCGGGCCGCACGACGATAACTCGGGATTAGTTTATAAGCACCGTACGATCTTTACGATCGCTGTTTTCGTCGAGGTGGATGAAAGACGCCGCCCAATCGGCCATTACGACCGGTTCGAGTAATTAATTGGCTCGGTTCCGGTAATCGTCTCTCTTTTCTTTCTCTTTTCTCTACCTCATTTTACTTTTTCCGCTCGAATAGAATCGAGAGGAAGCCAATAAAATCGACTCATTAAGGAACGCCTCGCGAGCCGATCGTAAGCGGTCGTTAAAATCCATATCCCTACTCCTGTGAGTGGCACTTACACAAGTATACAAGCCGGTTTATCGTACCCAATCTCAAATTTAATGAAACATTAACGACGAGACGATTGAAAGAAATGTCAATTTCCGACGCTGTGTAACGCGCGCTCGCACGACGGATTTCAATTAAGATCTTATCCACGTAAGGTGCAATCGTACATTCCAATAAATAAAGAGACGAGCTGGAATAGAACATTCACGCGAGATTTAATATGTATTTAATAGCTGTAGAAAATAACCGTAATTCCACTGTCGCAAAAATAAGTATACGAGAATTAAAATGGGGGTAGTAACAATTGCACCGAGTCGCGCAAAGTCGAAACTTTCGAAACGATTGCTGGTATGCAAGGGCAGCTATTTTTGAGACGGGAACGATCCGTTTCGCCATTTTCCATAAGAAAAAAGGAGTTCGGTGGAAGACGAGAAAGAGCGGAGGAAAAGCAAAGAAACACTTCCCTACTGGCATGACGGGATTCAGGGCGTAATATACCCGCGAAACGGAAGACGGAAGTCATTCTCCCGACTCTTGCGCGTGCTTGCTTCGATGACGTAGACGATCGTTACGCAGCACCTTTATTGCGGGCGTAATACCCCGATACACGTCGTGAATTTCACGATATAGGCCCTTCTCGACACGGCTTTTGGTTTTTATCTACACTAATAGTCGTAATTATATGCATAATGGCCGAACTCGTGCCACGACCATGTCTCATTTAACGAAAATGTACATGAATTAACGCGCGATGGGTTATTTTCCTGTCAAAAATTTTTATCGAGCCGCGACG
Source organism: Goniozus legneri (assembly GCA_003055095.1). Taxonomy (NCBI): domain Eukaryota; kingdom Metazoa; phylum Arthropoda; class Insecta; order Hymenoptera; family Bethylidae; genus Goniozus; species Goniozus legneri. Next base: position 251,442 of record NCVS01000095.1, read on the forward strand.
AAACGAACATAAGTCGCCAAATGGAATTTGTCGGAAAAACAAAGCGACGGTCCGGAAAATGTTTCGAAGCACGGGTCATCGATCGTCGAGGCCTGTAATTATTCGCGAACAGTACGACCATTAACTCTCATTCTCGATTTAAGCGCGCACAACGTCTGGCATGTTTATAATGATTATTTGTGGCGAATATCGTTATAACCGGCCAGGCGGATCGAGGGTACGCGGTAGCGCGTCCGAGGCATCGTACAAATTTGTTCAACCATACGAAACTTGTTAAATTTTCTGTAAAAAAAAATCATAAATTTCAAGTCACGACCCAAACGTACAAACAATTTACAGATCCCGGTAATGTATTTCGCTCGGTATCGACTAACTTCGCCCAACGTACCCTCGCAACGTGATTAAACCCCCACGCGACAATGGAATTCGCGGTATCCAAAAAATCTGCTGCAGGAGCGAATATTATCCGGTATGGGTACTTATTGGCGCGTCGTTGGGACGTGCGGGCGTCCTGCCACCCTCGCTAGCTTGCTCGTCACTCCCTACTCTTGCCGCTCGAATACCTGGTGAGGGACCAGCAGAGGGAAAATTCTCGTGATCTCTTCACGTACGACTCCCATGACGCCCTTTACCGCCCGAGTTGGGTCTGGTCTGGAACGCGTAACACGCATTTTTATCAAACGTTACGAGCCAGGGAACGAGTCGGATGAAAACCAATATCTTACAGTCATGTGGGAATACGCGCCGAGACGAAGAGGAAGAGAGAAAGTACAGCCGATCCCTTGTTTACATACCTCCCGCGTTTTTCGATTCTTCGAGGAAACCCTTTTCACATCGGAATGTATAAAATATCTTCGAATGTGGCACTAGAGAAAAAGAATTTTACCTACTACATATTTTTGTCGATAATTTTACCCTTCCACATTATCCAAATCCCGCCGAAACAATTTGATTCCGATGCTCAACGATTAGCGATATTCAAAGAAATAACTTTTGCGTTAATAATGAATTTTTGGACGATCCGCAACGTGGCGACAGTTGAGTTGGTAATCGAGTGGATGGGCAGCACGTGACGTCGTATAAGGAGTCTCTAATCTTCAGACTTGGACGGCAAAAGTTTGGTAGAAGGGCGCGTGTAAAGGGTCGCACGAGATACGAACACTCGTAACGCGCCCTCGGAATGTCAGTGAGTTTAGCTTGCCCTTTTAGCTGGCGAGAAACAGGCTTTTCACGGATTATGTAAATTGCCTAATGTCAAAGAAAGACAACACGAGAAGATTACAGTTATATAAATGAAAACTTCGATATTTTTTTGGGGAGGATAGAGAGATCATTCAAAGTAGCGAATAACTCAAAATATCAATCGATATTTATAATTTTTCGTAAAAATTGCAAAGAGAAAAAAATAAGCGCGCGAGACGTCACGATGTAGGGCCAGTTGAGCGGAAAAGAAGAGTTTACTGAAAATGGTAGCACACTGAAGAGGAGATAGGAAAGTGTTAATCCTACTGGGTAAGTTTGCCCCCGTAGAGAACTTGTGCGCGCTTATGCCGGGAGGATTTTCATCCAATAAATTTGAAGCTTTGTATAAGCTTTCTACGCTTGAATTTAAATCCAGTGTGTCGGTGAGAGCTTACACACAAGTGTGTTGTCTCTATAAGTACGTCCGCAATGAAGAAAACGAAATCTATAGGAAGATTCGATTATCGAAACTATGTATGAATTATGGACATTGAATCTTGCAATACTAAACAACATAAATAATTCGGGGAACGGAGACTATAAAAAAAAAAATTATTCCTTGGAATTTATTAATTGACCAAATACTATATTTAAACTGTCTCTTAAACGTAACGAATAATCGTAAAACAAAGCAACTTGGAGTAGGAGTAAATAGCGCTAAGACAGGAAGGTGTGATATACGGAGGCACTTCGGCTAAACAATTATCGTTATGATCGTATTTTTCGGAGAGCTTTTGCAGCCTTCCGTTCGCCCACGCAAACTACGCGATGTGAGAGTTGAATGAGAACGGGGCGCGAAAACTTTTCTAGTGGAATTTGGTAAGCGAGGCGAAAACGCGCGCTACCGTAGAGAAAATACTGCACGTAAGGGGGTTCCCAGGGTAACGGGCTCCGTCTGCGGTAGCACCCCCGTGAGAATGAGGCGCGGATCGCCAAAGGTGTGTATCGCGAAAAAATCCTCGGCAATTTTTGAAACTGCCACTGTAAAATATCTATTGAGTATTCAGCTAAGTATTTTATCAATGCTAATTTCAAAACGATAATTCAAATTGAGAATCACCGGCCGGTTCGATGTGTTTGATAAAACTAATAAAAAAAATTAATAATGTAGATTCTATTCCCATTCGCATAACTATTCTCATAGCAAATGCGGTTTGAAATTTCAAGTGAAGCGTTTTTGCGGACGGAACAACTTTCCTGCGCAGTTTGGAAAAAAGTCTCGAGCAGATGAAAATCGAGTGGCGGGGTAGAGCGAGAGGGGTCGTGGAGCCCCGGAGATTGATAATCCAATTTCAAGACTCCCATTATCTCCGCCCACGAGCGCCCTCCAGACATTCTAGATCCTCCTAGGATCTCCTTTCTTGCTTTCGGGTTTTCCGTTCGGATGAAACTCGTGACCTCCGGCCCATCCTCAACCTCATTCTTCTCTTTATCTTGCCAAGAAAAGCACTCGGTTAAAATTGTATCAAAATGAGAAATAGCGTGCTTTTACAATTACACATCGACCGGAGTAAACGACAATTTTCATCGCGATTTTAAAAAAACGACAAAAGATTTTTCTTCGCAAAATTTATATTAAACCTTCTAAATTACGTTATCACCGGTAGAGAGTTCAAAAAACACGCGAAATGTACGACTTAAGCCTCGTGGGCATTAGTTCCACCTATCTAATCCCTTCCATTCGCCATAAGCGAGCTACTGCGTCACGCTTTTCCTCCCATCCACCGTTCTGTACTTTTTTCCCTCTCATCCTTCGAGAGAAAGAGAGGAGAGAGAGTCGGAAAAAAGGAACGAGCTGGCATTTATGGAGTTAACATTTCTAAAACTCGGCGTCCAGTGGGTGGTTGGGGGGATGGCTGGGTCGTAGAAGTGAACGAAAACCGTGCGCGCGCTCTCACCCTCGTGCAGGCGAACCGGGAGAGAGAGAGAGAGATAGAGAGAGAGAGAGAGAGACGATGACGCGCGAGAAGGACGAAGAGAGGAGAACGAGAAGCAGGAAAAAAAGATAGAAGCGCCAGAGCGAGCTCGTGGACGGGGGTAATGGCAGTCTTGGAATTGCGTTATCAATCTCCGGACCCCTTTCCGCACTCCCCGCGCCCTACGGGCACTCCGGCCTCGACTCCATTCCATTCCATTCCACCCCCGACGTTCTCGCGGCGGCCCCCCTCCCAAACCCACCCCCTTGGACGCGGGGCCGGAGGTTGTGCCCCCCGTCAAACACGAGCCTTCCGGCTCCGCTCTCGCGCGCAAGCCCTGTCCCCACTTTCTTGCCGCATGACGCCCCATTCTACGCGATGTATATGCATGGTAACCACCCCTTACCACCCTCGCTCCCAGTTTTGCTATTCTATCTACCCACCACCCCTCCAGCCCTCTCTCCTTCTCGCTCTCTCGAATATCCTTATTGCATTTTATATGACGTATACAGATATATGCCTATACATGCACACGCATTTCCGTTTCGGCTAACGGTTACGGAGGAGGTAGATGGGGTCGATTACTTCCAGTGTGCACGCGTGAATTGCGATCCAGGATGAATGTGCATTTGTCGAGAGAAAACGAGAGGGAGAAAATTCGAGGTGTTCGATATGAATGATATTATGCATACAGTGGCTTTTCTCATTTTATCCCCGAATCTATTGTCTCGATTCTGAGCATTTTTGCGGTAATGCAATTTCCTAAAATGGATAATATCAATCGGCACTCGATAATGACTCGTTTCTAATTTCGGAATAACCTCGTAAGCCAGTTCAGTCGAATATTATATTTTACCATTAGGCTTCGAGGAAAATTAGAACCACCCGTCACTTCGAACCTCGCCCGCGCGCGCGAGGTTCCAATAAAGAACTCATTCAGATTTGCCAAGCGATAATCGCGAAATCGATTGCCACTGGTTAGCGGAAGGAAAAAGAGGACGGTTCAATGACCAATCGAGAGAATAATAAGTTGCGTGTCTATCGGAAAGGTTGACGAGATAAGCCAACGGTGTGGATTCCATTGACGAGGCTGAAGACCAAACGACGAGACGAGGGTTGAAGAAGAAAAAAAACGGCCGATCATGACGGGGATGCAATGGATGTAGCCGGAGGAGGGGAGTAGGGGGAGTAGGGGGAGAAGGGGTTGGGAGGAGTTAGAAAGGGCAGCTTTCGCGAAATGCCGGGGCGCTGCCGGTCCCCGGAGTCGATAGCGTATCGCTTTCACGGACCCAAAGGTTACCGAATCGTTCCGAGACTATCTTAATGGTACGGATAGATCGTTTGATACTATGGCCGAGTCGTAAAGGCTATTGCTCTCGCTCTCCTACTCCTCCACCCTCGCATTCCCCTTTCCCGCTTCTTCTCGCACCCTGGCACCGCGGGAGTTTCCGTCGCCAGTCCACGAGACACCCAAGAAGTCCTGGCTTAGAGCCATAGAAGAACTTCCTTGCTTCTGCCCCTTCTACGCGCCTATACATATACGCACCTCGTTCATTTCACACCCCCGGAAATTCGAGCGGCTTGTAAATACACACCGAATTCTCGTTGCTCGATTAAATGCTCGGCTCTGTATCGTTTCATTTCTTAAAATTCGACTGAATTCTCATCCTAACGAAACCTCGAAAAGAATATTGAAAATAAAATTATAATTGAGTTGAGTGAGAATACATACATTTAAATGAAATATCGATGGAATATTACCGTTTGATGAATAAGCTGAATTAAAATATCGTAATAAATTTTGAATGTTTCGATACGAATAAAAAATTTTCAATCGGAAATTTTGAAATAAGTTTACGGTAGTTTATGAGTTTGGTGCGGTATAATATCAAAAGTAATTAATAACAACCGCCCCATCCACAAGCTACGACATTTATGTCCTACGAACAATGCGACCGGCGTGTAACTTAATTAAGGCAACGACGCGGACCCAACCGCGGTTCTGTGGCTACATCTAGTACCTATATTCGAGCTCGCAATATTATCTAGTCTGTGCTATCTCACTCTCTCTCGCACTTTGCAGCATTTCGCGCCCCTAGGAACGCCGCAATAGCCGCCTGGAATTGTGTTTATATGTAACCCGTCTTCGGCAAATCTGGCTTATGCAATAAGAGGAATAAACTACGTTTTCAATCGATAAATTAATCATTATAACAGAAATAGAGAGTATTACCTGCATCGGTAAGAGTAGTAATAATATTTTGTCAAAGCTCGTATTGGTAGGATAAAAAAGTTGACAGATATCGAAAACACACGCGACAACAGTCGTTAAAAAGGTCGGGAGTCAATAGAAGTCTAGCTACAGTACGCATAACTGCCTGATTAAAAGTAACGGCTTGCGCGTAAACAAAATTTACGATCAATCGCAAAGCCACCTACTCGACGAAGTTGCCGCGGGGAAGTGGTAAAACTGTAGAGTGGCGGTGGGGGTGAGTCTGAGGTCCCGACGATGGCGCGATCTCGACACGGAGGTCGGTCTTGTCATTCAAAAAGGTGTCAACGGGCAATCGCTTTTACGAGATACTTATTAATTGTTACTGCGACTTTTACGACGGCATAAAAGCGCGGCTCTACGACCATTTGAGTGGGAAGGTGAGAGAGGAGGGGTACACTGGAATCCCCTTTCCCGATGGATTATTGCTTCCGACGAGGCCATATCCGTCGCTAGCGTGTACATAGGTGTGTGTAAACGCACACGATAGCGAGACAAGAGTCTCGGAGAGACGAAAGAAGGGAACTCCTCCTCGTTCCCGTATTGTCGGAAAGAGAAAAAGATGAAAGAAAACGATGAAAAAGGGGGGAACGACGATTGACAGATCTGGTTTTACGAGGGGCTAGACATCGCTTTACGAGTGCTTCGTACGATCGATCGAATATTGTTACCGACCATTTTGTTTTTACATAAAACATTCTTTTCAAATGTCGTAAATACGAACAGAAAAAGTTTATGAATTCGAAATCTTTCTCGCTCTTAATAAGTAGTTTCAAGCTGATACCTTTTATATAATCGATTACACATATTAGTGTCATTTTTATTTTAAGATTTGGGCGTCAACTACGAAATCTCTTACCTCGAATAGGCGTCGCTCGGTAAAGATGACTCTTATCCGTGCTTATTAGTCTCGTTGGCATGCCAAGCAGTCTTAAATGTTGTACACGCTCCAGCCGATGAACCCATGATTCGTCCATTATTTCGTACTCGCGAGAATGTTTTTACGATCGTCTTTATGCATCATGATGAAACAAAATTAATAAAACGTATTGCGAGGAAATAAATGAAATTGGAGTACTCATGGGCTATGTGATATAAATTTTATCCACGAGTACGAGAAGATTCTCAGTTATATCACGTGTAATCCGATATTAAAGAACGTGCGAATATCTTACCGAGAAGGAAACTCGCGATAATAATACTTACGGACCGGTGTGAGGGTACATCTGAAATGAGAGAATAAAAATTTGCATTATTAGCACTATTCGTTTTTTCTCTAGTATTTTTTTTTTAGGGCAAGAGTGTGCAATGAAAAATGTATACTTCTCAACGAGAAGAGGGTAGATCCTCGACGAAAAATATACATCTGGTATGCAGAGCGCAGTCGGCAGGAAGGAAAATAATAGAAAAAAAGGAGGCGAGCGTGGGTGGCGACTTAAACGATGTAGAAATTGGGGGATCTTATCGAGGGTCCACGGATGACGGTTCGAGCAGACTCTCGGATAACGTGCTCCGAATATCAAAGACGACACTATTGTCGCTTGTAAATAAAAGTCAAGACTTTAAGCAGGAGAAAATTATTTTTTTATCGACCTCTTTGATTTATACGATGACATAAACACAATCCTATCCCGAATGAAGTCAAAATAAAGTTTGCTCTTTATAAACGAGTAATTAAATTTTCAGCGAGTAATTTCAAAAGTGTCTAATAATATGAGGAAAATGGTAGTGGCGCGGAAGCGTGGACGGGCGGTTAAATGACGACGAGGAAGATGAAATTGAGGACCGCTCTCGAAAGTCGAGAACGGGTGGAGAGGTGGCGCAGTCGGCTTCGGATAACGGGCGAGATGGCAGGAGCGGGCGAAGGAGGTGGGCGCAAGTAAAAGAGAGTTTTTTCTCTTTTCCACCCCTCGGCTTCGACCATTGGAGCCCACGCCGCGCGGCTTATCTCCCCACTAAATCCAGCGATTTTAATACGCATTTTCTCTTGGTAATTTCCGCGCTGTACGCATTCCGAGGACGACTTAGCACCGACGGGAGAAACTCGTCTCCCACCCTCTTTTCTTTAAAACGAACTTTATTTTTACGGTGCTATTTAAAGCAATTTCTGATTTCCCTTAATTCATTACGATGCCATTCCCAACAGCCCTCTTAATACGCTGCGTTAGGCATTTCATACCCTAGCGTATTTTTAAGGGCGCCACTCGTAGCGATGTTTGCGACTGCGGACCGGAAAACTCGATCGTTCTCTGTCGAATATTGGTCTTAGTAGTAACGGTAACGATGATAAGTCGTAAAATTATCGACTTAATAAATCCCGTAATATGAAGTCAACGTGGGCAATGTATCGATGTATGGAACAATGGAGTAAGAGAAGGACAAATGTTTTTTTCTACCGGATAAAATTGAGTCGGATTTGAGTTATCGCACGGGCGTATCATCCCCCGACGAGATCGCCACTGTCAGGCAACTCCCTTTCGGTGCAAGCAACAGGGACCCTCCTACGTTTCCAGAGAAGGCACATCTATCGCGGTTATACGAGAAAGGGGGCAGTTTGATGAGGGCGAGAGGCGAAACTTGTAAATAAAAAGGAGTAACCACGCGACGTAACTACTGTTTCCCCGGCCACAAGTAGAAGAGGGTACTACGTTCCGGGTTAATAAAAATCGATTGTCAACGACGTTGGGGATGAAATTGCTTGTCTGTCGACGTTTCGAGTTTGTCCACCCTTCTCTATCCCTTCTGCCGTTTCACCTCGTTAATTATTACACCCGTAAAGAGCCATCAAGCGCTTTTTTTCTTCGAATCAGCGTCCTATATCAATTATTTACGAATCTCGAGTTTCACAGAGCGTTGAACTCCAACCGGTCCGAGAATTACGTCGAATGAGCCGATAATTAAGTCATCCTCGTTACGTGCGGCACCCCTTGCTGAAAAAACTTTAACGTTCGTCGCGAGAAAAAAAAGCAGATCACGGCTGCGTATACATATAGCTCGAGCACCTCTTCGTGATTCCCACGTACGACGAACGCGATGTCCGATAATTCATACACGTGCGACATTATACATTCATACCGGATTCTCATGGAACATTTATAAAGAATAAAAAGAAGTGTTTGCACGATAAAGAGAGAGGGAGAGTGAAAGCGAGTTTCTTTCTTCCTATAAATCCGACGTCGAGAGGCAATTATTCGAGCAAACCGTGCAATGTGTGGTTGTCTAAGATCAAAAGAGAAGCACGCGTATAACGCGTTTGTGTAATTTTATTTGAATTCGCGCGAGAACCCGTCATAAGGTAGAACCCGAACTCTTCTCTCGCATTCGTCGTTGCAGGTAAGCAGCGCGATAAATATAATTCCTGTGTGAAACCGGCTGGAACTTTTGGGATTTGATCACCGAGGGTGGTCTGTGCGCTCGTACCTCATTCCGTACAACTTTCAGGCTCCTCCTACCGCAAAGACCTTCGTGTGGATATCGCACATATCGTACGTCACCTGACTGCATAGAAGATTCGCTCTCGCTTTTTAATTTCTTCATTTTTCTCGGATCGGTAACGTTTGATGTTGAATTTTTTTCCCTTCCCGAAGAAAATTATAATTCATTCCAGGGTTCTGTTTTATTTGTTCTCGCAGAGGGAAAATATAGGTAGGTTCTAAGATAATTCTCCCGTCGTCTTATCCAAAACGTCCCAATAGAGATGTTTATGAGGCTGTTGGCAGCCCATCTGTGATCATTCGAAAAATCTTCATTTCGAGATTAACGTTTAATTAAAATAAATTATACGGGTATTTCATATTTACAGCAGTGTTTCTTCAACGTACGAACTTTTTTTTCGACTTTCCCTCGCCGAGCACTCGAGTTATGATATTTTTCTCCACTCTTCCACGTGTCCGACACGTCTTAATCTAGATGTAGCCAACCCCCGTGACCCAACTCCTGCCTTTTCTACCGACTAATCTCAACTCGAACCCCACCCCGTCGAGCAACGACACCTTCCTCCGCTTCTCCCCGTGTAGGCCGCTGTTATTTCTCATTCTCTACGAGCAGATCCGACAGGTTTTTCTACGACACGGTCGTTGTCCCATCTTTGTCGCTCGCGTCGAGAATAATTCTCTTTTTTTCTTCCACTCTATTACGACGAGGTAACCATATTTACGACCGTCAAAATCGTATGGACAAAAGAATGTGCCGGATCGTGGCAATCTTCATGGCGGTCGTTAATAGAGTCGCTTGTTCGACCAGTCTTAACGATCTCGCGCCTATCTTCGAAAGGGTAGACCCGATCTAATTTGCCACTTCTTCTTTGAACTCGCAAACGTTTTCAAATCACGCACTAGCGCTAGACAAATTTTATCAATTTGATAATGGAGCAAATCTTAAATTTTAAATTCATAAAAATAATACAAGTTTTGAACCATAGACGTAAAAATAAAACTACGTACATATTAACTACATTATATAGAAAATTTGCTTGTAAAGTTAAAATACAAATATCATTTCTCGATATCGCGTTACATATCCTAATTTTTAGGTTTGCCCCCTGGCTCTAATGAAATTATAAAAACATTTCGTACTCGCGTTATATTTACCTAACGACCTATTCCACGGTAATTAAGAATACTCGGGCGATAAATATCGCTTACTCGAGGAGAACGAAAGAGCAGGGCGATAACGAGCGGCATAATTCCGAAATATTTACGCGCGATTCGCATAATGCGACCCTGGAGAGATGACGGGCTCCTTTTCTTTCTTTTATTCTCCCTCCGAGGCATGCAGAGTCTTGTGAAAAAATGACAGAGGCGGAAAAAAGGATCCGATATTAGAGCGTCTCCTCGAAAGTTTCGCATTATCTATTGTTTCTCTCGGCTTGTGCGAGAAGAGCGGGAGAGAAAGAGAGCAAGGCACCGCGATGGCGGCACCGAGATTCGACGCGGGATTTACGCGTCAAGTATAAACATCGAAGAGATTACGGCGGGGGTCGTTTTAAGTTTTAACGAGATCCCCCCGGCGCGGTGTCGGCGGCATTATCAAATAATTGAGAGATGTAACTCAGCGCTATCTCGGGGGCCCTACCCTCGCGCGCGAAACTCTACTCTTTTTCTCTCTCGCTCGCACACTATTGGCAGTAAACCGTCTCGACAGATTGATTAATTTTTACTCCTTCGAGTCGACCTATGATAACAAGCACTGCATTCTCCGGTTGCCACGAGAAACTATTTTTTCTCTCAAACTGAAAAAAAAAAAAATTCGACGCGTATTTGAAATCAAAGTCAAAGTTGAAAAAGGAGCGATCGAAATGACGAGTTTGCGCGAGTTTTTATATCTTTACTTTGAGTCGAACCGATAATAATTAGCCGCAAAAGTGGCGAACGTAATAAAAAAGCTCTCTGCCACGGGAAAAGAAGCTATTTCGCGTTTCAGTACGGTTCAGGGCTCGATCTAGCGAGTTTTTTACGATTTTTATCGGTTGACTCGGTCCCCAACGATTCTCATATCTTAGAAAGGTGTCCTTTACACGTAGGCGAATAAATAAAGCAGTCTTAATGCGCTCGTATGTCACGCGGAAAAGATTAAACAGTTAATAAGAATAAGAGTCCATAGCCCCCCCCCCCTTCCCCCTTTATTCCACGAACGGGGCGAGTTGGTTCCTTTCCTCTTAGGAGGCTGCCGAGACGGGGCACCGCTCGGAGGATGTGAGAGTACAAACCTGGGGGGGAAGAGGGGGAGATGCAGAAGCGACTTGGCCGAGCGGTTGGAGGGAAATGGCGGCCATCTTTCCCGGCAGCTCCTCTCGAGAACCAATCGCCTCTCTCCAACGAGCATTAAGGCGGCAACTCCGGCTGAAGAATTGCCTCTACCTAACGTTAGACACATTTTTCTCGCTTTTCCTTTATTCTCCGAGCGAGCTTCCCCCCGCGGAGAAAGGATCTCCTCCTTTCGTCCTTTTTCCACCTCTCTCGCACTCGCATCTCCTTTCTCTTGACTCACCCTGCTCCACCCTATCCACGGCATTTCTCTCTCGCCTCTTTTATTTTCTTTGTTCGCCCTCCTTCGCGTTTCTTATATACGCACGGCACGGAGGGGTATAATAGTGTTCATCCCTGAAGTGAGCTCCATCGAGCGGCAGGTGGCTGACCTTAATAACGCTGCGTGCTTGAGAGAAAGAAAAGCAAAAAAACGCCAAGATACATACGTCGCGCGTGTAAGCGATGCAGGTACTATCTAAGGAAGAGTGTCAGAGCGGCGAGATTTAAGAGGTCCGATATTCGCGATGGGAGGGTCCGCACGATTCAACTTTCGTTCAGATGTTTCTGTTACTGTGGGAAAGTCTACCGAGTACACCCTTCGTTCAATCTCGTAGCGAATGGTGATCCAGATATTTAGCAAAATGTCTCCCCTCTTTCCCCCCTCGTCCGCTTCTTCCCATCTCTTCCTCCTTTCACTACATTGTCATGCTTTGGATTCTCGTAATGGTGATACTCCGTTTATACTCAGAGAGCCAGGAGTACCTATAAATGAGTCAATAGAAGTCATCGGCAGGGAGCACGCGTACATGGATACCGCTTATTCGTCACGCGCGATCGTCACCTGGTTCCTCAATAACGCCTCATTATTCATTCCAGCTCGTAACTCCATTGTACTCCTCTTCCCTTATTTTTATAGAATAATATCAGATAGATACTCAATTTCTCACCGTGTGGAATCCACGTCAATTTTACGATAGACGCAGTCCTCGACTTTCACCTAGGGTGGGCTGCATTATCGACAACGCATGCCACCACAATGCTCGTACTATGATATTAAAAAGCGATGAATTGACTTTCCCTGTAAATACTCGAGGAGGAATAAAAATTTTTGCCTACGTATTCTATACTGGCAATACAATGTATGATTTTTCTATCAGCACAATGGAGATCGCGGGAAAATTTCCAGAGCACACCGATGTTTTGTAAGCCAAGTATATGTATGCGCATCGTCGAAATCAACATATTTACTTCTCGAACTACGTAGGAATATAAGAGCCTATACTCGTTGCAAGCTATTGTTTTGTTACATATTCTAAAAACGTATTTCCAATTCATGAATGAGCTCGCGCTACCATTATCAACTACCATCCGATATAGAGTATGTACATTTTCTTCTTAGGAAATGCGAATGTAGTATCTGGTTTGTATGCGAACAAAATAAAAAAAAACGAAATCCATTAATCATTTACGCAAAAAATTGATCGATAACAGCGGCAGCAATTAAATGGCTATACGCGACTCCTTCGGCAATAAAAAGGACGATTATTGAAAAATAGGTGAGTAAATGTCAAGCCCTTTTTCCCGTAACGGTAGGGTAGGAAGACACGATGAGGTTCCTTTTGACTTTATGGCAGACGATTCTCTCTCTCTCTCTCTCTCTCTCTCTCTCTCTCTCTCTCTCTCTCTCTCTCTCTCTTTCTATCTTCCTCCCGTTCGTACGCCAGCGCACGACGGCAGCTCGGCAGAGTCGTCAAAGACTTTTACGAGCGGGTAACGGGATTTAAAGTGACGATGATGCAACCTCAAGGTGCCCACTTTATCCTTCACGGCCTCATAAATGTTACTGATGACATTGCCAGATACGTTTGACTTGGCTCGCTCTTCGGTTCGCCATTCGGGGATTCTGTGTTGATGGAAGTCGCACGAGACGAGCTCGCGCCCACTGTCGTAAAAATCTAAGGGTCCATTGAACTGGATTAACTCTTTCCGACTCTGCGATACCCCAGTTTATACGGTGTGTGCTCGCTCGCGAGCGCGCGCGCGACCAAGCGCCACTTGTTTTACTACGATCGTCATATGTTTACTGTTGCCCGTAAATTCGCTCCGTCGACTGTTACTTCATTTTTACTGTTCCCGCAGTTATCCTTCAACGATAAATTTATCGCCGTCGCGCTTGTTCGCCTTTCACAGTGATTTCATGCTAATTAATTCAAATTTCATCCCTTTAGATGTCAAAGTGACAGTTTATACAATTACTGAGTACCGCACTGATTTATTCATTGCACTTATGTTCGTAATGGGAACATAAAAAAATATCATTGTCCTCCCCGTTGGTTAAAAATATATTTTATTTGTCTGTATTACGATTTCTCAAGTATAGCAATTCGTACATTAAATTTGCAAAAAATACGATACGATACAGCGCCATCTAACAATGAGCGTCTCAAACCTCATAAAGAACAGGGAAGAATCACGGTCGATGATGCGTAACTTATCATTGGAAGAGGCGGTAGAAGGTAAACGATTTTCTGATGATATAGTAGAGCACGGAAATTGAATAAAATAATCTGAATAATTTATCCAACACAAGCTGCCCTACCAGCAAACGGAAAACTCTCGATACTCTCAATTGGAGGGAATTTTAATGAAATTCAATTACATGTAGGCAAGAGTTAGATGATGTTAAAAAAATGATTACCAAACAAATATTTGAATAGACACGAAGTAAAAACGAAACGAAGTAACAAATAATATAAAAGTAAACTTTTTAGGCATAGGCGAGCGTGAGCTCCATCTACAATCGAAACCCCGAACTCTTAACAAAAGCTCGGTCGAGCAACGCGAGCTCTTATACGGGAGTAGAGAGTATTTCACTGATACGTCGACAGATGGCTTCTCGTGGATCGCCGCGGTCTCTGAGCGCGGTCGCTCTTAAAACGGTGCAAATTTCTTTCCAGCGTGATTTACGATTAAATTAAAACTGACAATTATTATTATTGCATCGTCATATAAGAAGGTAACAGATAATAAATTCGACCGTAAAACGTTAAACTAGTGGCTGCGTTTTGTAAGGCTGGTTTAGTGCTGAGTCGCGTGCAACACCGCTCGTTAAAACAGGCCGTAAACCAACGTAACCGCCAGTGTCGTAGTATGTCTCCGGAAAACCTGTGTCATTTGATCTCATATTCACCCAGACAAGTCTCAATTTCGACTTTCCGTTTTATAAATTTCATATAAAACAAAACGCATAAAGATACACTTTTCCTCGCATAAAGGAAATGTTTAGTTATTTAACATTTTTTATATTCATCAACAAAATTCGGCAATCACAATTTATATTAAATTTTTTTCGCTCCGGAAGAATACGATATGGGAATTAACCACAGTTGTTGAAAAATCAATAGTAAAAATTGATCAATAAATTTTCATCGATATAAACCACGGCTATCGAATGGAATGGTGAAGACGAGCATTTACACGCCACGCTCATCAGAATTTTATCGCTTATGAGGTAAATGAGCTCAGTAGGCATTACAGGTTGTACGAATTTACCATTCAAGTAAACCTGTACACTTAGTTGAAGAAGCGGCCGTAAGAGTGACTTAGTAGCCGATTCTAACAAAAAATAATATCCTGCGGCATGTAATTATAAAATTATCGCAAAAGTTGTTACTTCGAAAATGAAATACGATAAAGTTTGTTACTTCTTTTATGAAATTAGAATTGCATTTTCTGAAAAGTATTTCTTTTTCTTACTAATGAAAAATAAGTGAGATTTATTTAACTTATTCTATCGACATCGTGAAATGTTTTTTTAAAATATGGAAAAACGATCTAAATACTATTTTGAAAATATGAGTGTACGAAATTATCATTTTTTCTTGTTCCATCTCGATTAACCAAATATAGATTTGCCGTTGATGACAAAAGCGCGTCCGAACGGTATACCACGACCGGGCTAGGCAGAAATGGCTGGAGGGACTCATTAGCGAGGGCTCGTGTCATTGCCGCGTATATACGAGCAACGAAAATCAATCTCGATTTACGGCTGCGGACCTTCGGCTGTCGTGTTGAGTCGCGTGAAACTCTCTCTCTCTCTCTCTCTCTTTCTCTCTCTCTCTCCCTTTTTCTCTGTCTCTCTCGTTTTCGCTCTCTCGGTTCGTAAAAAAAAGTCGAAAAAAGGAGAGGTAAAAAGAGAAAAGACAGACAAAAAATCCATATTTAAAGCGCGGTCTGATTCGCGTTGTGCCGCGATCACAGCCAATCGCGTGAGCGTAATGGCCACCGTTCGTACTGGTGGAGTTTTCGAGCGACGCCAGTAGATGCCGCATGCGAGTTCGGTCATAAATCTACGGGGGATTCCCGCCCATTGCATGCCGAGAGGCGGTACCGGGCCGTGACGTCAGAACCGTAATCCCCACCGTGCACCGTCCTCTAGCTCTCCTACCAGCTCGAGCGGGACTTTAGGAGCGCACGGTCTTCCGCCCCCACCCGGCAACGCTCGCTCGAGCGGGAGGGGACAACCTGAGTAGCTCTATCTCGCTTTCTTTCTACCGCCCTCTCTTCTTCTCTGGTGGGCCACCATCTCTGGTCATCTTCATAAATGCGAGCCGGCCGTTTGAAATGGTATTGAGGCTAATTCAAGCGGCGCTTATGCGATACAGTGTTTGTTTATTGCTTACTAGAGGCGCGGGGCACACAGACCGGATTAAATATAAAACGTTGACAGGCCTTATAGACGTCGGCTAGACGGAGTGGCGCTCCGCGTGTCGAAACACGCCGACGGCAACGACAGCAACGATGCCATCGACGACAATGACGATCGGGATGACGTATCCGAAGCGCCCGAGTCTTCCGAAACTGTGCGCTTTCGAGCCTCCGTCTGTTTGTTTCGTTTCGTCCGTAATAGCACCATCCGTCGGACGCCACGATGGATAAATTTCGTGGATGTCAAAATAGTTACCATAGCTAATATATTCGTAGTTTCGAATTTCCCACGATAAAACGAAAAATACAACTGGGATTTTTCTATTCGCGGCAGTACGACAGTTCAAGACCACGAGACTCGAGATCCGACTTGAAATTTCGAGTCAGTTTTTGGCTCGACGATCTCGCTGTACGAAGCGAACGCCACGTTGCGCCGCTACGACGTTACTTGGGAGCAACAGACGAAGATAGAAAAAAAAAAAAAGGAACCGAAAGAGAGAAACGCGCCCCGCGAAATTTCTTTTACGAGCTCACAATATTCCAACTGCGGCAAATTGTGTTTATAGGAAATAGTGAAAATAGTATTTGTCCCCGGGGGAAATATAGACCTTTAGTCTGCACCAGTTTTGGGATTGCGCGTCTGCCCGTGAGGACGATGGGGCGGGAGCGAGCAGTGGAGGGAGAGATACGGGAGCGCGCGCGAAGCCACTAAAAAGATCAATACGCCATCCTTGCCCCGTTCGTACATGACGGAATCTAGATGGTGCGAGCATAGCGATACTCGTCTCTTTCTCTTTATTCGGCCTCGTACAGTCAGGACGCGATTTTTTTTTTCGACCGATCTTACAGATAAATTTATACCCGCTGGAATATATATATCTCGCCCATGTGGACGGGACAAACGCGATGGTTTTATAATAGGATTACATATATTTTACCGGTCTCGCGTTTCTTAATGCGACTCCCCAGGTGTCTAGCTGCTTCGTGAATTAAAGACAAAAAGGAGATACGAGCGACGCGTAAAAATATCCGACGAACTCGTTCGAGGTGTTTTACTCGATGCGAAATACATCTCGAAAGGAGTTCGCGAACGGCCAAGTTCCTATATTTACGGACGGTGCGAAGCGCGAATATAATTGTAAAACCCGACCGTGAGGTGCACTTTAACTAACTGCAAACAATACTTAGCGAAATTGCACGAGCAATAAAATATGCATCCCGAAGCGAGCCAGCGGGGATGCATCGATACTTTCCGCGAACTATCGATCGTCGACA
>NCVS01000095.1:268659-352920 GCA_003055095.1 Goniozus legneri
GCATACTTATTTATATTTCCAAGCTTTTTTTCCCGCTTACGAAATCGGATCGTAATGAAATTATAATCTCGAATGGGCCCGACGGATCCGAAATTGACGCACCGATTCGTACACGGTTCCATTAGAACGGTCAAATCTCGTTAACCACGGTTAAGCGAGCCTCCGACGGTTAGACGCTCGCGGGGAAAACGAGAATTCGTATGCGAGCGAACAAACGACGAGCTCGAGCAATCAAATCCGTTAAGTCGAAACGCAAACGAATATCCGAACGAATCGAATCGAGAAGTTGAGCGTTGAAAAGAGGAACGAGGAAGAAAAGCTGCCAAGGTTATCGCGCGGTGAGAATGGCTCGCGTCCGATGGAACAATCGGCAATTGAACTCGTTAAAAAATTGTAAAACACGAGCTGACGAGCGTCGTCTCTGTCCGTATAGAAACGGGATTATCCGAGTTGCGATCCGACAAGGCGCGGAGGCGCGTAATAATGACGAAATACAGGCATTAAAACGCGAGTTTAAACGAATCTTAAAAGTCTACTAACGTGTTTGCAGATTGTAAATTTCTCCTGTGCGTGTGAGACGGGTATTAATGTTGACGTAGTCGAGATACACACGTATACGTGTTCGTGCAAGCGCGACGTTTCGTACGTGTAACGAACACCAATACGCACTCGCGCGTTCACATATTCGCCATAATACAGAAACGCCATAAATGATATCAACAAGTGGATGCCTAAGTACCATCATGGAAACTTTCATTACGGATATACACGTATAATGTTCGTTGTATTACGTACATCAAGATACCGACGCGTGTCTCCGCGCAATTATCGTCCTTGCCTTTATTTTCGGAACGGCTCGCTATTGTTTAACCGCGGCTCTGATAAAAGGAGAAAAAAACAGTTGACCGCGACGAGGCTGGTCACTCGATGCTTTCGAGCGGGGCATGCATGAATCGGCCGATTCATAAAGAGCACGTCGTTACTCAAATATTTACGATACGCTGTACACAACGTGGGCGTGAGTCACGACCGCGATTTAATATAAACGCAAGCGTATAACGCAGATGTGTATCTTAATTCGCTTTTTACGGTCGCTTGAGTCGAGTGTAACGGCCAAAACGAATTGCCACCACGTAATTACCTAATACCGCGGCTAATGAGCTTCAATTTCGCAACTTTCGACCATCTAATCGCCCCGATATCGCGCAATTTCGCTTCTTTCGGTGCGGCACACCCGTCGCTCGTGCCAATCTCTCATTCTCGATTACGAACTGATAAATTACTCAAATTGATTCGGTGTTAGTGAAAAAAAAAAATTAATAACCATTCCAGAGTCGATAAACACGGTGAATAACGATCGAAATGAGCGCGGCGTCTTTCAAAGAATTTATCGAGATTAGGACGGAAATCGCGAAGAATTTCAGCTGGTATTGCGAGATATCGCGGTTCGCGCGCGCGCGCGCGCGCGCGGCTTCCCATCGGAATAAGGGGGGAGGTTATCGCGAGTGCGTATTTCGCCTTCGATTATCGCTACCGGTATGCACCGTTTGGAAATCTCGTTCCCACGTCGCACAATGATTCCGACGATAAAATCACTGAATTATTTTACGATTTTCATTCGCGATCATTCGCAAAGGAAATTAAAAATTTCATCTCGACGGACAAGCGCGACGCGCGTACTCAAAGAATACATTCGGTAATTCGACTCTCTCGGCTATCCGAGAAAGTCGACTCTCTCGAGATTTCGTCGGCTGGATGATTCTTCGTGCGTCCTCCTCTTTTGGGAAACGGTCAATCTGCACTCGCGGGTCATCGCCGTGATTATAAATCAAGAGCGATACGAGTGCGGATAGTACAAAAGCAAGAGCAAAAAAGAGCAGCTCGTGGCCAATTACGCGAAAAACCGTACGGAATCTCGTGGCAAAAGAACCGCGCGCGTAACGGGAGATTCTCTTAGTTCTCAAAAAAGTGGAAAAAAAGAGGGAGAGGAAAAAACCAAGTAATACTGAAATCCAGAAGCTCGTGAAATTCTTTCTCCGCTTTTATTCCATTGCAGGCGAATTTATAACGGCCGTGTTTATTTTTAGACACGTGTTTCGCTATCGCGAAGCTCGCGTCCCAAGCGACGATATCGCGTATTCCATCTCGCGTGCTCGCTCTCCTGTGTGTACATACGGAGCGAGAAAATTGGCACTCGCGAGAGGGCTGTAATGACGAGCCGGTACGCGCGAAATTATTAACCGCGAGAGGAGAGTCGCGGGCAAAAAGCACCGAGGGGAAGTGTCGCCCAACCGGCGACGTTTCCGCGAAAGTCGAGTCGAAAGGAAAAAAAAATGGGAGATTGAATTGCGACGAGGACTTTAAGTAGCAGCCGTGTTATATTCGTGGAAGAAACCGTCGTCGAAGGGCAAAACGCTAATAGCGAGGAGCGCTGTGAGAATGCGGAACGAGATATTCAGCAAAACGTAAAAATATGATAATTGACCTGAGAATCCAGAACAAAAAGATCGATTTCACAACGAAATTATCACAAAACTGCCGCGCACGTTTCCGCTCCGGATATCTTGCGAACAATGGCACACCGAGGTATTTAGAGTTTCAAACTACTGTTAATTGCACAAAAATATCCATCAATCCACTGTTCTCATCCACGAGAGTTCACGATGTGACTTTCTGTCTAGAGTCAACGATACACTGTCGACCTTACAGACCGATGTTCCAATCCTTTCCCCCCGGAGAAAGTGCATTTCCCGAAACGGAAGAAAAGAAAAGGAGACGGAAAGAGAGGAAGGAGGAAGGATAGACGAAAAGGCTTCGGTCGCGCTTGACTCTGTAAAAAAGTGAAATTTTTTTACGGGCCAGACCATCCCTTCAGCGGGGCGCGAGAAAAGAGAAAACCCGTCCGTTCCGCTGAACGTTCGCAGTCTCGTTGCGGTAGGTTAAGAGCAAACCACGGTGCGGAGATCTCTTGTTACGATCGCGACGACACACTCGTTTGACTATTAAATTTACAGGCTAATCCACGAGCGAACTCGGTCTACCCAGCGTCGTGTGCTTTATGCACGAGAACGCTGCGTTTTCACGGCGATAAACTCTTGATGGCCGCGGAAGCCGATTTCCTTCGATAAGAGCAATATTTTTCCCTCCCGCGGAAATTGCGCAAAAAGATAAATAGAATCAAAGAGCTGGCTAAAATAAATTTCGCGGAATTGTCGTCAGGCCGGTTTCTTTTTGTTCGATCGTTACGGGGAAAAAAAGGCACATCGACGACTAATTTTTACCACCCGTTATTTAGCCCGAACTATTCCTATACCGCGCGTTTTAATTATTCGCCACGGTTTCGCCCCGGGAATTTGCGCTCGGCCAATTAAACCCAATGGCGCTCACGGATATCGGAATTCCGCGGCTGTTCGCGCGAGTCTTGAATAGCTTTATTTCGGATTAATTAAAACGGCCTCCGCGAAGAACGAAATGCCTTTCTATCCGGAGGATACCTCGATCGCGGAAAATTCGCACGGGGGCCGATTTTTTTCTCTATCGATAACGCTACATCGCGAGGAAAAAGCTACAACCGAGAGTTCAGGAACGCGCGGCGTAGAAAAAATACCAACGGGAAGATACGATCTCAATTAGCTCGAAAAGCTCCATGCATGAAGGAAAAAATCGGCAAGACTGGCGGGTTCGATAAGCGCAACTCGACGATACCGCGTTCCGCTTACATGGCTTGTAACTCAACCTGCTGATTTACGGCGTTGAGTAATTCAGCCGGGTTGTGTGCAACCGCTGAGTTACGAACCTCTCGAATTTTTTAAACGGTCTTGGCGAAATGGGGGGAGAGCGAGAGAGAGAGAGAGAGAGAGAGAGAGAGAGAGCGAGAGAGAACGATAAAGGTAACGCGACGTCGCGTGCGCCAGTAAAAAAAATTTAAATACCATACCGTCCCGTTGTAATTCGAATTTTCACAACCGCAATAATTGCACAAAATTGCTATTCCCCGAGTGAAAAATACTTATTTTTTTTCCGTTTCGAGTGACGGGAAATCGGGTCACGGTCGTCCATTTTATTTCTGTCCGATCCGAAAAAAAAAAATTGATGAAAAAATGTTCAACTCCGATACGGGAGGTATCCCGACAATTTTCAAAAATTGAAAGGCGGAAAAAGATTATCGCGGACCGATCGATCTTTTCGGAATTTGGATGAGTGGGTGCGTGACGTCAGGCGAAGCGTCGTCGCGGTGTCGCCGCGTTTACGCGCCGTGGATTGAGAGAGGGGATGAAGATGAAATCGAGCGATAAGAGGGCAGAGAGAGGCGGGAGCGAGAGAGGTACGCGTCGCGTCTTTGTCATAGCGCGCCGCGTCGACTTTATTGTCGCGATTTCGTAGCTCCCCATACCCCGTGGCAACGGGGCCCTTATCTCGCCGAGCTCGTAACATCACGGTCGTCGTTATCGCTTTCTCGGTCTTCTCTCTCTCGCTCGTCGAGACGAGTCTTGCATTCGGCTCGATCCTCACCTATCCCCCCCCCCATCCCCCTTCTCCCTTGCCCCCCATTTTCCCTCGTTCGGCCGGACAAACACGATCGTTGCGACAAATCCACGCGACGTTGCTCTCTCGCACCTTTATTACATCCACGATGCCAGATACACGCGGAAACGGTAACGTATGCGACTCTTTCGCCCGTTCGCGATCAAAAACAAGCGATTCCGTGTGTCCGGTTTTAATTCACTCGCGAGACTATTTTTTTCCGTTTCGAATTTCATTTTCGATTTGATTTTCCATTCTTTCGTTGGCTTGTTTACCACTCCAGTCGCTCATTCTTTAATTCTCTTTTCACGGATAGAGGAGACGCATTTTTGTAGAAAAACGTCACTGGCTTCGCAGTCCCGAGTTCGGGTCCGTTTATCTGTTTCGGTTAGAGGACCCTCGGGAACTCTCGTACGTCTTCGGGTGGGTACCTTTTTTTTCTTCCTTTCTTTCCGGTTTGTTCGTTTTCCATCTACTTTCCCCGAGCCTCGCGAAACCGATATAAGTAAGGGTGCGCGATGATACGAGTATGGAGTGGTCTCAGATGTTACGAGTATTTTTGCATACATTTATCACATGGAATTATAATCCTCGAAATAACCGTGGACCGAAAGAAATTTATTCGTTCGATCGTCGATGAATCTTCGATTTGCTTAGGCATATCGTTATTCTCATTGCGATTCATACATCTAATGCCGGTATAATTCAAGGCACGCTGCGTTATATATAATATCACGGTTTACACGCCTCCTGTAGCCAAACAAGTCGTCCTTTTTTGTCATTAAAAATAAATACCATCCCTATAGAAGAAAGAAATGGTAGAGAGGAAAAAAAGACTTTTTCCCTCCGCGCCGTGATTTACCGTGTAAGAGCTCTTACACGAGATATAAATACGTGTGCGAGAGAAACTTTATGTATAACTCACGCGTGCTATGCACACCACGTTGAGTCGTATAATTCGCGTGAGAGACACGGGTAGAACGCGAGCCGGTAACCCTAACCCT
This sequence comes from Goniozus legneri, assembly GCA_003055095.1. Taxonomy (NCBI): domain Eukaryota; kingdom Metazoa; phylum Arthropoda; class Insecta; order Hymenoptera; family Bethylidae; genus Goniozus; species Goniozus legneri. The sequence continues at coordinate 274,188 of NCVS01000095.1, forward strand.
CCTCGCGGAATTAATATTCCCCATACCTGGAGCTCTTTTCCTCTCCCCGGCGAGCACGTGCGGTATATTTCTCGCTCGCGGATCGCCAATGGCGTGTCGCGAACCCTTCCGAGTTGAAGCTCGGCTCCGCGTTTGTGTGTACAGAGACGGGTTCCTTTTTCTGCCGCTCGCACGCGCTATCTCGCGCTTTCATTCGTCAATCCCGACAATGGGCCGCGCTCTCCGCCTACCAAGGATAACGTCATTTTCGTCCGAGCGCATATATATCATAAGGTCGGCGCATAGGGACGTCACGGAAACCGGAAGACACTCGACTCCCGTTAACCGTCCGATATGTGTCGTCCGATGTGAGACCGTTCGCTTTCCAAGAAGACACGGAAAACTCGTACGGCGAGAGCAACCGTTACCGATCCGGCTCGTTCGGCATGCGCAATTCGGGCGAACGCGCGACGAATAAAAGGCCGGTATTGATTATTTTTCTAATTTCGCGCGATCGCGAGGAAAAATTATTTCGTCTCTCCTTTACGATCGAATCAATGCCGATTCAATACCGATGAATCTTGTTCTGCTTTTTTTTTTTTTATTATCGCCGGCGAGCAATACGCACGCACCGATAAATCAATCACGCTAGCGTTACCGATGAACGAACGCGAGAGATGGAACGAGAGAGGCCGTTTAACGATCGAACGAAAACAAAAACATTTGCACGCAATTATGGGCCTTTACGAGTCTTTCATCGCTGACGCCCGGTGTCGTAAATTTCGCGAACTGGCGCTTCGCGTTCTACGTAACGTTTTACACTGTAATTTTACGGCTGTTTCCATGCTGTTTTCTGTTCGTCTCTTGGTCTCTTCGCTATTTTCCCCCCTCTCCTTATATCCTTCATTTTCACTCTCCGTTCTTACGAAACTCTGGAAGAGATGGAGACTTCTATTTTAAGTTCCCACTCAACGATGCGTCGTAAGGGATTCTTATTCTCTCGCGCAGTACATCTCGCGTATATTCGGGGTGTCGATTGACGCCGCGCGATTCGAGCGTGCACTCAAGAAAGGAAATTCGACTGGCCGGTTTTGATCTATAAGACCGACTCACAAGTTAGTAAAGAGGAAGATAAACCGATGATGTATACATGTAATAGAGAGTGGGCAGAAGTGACGCAAGTCTGCGAGCGCGCACCCGTGCGAAAAAGGGCACGGGGACGATCTCGAGGCTCATAAACCGATACGGTTATATCGAGATATCTGCGGCAATACGCGCGACCACTCAATGGTACCGTTTCAATGTTCCGCCCGTTCGAGTGTGAAAGTGGCGAGAATGGCCGAAAGGCGCGAGCTCCCACTGAAAAAAGGACTCGGATGTGTTTTCCATCCGGGGGATCGAATCAACCCCTCGATCGTCGAGATTGTACGAGGAAAAAAATCGTGGTTTCGGATGAGTAAGATATTCGTGTTTTACTATATGTTTTTATTTCGTTTGTATATCATAGATATAGCTTATGAGTATAATTCTACATCAAGTTTCGAAAATGGATACATTTACATTCATTGTCAATGGATTACTCCCTCCGCCAAAGCCATCGTTATCGTCATCGTTTTCGATTTCATACGCTCATCTCGTCTTTTTCATCGTTATTCATATAATACTAAATCTTTAATAGTCAGTAGACATGAGACGTCGTTATTTCATTATTTTAATCATTTTTATCATAATTATTATTACTTAACATGGTAAAGGTAGGTATTGAAGGACAACTACGCTCTCTTATCGTTATTAGGTGTACATTAATTAGGTATCATCCGTTGCCGCGCATGATCCGCAATTTTCATCTGTCGTCAAAATACTGGCGAAGGTTTGTCGATACGCGGATCCGCCTTTAATATGGGCATGTTAAAAATTACGCAGTGTTAATATTTACATCGAGATTCTGAAGTAATCATGCGGCCAGTTTGTATTAGGTACAGCGAAAAGTACACGAAATGCGAAAAAAAATTGAGAGTAAGAAGAAGAGAACGTCCGAAGAAAGGAGGTAGGAAAAATTTTACGTATTGCGTTTCAAGTTCTGTATTTGTCAAATGATTTTCACGCAACTACGATATTACACGTATTTAAACTCACGCACTATTGTTCGATACAGATTACAAATATTTATAAAAATTTTTTGCAACAGGAAAATTAGTTTTCGTTCGTCGCAAAAATTGTTGAAAATGAAATCATCCGGGATGTATAAAACGTGTTACGTATAAATAAGGTGATATACGCAAAATGCAATACAGAAGTTATCACGCAATGGGGATGAAAAAAATAATGACAACTCTTACCAATCGTTCAATTACGAGATGGGTAACAATGAGACAGCTGCCAATGAAATACACACAACGCGTAGGTAAACGAAATTACAGTCTACATTAATTTCCAGAATCAGATGAAAGAAAAATTATCACAAGCGTTTTTACTACATAAAAAAAGAAAACAAATTTAATCACCCGATTCCGGAGCAGCAGTGTTTAAAACTCTATGCTTCTGAGAACGAACTGAGAAAATATAAGTATATTACAACCAGTTGATTGGAGAGAGACAAGACTGTTCCGCGCCTTGTAACGATGCGAATTCAAACAGAAACGAAAGAAAGAGAACCTCGAGTCGCTATTTAGAGTCTCAACCGCGCTTGCTTACTAAATTAATCCAATGGCACGTAACAGAATCATCGTTCTCCAAAATCGTAACATAATTCTAGATATTTGTGCTCGAAACGATACAACTGTCAAGCGATAATTACAACTATGCTATTATAAAAAAACATTGATCAGTACCATTCTCGCTTTGTATCAACAAAAAAACTAACAATTGTACGATTGAAATTATGTAAAATAAACAGTTCATAAATAAACAATTACAAAATCTATAGTTAAAAGAAAATATAACAAATAAATTTTCGCGAGACAAATTTTTGCCGTTCGTTATCGTCTCAATCGTTTCGTAATCGCGAAATTTATTACGCGACTTATACGCAGAATAAAACGAAAGACGTTTCACATAGCGGGGAAAGAAGAAAAAAAAACAAATGAAAAATTTCCATTCGTCCGCTTACAACCTAAAATACTATTCACACTCTGCACTCTCACACGTCACACTTATCTGGCAAAAACGCAACGATACTACCACTCGCTTTTCATCTACATAGTTTACTAGTTTTTTTTTTATCGATGCTTGAGCCATACTCTAAATTTTTTTTCTGTTTCAATAACTTCCATAATTCGGATAGGAGAAGTCCTCGCGTTACGTGTCGCAATTTTTGTCCCGAGCTCGAACTCGTGTGAGTATACGCGATCTGCGTCTTTTTACTCTCAAAATTCAAATTTCGAGATACATAATATTCTTCTCATTTTGTTCTACGCGAGTTTGGCAAGTCGGGCAATGTTGTACTACTAACATACTGAATTTTTACGTGTTTTTTTGTTTTTTTTTTCTCAACTTGTTTTAGTAACTATCTAATTGGTATTATTCAATTTAGTATAATACATATACGATAATGGTAAGTTTAAGAGCGAGTAAACGTAGAGAATCATGGGAAAAGAGATTATGGAGCGATGAAAAGGGTTGGAAAAGGGCGCGGGGAATAGCCGATGGTGGAATAGAGAATAAGCGTTAATGAACGATATTATGATATGATTATAGGTGATCAGTTATTTGGAATAATAATTTACAGTACAGATTCGTCGGGAGACAAGCCAAGGGAAATGATCTGTTTCGTGTGGACGGTGCTCGTTCGGTATATGTATTCGTTTTTGTTGCACAAATCGCGTCATAAATATCCCTCCACCAACTCCAATCGCAGTCGCAAAAGTCTCACACATGAAAATTAGGGTTGACGCTAGGTATTTATTGGTTTATATGTTATACATGGGTAATTTGATCAATAGATCATATGTCTATAAAAAAAAACTTCAAAATATCATAATAGATAAACATAATCTTTAAATAATAAATTTAGCATTGATAAAAATTATAAAATTTCGTAAACTTATGACATACAAATAATTTTCGTCGTATTAAAAACTTGTTTACGAATCGAACATTTTTACATATAATAACAAAATACAAAATTAATTCAACTCTTACTACACATTAACGATACTAACACGGTGCAAAAAATACGCGGTCAACATCAAATTTCCTTGCGCAATATAAAACACAAAGAAAATAAAAAAATTCAATAATATTTCATCTCCATTAAAGGAATTGAAATTAAACCGGGGATACAGATCAGTTGAGAAGATCGTTATGCGCAGTGATACGGTAAGCAAATAATATGTTTTGTGTTTTCACTCTTGCTTCAAGTTCTCGAAGCACCGTCCGCTTCTACACTGGTGTGTCCCATTCGCGTGCACTGAACAATATTCTCTAAGCGCCGACGAAAAAAAGCACTTGCTATTGTTCGCGCCGCGAATTTCTTTCTCTAACAATAATGGTTTAATATCATAAGTAAAATCTAACACGGCCGCTCAAAGTCTCACCACCCAAATAATTAAGATAAAAAAACTTGTCTGTACAAATTTTTCGACTAATTATTTTTTTATATATAATTATTACGCATTACGTATATCTCAAGTTTGTCGGACGTATCGGCGCCGCCACTTTTAATCGTAGCAAAAAACAAAAAACATTTTCTTCGTAATATAATTGCCGTTCATTGCTGATCAACCAACGATACGCAGAATAACATCAAACGTAACTAGTGATAATAATAATAATAATAATAATAATAATATTATTAATAGTAATAATTATAATAATAATAATAATAATAATAATATTAATAATAATAATAGTTATAATAATAATATTAATAGAATAATAATAGTATGCAGTAGAATCGTATGTAAAGCTTTCTACAAATAGATACACCATTTTTTTTTCTTATCAAAACTTTACTCACGTCACATGCATTTTAAATCGTTCATTGTTTTTCTTAGTCCTCAGTTGCACTATCACCTTCTCACTTTTTTGTTAATCCGTATACAATAGAGCCGGAGTAAGTTCAGGCGCAATCACATTCTTTTTGACGCTTTTGGACCGAAAAAGGAAACAACGGAAAAAGATCCAATAATTGTTCGCGAAATATGTACTTATGATACGTTGCACATCATTCGAATCGAATTGGATAGCGGAACCGATCTGCGACTTTGTTTGAATATCTTTTCTCTTCGGTGTCTGCATATTTGGAATCGCGCTCACGCCCCATAGTTTACCATCGTATTCCGAGGCAAGCTACATATGACTTGACGCGCATCGTGCAAATGCTGTTCTACAAGAGAAGGGTTACCTTTCCCAGCGCGCCATCATACTCACAGACGCGAGGTCATAATCGAAGCGAAGCGTCCATCATTTAAATACGCACAACCAATGTACGACGATATATCATCCTCGAATTGTCATATCTCATATATTCCCCGTCCTTTTACATCCACGTTACACTTTGAAAACATTATTACAGTTACGGCTTGTAGGTACTTTACTATGTGGGGGACATAATTATTCATATGTGAGTACATTCGTGATTTTCTTTTTAAATGCAGACTCGCATGCGCGCGTAGCTTAAATTATTACATACGTACGGATATTATTCATAATATTTTTAATTTTACGTGTAATTATCAGTATAGTACTAATATGAATAATGATTTTTTTTTATTACTCTTATAATTTACCTAGATGTTTTCCATCTTTGAATTCGGACGTCTGTTTGGAGCTGCTCATCAGTTTATTTTTCTTTAATAATGGTTTTTCTCTATTTACGTACATGTAAATACGTATTCTAAATTTTTTTTCTCTTATCACACTATCAAATTTTTTGTAGAGCATGTTACAACAGATTTTTCATTTTTCATTTATCTTTGTTCATATATTTCTATGTATAATAATATACTTAGTATTTTTAATAATATATTATATATGATATTGTGTACAATATGATTTTACGTCTTAATAGTATTAGACATCTCGTACCATGGACACTGACGCGTTCAGCGAATTTTCTTTTCGCGTTTTACGTATATATTTTTTTAATCGCGTTCATCACTACGCGATAAAATTTTGTGTTATGACATGTATGCTAAAAAGTTAGTTAAGGTATTCGAACGTCGAGTCGACTACTGCCATTCTCTGCAATGAGGTGTCATTCAAGAAAACTTTGGTCTTGAATGAGTTAGCAAAATGATATTGAAATATCGATTTGTGGAAAAAAGATTATTGTTGCGAATTGCTGTATCTATCGATTGAATAATGCATTGAATTTTTATTGCTATAAAATAAGATCTTTGGCGCGCGAAGCCTTCTATTGCGATACGAGGAGGAAATAAAAAATTACATTTAAAGGTCGTGAAACTGTCTTACAGCGCGTCAGAATCCAAGTACGAGTCATTTATTATGGGGGAGAAAAAAATAATAGGCGATAATTTGTATAATTTGAAGTGGATTTCTTTCGTTTCTTCTTTTCTTATCTTTTTTTTTTATCATATACGAATTCTAAATAAGTAATACCAACAACAGGCTCTATATCTAGGGAAAGTCTACCCTGACACCAAATTACGTATTTAATGTACTAAGAGTCAGATACTCGTCCAGTAGGCATTTATACCTTATGCGAATTTTCAATACGTGCGTCCGCTTCTTGATAATATTCAATTTTTCCATTTTCAAGAAATGACATTCATAAAAAATCACAAAATTAAATTTTGAGAATAAACTGAGAGAAACAATAAAGAAATTAACGCATAACGTGAGATATTTAACAAACAATTTCATACCAGACAATATTGAAAAAAAAAAACAACAGTGAATTAAAACCAAACTCAACGTTTCAAATCGAAAAACAATACAAGCTGAACATTAGCTTGGCGTTATCGTAAAACGGTAATAAATTTTCGCATTAGTGTTTTTAAATTTACTTTAGTCGTTCAATGTTTCTTCGATTACGAAAATCGCGAAAAATACATTGTTAATCTTCGCTGCAATTTGAGAAAATGTGACTTTCTCATCGGTGTTATTAAGTACTTGAAAATCAATAGAGGGCTTATGTTTATTGCTTTTAAAAGTGAGAAATAAAAAATGAATTTATAACGAATTTCATGAATAAGATGGTCTCGTGAATTACTTACGCGAATTCCGCGCATCCTCGTCACTTGGCAGTAAAAAAATAATCTATCGTCTCGTCATCATTTTTTTTTCTCTCTCGAGGAGATTAAATCTTAGGTTTAATTTTGAATTGACACTGGCAAATGATGCGAAGAGTGGCTATCATTCTGTTCGAATTGAAGGATTTAAATATAGTCATGTATGTAGTATCAATGCTTTGTACGAGGACCTAACGATCAATTTTCGCGCAAGTTGACCTATACGAGACAGGCGCTATCGGACGATTAAAATACATTTTCCACGTATCAAACGCGTGTGCAATCGAAGGTTCTCGTATGGAAAGTACACGAGGATAGAGAAGGGCGTAGATCGTTGAATGATACGTTCGTTGTTGCGAATGGGTGAGAAAAGAGAAAAGGGTAGATATAGGAGAACGAAGAGAATTTCCAACGGGATTATGGTCCTGGTTCTCTCGGCCGTCAGCGGTTGCGCATAGGAAACCGAAAGTCATTCGATTCCGAAATTCGCTCGTCCGCGATCGTTAAAGCGTTTTCGGGGCATCGAAATCGTCGAGATCCTATCGCGTCTGCCTTGGGGGTCTTGTTACTCCGTTACCCGTACTGTTACCGCCCAATATAAAGCGTTCATCCCACGAGCAGAGAGACGCTGGATTTACCCAGTAGTTTCGGAGTATATAGAGCATAGCTATGACGAGCTCTTAACGTCAAGAATTGACAAAACGAGTCGAGATTCAGAGTCGGGTACAACTTTCGTCTAATTGGTTTTAAAAAGATACTACCGTAATCGCTAATTTTGAGCCAAACAGTTGTACTTGCAATGAATTAAAAAAATATATATTTCAAACTTTGACTCGAATTTCCTATTTGAATAATGAGTTTCATAAAAAAACAACAGGGACCGACCTTTCGTGTATTGAACGGAGATCTAGCGAGAAATTCTATTAGGTAATATCGGTGTCACCGTACACGAGAGGTTAATTGGACCATCGACGCTTGAAAATCGAGTCGCCTCGTTCTCATCGTTCCCCCGACGATAACCAAACATGATTCACCTTAGCGGCGTGATCGATTATCATATAATAGTTTCGCATTCAACTCGTGACGAATATTTCACGACTGGTCGTAGTTGCACCACTCGCATATTATTTATCCCTTTGTTTCTTTACTATGATTATAAACTTTTGCAGCGTCCGACTAACAAAATACACATATGTTCTAGGAATCAGTCGCAGGCCAGGTGCCATCCGAAACTCGACGAGGTTCCAATTCCGGACCTGGCCAAATAAGTACGTAAAGTCGAATGCGCCTACGCGCTCTTTTATTCATCGTTTTTCTGTATTTCCCTTCCTTTCATTTTTCAGCAACTACTTGCTTCCATTTTTCCATCTTTTTTCTACAGGCAAAAAGAACAGAAAAATTTACGAGAGTCTGGATCGGGGTCCGCCAGATAATTGACTCGGTTCTTGGCTACCTCGAAGAGATCGTTGCGTATTTGCCTGTCGAGATTCCTTGCATTTTCCTCGGCCTCGGTTGTTTCTTCGCTCTTGCGGAATAAGGACGAAGGCGAGAATACGTTCATCTGACGCGCGCGCGCGCGCGCGCGTGCACTGGATCAGTCTTCTTCTTCCTCCTGATTTATATTTTACCAAGACCGAGTATCTTCAATTGTCCAAACTGTTTTGGCAGAAGGGAACAACGCAGTCAATGCGGCGGACTCCCGATCGTCTTTATCGATTTTTCACGTCCATGTATGTAAATATGAATACGTCATGTGTGTTCCCCGATGCTCTCTCGCTTAGAAGAAGGGAAAGCGCCTGAGCAAGGTTTCCTATGTTGGCACCTTACTGACAGCTTTTAGGAGATCGCTCTGAGTTTTGTCGAGCCCACCGACGTGGTGTTGCTGTTGCTGATGCTGCAAAGCAGCGTTCTGCTGTTCCTGCATCTTGGCTTGTTTCTCGGCTTGCTGTTTCTTCATCATGTCTTGTTCCTCGCGCTCGCGTCTAGCCTGTTCGTTAATTTCCTTAACCGCTCTGAGTTCCTTCTTCAGTTTCATTCGTCGATTCTGGAACCAGATTTTGATCTGCCGTTCTGTTAGACAGAGCGCATGCGCGATCTCTATTCGCCGCCGTCGTGTCAGGTAGTGGTTAAAGTGGAACTCCTTTTCTAACTCGAGCGTCTGGAATCGGGTGTAGGTTTGCCTGCCACGACGCCTCGGACATCCGTTCGGACCTGGAAACGTCGAAACGTGGAGGTTCAGATACGTCTGATGCTGATCGGGGAGATACGGTTGCTGATGTTCGTACAGCTTCCTGTCTAAACAATAAGCAACACAGGGATGTCACGATACAATCATACTGATCAACTAATTTATTTATTTTGTTAATAAATTACAAAGGGAAGAGTGCAAAATTTAGAATTTAAACGTATGTAACGTGTTATCCCATGTATTCCTGTGGTGCTTAAGGGTTAGAGCGATGTTAGTTTATTTTTCGAGCTACAGGGTTAGTGCAGTTTACTCAGCATTACGTTCATTTTTTTTTTAACGATAATAATAATTCATAAAAATAAAAACGATTATAAATATAAAATATCTCGCGAATAATTGATAAAAAATAGATTTGGATTCGACCTCGTAACCTTAATACGAGAGGCAGGTATTTCTAAAGAAAACCGATCCACGCGCCGGTCTCATTGTTCGATGAGTCTCAACTCTCTCCCATTTTTTACTTTCTCTTTTAACCAGAAAAACGCAAAGACCCGTTAAGGATGGTCAGTTTATTACTAGGGTTGAACGGATGACGTAAAAAAGGAGTGTAAAAAAAGAAAGTTGGAGGAAATTCACGGAAAAAGAGTCGGAAAAAAGACTTGCTCATTGTGGAACCCTTTTCTAAAAAAACATCCCCCCGCTGGCGAAGCACGACTTTCACCCGCCAGAGTCAAAGTCGTAAACGGAGAAAGAGCAGTAGCTATGGACGAGTTTGAATTTTTTATGGTGTTTGGGTAGTTATCGAAATGCATCCTCGTAACAAGGTAAAAAGTCGTCTCGGCTCTACCTGTCCTGTGCGTTCGCCTTAAAACTATACACTACCGTACACCCTGTTGACTTTTCTAGAGTGCGAGCTAGTGATTGACTTAAAATGACTTTGTAATGTTATGTCATTTTATCGCCTCAGGGGTAAAACGATTAACGACCCTACCGCGACGCGAAAAAAGGAATAGTTGCTACAATAAAATCGAACGGCTGTTTACAAAATGGCGTGAACTCTGGACGATTTTCCAATACTTCGGTAAAACGAAGACATAAAAATTTAAATGCTACGAAAGACACTTCTCATTTTCTTTTTCTCATTCTCAAGGATTGTTTCTATTATAACATCACGCATATTAAACGAAAAATTTGAATACGCATTCGAGAATAAGAATTATTTTTGTGCCGTCTATGCACGGTCGCAAGACTAATAATTCGTCATTCCCGTTCAACCGCAAATAAATGAAAAATTTGTTAACGATTCGGTATGAAATTCATTGACAGATTTGGCACGACCCATTTTCGCAATCGAATCGAAGGTAAAATTGTCGCGTTTACCGAAGCAAGCGCGAGGTTTTCGTGCATCTTCGGCAAGAACCGGTTCGGTTTCTCGCAACTTAAAGAGGAGCAATAATACCATCATTCCCGTAGTGACACTGAGTGGGCATATTATTGCCTCGTGATGAAGCAAATGCTTTGCTACCGAATAATAAAAGATAGCGGGTATTCACAAGTCGTAACGTATTCATCGTGTGAAATTCTCGTATTTATTTGAGTGTTTATATTTTCTATCTTCCTTTTTCTTCTTCCGCCACCGTGTAATTCGATCGGTAATGTCAAGTAGCTATTGAATTCGTTCGTAGTAAAAAACGAAGAAAATAAGAACGAGACGTAACGTAAATTTCGTTAAGGGCTCGTTGTCGGATGAAAACACGTCATTCAAACGCGAGGGGACGTAAATTTTAAATGGTAATGGAATTTTTTAGTGTATAGCCGAATCTATTCGACGTGTAGAACACGGTCCGTCGATCTGGCGTCACCATAAACGAGCGTATCAAGTTCTCGGCTCTTCACTCGCCCCTCTATAACTCGATAAAAGTTAAGAAATCCAGAAGAAGAAAAAAATTCTTCTTAGACTACGGCCGAGACGAAGAATTTCCTGGCGTAAGCTAGCAGGAAAGAAAAGAATTCGCGAAATGAGATTCGAATGTGGTGGGCGACCTATCAACCGAGTAGCGTTCAGTGTCGAGCAGAAAATTCTACCAGGGAATGCAGAGAATGCCGATATTGAATTCAGCATGGCCGCGCTCTCGAGGTCCATTCTTGCGCGTGTACGGATACTCTCGGTAGTGTGGGGGGAGAAGGAAGACAGACAGTGTGCGTATGGGTTCGCATTAGCGCTTACAAATGCTAGCGGCTCTCCGCTAACAGGCTTGCTGAGTTTTCGAGTCAAGAGGCGGTCCCGTCCTTGAGAACTTTTCTTTTGAGAACTTACAAACACGATAATTGACAGTTTTCGACTCGGGGAGGATCCTTTTTCGTGCAGTCAGAGCGGTTTTTCCAGAACGCTTATTGCTACGGTACATCGATCTCATGCGCGAGTGCTAGTATGACAACAACGTTGCTCGGCTTACGCCATGGGAATGCGCCCGTGTGAGTCTGGTACATGTATATTAGTCAGTCGTCCTGTTCGAAGTGGTGGAGTGGAGATCGAGGGAGAAGGAGGGAAAGGGGGGAGGGTAGTCAAGGAAGGGTGGGTCATAGGTTACCTTGGCAACCGAAGGGGAACCATTCCATCCTGCTGACGGCATATCACGTATAGGAGCAAGAGTCGACCGAGTTGGAGCTCTTCCTCGACGCTTCCCGAAGCTAAAACCTTCTTATTTTTTTTTTTTTAAATACCAATCTTACTCACATATCTAACCAAACTCGACGTTTTCGTTATCCTCGTAATTTGAAAAAGTAAAAGTTCCCTGTAGCGAGTAGCGGTCGGGGAAAAATCTTTATGCCATTCAAGCCGCTCTGTCTCTGTTATAATTCATCTCGGCTCGTTTCGAAACTCGAGTCGATTTTTCAATCTTTGTGCCGTATTGGATACAGCCGCCTCGGCGGATCTAATTTCGTGCACACGACGCACGCCTACGCGTCCGCTAATTAGTTCAACCAGTGCGAATGATTTAGCCTCGGCAGAGTTATGGTTGACATCGGGGTCCGAGAAGCGAGTATGCTAGACTTTGTCGCATTGGATAAAACGGAGGGGGTTAGTCCGCTCGTGCAACGTGTGGAGTCCGTCGTGAGGGCGCTCGAGAGAACGGAGTCTGCGCCTAATTGCGGCCGTATATTAAATTTAATATCTGCGCTCTCTCCCTCTCTCTCTCTCTCTCTCTCTCTCTCTCTCTTGGTCGCCGAGCGAGAGAGAAAGCTTGCCGCGAATATTGGGAAACTTTGCTCGGGGGCCTACCCCGTTTCGAGAAACGCGCACGCGCCCTTGCCGACCCATAAGGCGTCATAAATCGAACTCACTCACGCCATTTTTCTTTCCTTTATTCTTTTTTTTAACTTCTTAAAACTCCCTTACCGAATACTTAGCAATCGAGCTATTTTAATTGAAATTATCCCGACGCAATATCGAATCGAAAAACATTAATAGTTAACGATTCGTTAAACGATGTTAATATTTCGTAAAATATTATTCTGGAATCATCTTCAACTTCAGTGCATTCTTGATACTAGTAAGAGAATAAAATTCATCCTAATATAGACGCCGTGCGACTGCCACGATCGTTTAGACCCTCAAAATATTCCTTCTGGTTAGGAGTCGACGTTTATAGTCTACGACGGAGAGGAGGATACATATACAGAGCGTTAAGCACGAGCCACGAAAATAAATGGGATTATTGGAAAAGTTCCTCGCTATTGCGTGACTCCTATATATATTCCCATCGCGTTCATCCAACAGGCAGCGGCCGCGTGGCGTCTCATCGAATTCACACCCCAGATACCAGCCATAGGTCCATAGGTCTTCTTCGCGCACACTCGTGCCCGTACACACGCAGAAGATTCGCAAGAGCTTCCAAGCGGCTCCCGGAGGAGCGATAAATCGCTTTCGCAGGGGTTAATGTCAGGCTCAGGTTCGGTGGCTATGCTACGAGGATGCTCCACATACCGAATGGCGGCTAGAGCACCCATACGACCATATACCCGCCATTTTCTTCCCTATTCATTCTTTCCCTCTTGTACGTGAAAAATATCAAGGATGAGAATTCGTTAATTGAAATTTTTCATGGCATTCGGAACATCCGATATTAACGTTCTTTCTTCGATCGATCTTTTTAATTTTTTCTACGAAAAAATTTAAGACTATCGTAAAAACAAAAGGACTCTTTTTATAAAGAAAATGGATTGAATTTGTTAAATTAGAGGAAGTAGAAAAAGTGTGTAGAGCATCTCAAGTGGACTGGACGAGGAGAATTCGAGTCTTGAAATGGCCGTGCGAAGGGTGGAAAAGTCGATCTCCGAACGTGACCGCGTGTGTATACGACCCGTTGTAAATCACGCACCGGGCGATTAAACGTCAGCCGCGTGCTCTGACGAGGAGTAGCGAGGAGGGCGGTTGTGAGAGAGAGAGAGGAATGGGAAGCGCCTATCGTGCGATTTCGGTATACGACGTATAGGTACGCGAAAACAATAACGCGATTTTAACGACCATTTGAGGACGCGTTTATACGATCGCTGGACGATCTGTCGACCGGATCAATTTTCATCAATGTTCTGCGTTATTCGACTTCCGGCGTTTTACCATCGAATCGTCGGATGGTAGATCCTCCGAAGAATTCATTATCATAGCCCGAGGCCATTTGCAGAAACAGCGCGGAAAGAACGTTTCGCGCCGAGTAAAATAATGCGAATCACGATAGCGAGCTTTAAACGAACTCGGGATGAGAAGATTAAATTAGCAAGCCAAGGGTTGAATCAGTGAGAAACAAAAGAAAATTCAGAAAAGAGAAAAATAAACAGTTTTTGTTTCGAGAAATTGTTTAAATTGAATTGCCGGTGAATTTTTTCGTGTTACTCTCCCATTTTCTGAAGTATACAATTATTTGTAATTTCATTTTAAATTAAATGTAAAAGCGGTAGAGATGTAGCACAGATTCGATTTTCCAAAGAATTAAAAAGAATGATTTTTCTCATACTAATTCATTTTTTCGGTCAATGTAATCAACGAATGTTGCACGGACGAGGTAGAGATTGGAACAACGAGTTCGCTATCCGTAACATTTCTCAGCTGAAAATTTTTCCATATTTCTCATGGAGTAGCGGTATAACATTTTCCGCGTAATTACATCGTTGAAAGAGGAGTATTGTACGTAAATCTGGCGCTTTATTGATATCTCTGTTGAAAAGCATACTTTGAGCGGGAGATAGAACCTCCGTAAAGGAACGAGCGATGTATCATCAATGATACAGGAGAAGGCATGTAAAATAATTAAATGAAATGCTGAAAGGCTGGAATAATTATAACGTTGGAGCTTCTTATTCAAATTAGCGAATAGATTTAATCGCGCAAACCCTCACTTGTACACAGTTACAATAATTACCCGTGAACAGCGGCCAGCGTATAAAATTAACATTAATGAATTTCGTTTTCAACGCAATCGAGACGCTCATACCGAACTTGAAAAGGTCGATAAGAGTCTACAGAGCATTGCACTTTTTAACGGAGGATACACATTCTGTATCATATAATTTCGTAGTGAGCGTAAAATTTTTTAACTCGAATCGGATTTTAATGACGCTCCATGTGCTCGACGTTAATAGAAGAATATTTCGCCAATAAGAGAATTCGCTTTTAATTAATCGCTAACGCATTCTTTTTCCGGGTTAACATCGTGGTAAATGTTCTAGTATGTACTAGTTGTAGCTTCGTACAGATACCATATTTCTCGTTTTATCGATTCGTTCAAATTCATAAAATTATATAAAAGAACGATCATACCTAGAAAATGAAAAAGTTTCTATTCTATACTCCTATATTGACTTTCTAAAAGTTATTCTCCCTCACGAAACAAAGATTCCGGAATATAAAGAATCGTGACGTTAATTTCTAGAGGGTATCCGGTCACGGCCCAATCACGCGGTTCGTCCGAGGTCCACGCTGAGTAATGCGTCGCCCCCCACGCCCACCCTTCCCCCGTTTCCTAACTGCACCCCTCTCCTCTGATACCTGCGGTAAAAGCAACGGGGCAAGAAAAGTGCGAGGATTAGCCGTATAAATCGCGCGAAGCTGAAATTGCGACGGAGTGGATGGGAGTTATCGTGAACATTTTTCTTGCTATCTCCCTCTCTGTCCCTATCTCTCTCGCTCTCTCCCGTTCGCCCTCGCTCTTTTTCGTTCTGCGAACGCGTACGGCAGACTGCAGTGACCCGGGACGACGATCAACCGAGCCGTGGATCGAGCCAGTGCCGTATCTTCTACCTCGGCAAGCATCCACTCCCTTCTTTCTTATTTCTCTATCTCGCTCGCTCGCTCCCGCCACATTCCCCCTCTTCCATCCTCTTCCATCCGAACCATGTCTGCATTTTTCACCGGCTCGAGATTTTATTTCCCTGCAGCGCCACGAAATTAAGCCGTTTTGAGATATTTATGAATGGATCCAAGCGAGGTATGTATCGGTTGGATTTGAACAAAGAAGACGGCAAAGAAATTTGACAAAAAAGAAAATTAATAGTTATGAATTTTTGAAAATTCCATCGGTATTTTTGATTTGTTATTAAGGTCTTAATATCAATTTGTTTCACTCCCGTGCAAGAAATTCTCGATTGATGTATTGCGAAATAAACATCTTTAGAAGCGAAAAAAATTCCGCAACTCAAAAACTTGAAATGCTGTATCGTGTTTTAAATTATTGGAAATCGCGCGTCAAAATATGGTGGTAATATACGAATATCAATTAAATCTCGGAATGATAATATTGCTATATACGACAAATCTCGCAGTGGGTGCGCAATTTGCGAATGTGGAAATTTGAATTTCAGTTGTAACGCATATTCTACTAATTAATTAAATAAAAATTATATCGAATGTTATATTTTTCGATTTCGAAGTAGGACGTCGAACTTAATACAAAATCATTTTTGAGAAAGCTGAAATGATCATTTATCTGTAAACGAGCAACTCCAAAATTTCCATCGAGATTAATGTCGCAATAATATACGAAATCGGTCGAGAGTCGCGCAATTAATCACACAAAAATACCTATACAAATTATTTCGCTACCAGTTAATTCTTAATCAAGCAGATATATAGCAATGGTGGAAGTTGAATCTTGTTAAAAAACAGCTCGTATTTCTCTCATCTTTGCATATTATACAAGGAAAATTTGCAAAATGTAGGTGTATATTTCAGTAAGGTTTGCATCAAAAAACGAATATTTATTTCATCCATGAAACTCGTTTCTCTTCCCACCATTGCTGTTCATCTCCGACCATAAACAAAACAAGTTAGATACAGAATTCTTTTTCTCAATCGTACAGTAGACGTTCTCTAAATTATAAAGCACAAAAATTGTGTTATTTGTAATTCGAATGGATGTTCTTTTTTTAAATTCACGATAATCGATAAGATCGAATGAAAGTACGTGCTGGAGTGTACGTGAGCTCTATGGATAACGTCCATCAGGAGGTCGTGGAGCAATAGGCTTAAATTCTGATTGGTCGGACAGCTCATTTCTGTGTGCGCTAGACCAGCTTGGTAGTAGTGCACCTCGATCGTGTACAGGTATGCGTGAGGGATATATATGAGGGTACGATGTCCGTATACATGCCGTGTGGTAATAAAGGATTCCGACGAGGATGGATGGTGAAGTGTGGGAGAGGAGTGAGAGAAGGGGGGATGAGAGCGAGAGAGAGAGAGAGAGAGACCTCGCTCCATTGTTCCCTGCGGAACCCAAACGCCATCCATAAGGGTGCCTCCCATTATCCGCACCGTGTATCTGGCCCAACACAAGTATCGGCACACGTACAACGCTAACGGCCTAACACACGTGACGGGCGAGCTACGCGAGACCCGAGAGACACACAGACGAGCTCTCGCTAACGCGACCCCCACTCACAGCCCTCCCACACCACCGTCTATCCAACCACTCTCCTATACGAGCCCCGGCCGCCTATATATATGGCGGTGTCTTTCACGCCGTGCACAATTCTATCTACACTATATTCCTCG
The DNA here is from genome assembly GCA_003055095.1 of Goniozus legneri. Classification (NCBI taxonomy): domain Eukaryota; kingdom Metazoa; phylum Arthropoda; class Insecta; order Hymenoptera; family Bethylidae; genus Goniozus; species Goniozus legneri. Next base: position 291,595 of record NCVS01000095.1, read on the forward strand.
CAATAAGAGCTCTAATCTACCACGAAATTGTTAACTCCGGAAGTGAAATTCATAATAAGGGTCCTCAAACCTCATAATGTTGTCTCGCTTGCATCCCCCATTCCCCAGCTTTTTTTTAATTTCTCCTTCGAAACTCCGAATTTCGATAAATGGCTGTTTGGCGAAAAAAGAGAACGCGAAGATCGCTAGCAGTGCTCGCTATTCTTCTTTTCTTTGGATTTTTTTACCCGTTCGTTCGTTTCGATACACGTGGGTGGCTCTCACGAGAGAAATATCGCATGATAGAGTAATTTAAAAGTCGAGTGGCCGTCGGATTTTAGTCGATACTACGGCAAGACCGGTGTGCGTTGGAGATCGAATTTATGTTCATCGATTATAGGAGATTCGTTCGTTTTTTCTCCTTCTAATTTTAGTTTCTTCTGAGACGGGGAAAAATGTATTTTTAAACGCGCCTCGACAGTTGGAACAACAACATTATAATGGTATAATTCTTTAAATGCACACTCGCTGTAATAACTTGATTTTCCGAAGTTTCTCGTTTCCTTTTTCAACGAAATTTTCATGTAATTTCGAAACATCGTACTTAGTCCAAACTGATGAAGTAGGTGCGATCGCTACTGCGAATTCAATATACATGATGTATATATACGTATATATAGGAAGTCGAGCCCCACAGTATCGCGTACGAGGATCGTCGTATACAATATACGGGCGGTTAGATTGCGCGTAAATACAATTGAGTGGCTGCGAACGAGGTGTAAACGTCAACCGGCGAAACGCAAAGGCGATCTGCCGAGTTCCTACTGCTCGTGCTCACACAAGGAAATCCGGAATATCGTTTGAGGGATAATGCGATGCGATGCGCTGCGGGTCTCGCAGCCGTGGATTTGATGCATAAAATTAGCTTAAACACTCAGATCGATCTCGAACCACTTAAACGAATTTTCCGATAGAGATCTGCAATTAAAAATTCAAATAGAAATTTATTCAAATGTGTTTAACTTTGTTCGAAATCTCGAATCCGGCCATCCACGTACTTTCGTACGTAATTCCATTATTTTTTCTTCCCTCCCTTGGCGAGCGTAGCACGTGCTAGCTAGACGGTTCCCCATATATGTCAGTGTCGCACTCGCGCGCCTATAGGGGCGGGAGGTCGGCACTTCGAAAATAAACCACTCGGCAAGGCGCCAGCTCCGGAGTACACGCCAAACTAATCTCATCTCGAGATGTTTCGAAGTCGTGCAGCGGATTAAATTTTAATTTCACTATGGGGAGAATTACGTATCAGAATGCGGGTAACGGTCTTAAGGAGGAGAGGGTCGGTGAAGCAAGATTCGTTTCCCAGTCGATGTAGCATCGCGCGAGTAACCCTCCTATCGAAACGAACGGAGAGTCTCTAATTACCGCGTTACGCCTCCCAAAACATCCCCGCGTTCACCTTCACGCTCCCGCGCCTTTTCCATCCCCATATTTTCTCTTCATCCCCCTATCCCGCTCACTCTCTCTCTCTTTCTCTCTCTCTCTCGCTCGCTCTTTCTACCCCATCTTCCACTGCCGTTACATGCAAATGCCGCAGTGTCTCTTTCCGCTAATAAAAGTCGCGCCGGTGCAATTTAGAACATCCGACGTCCCGTCCCGTTCCGAGGCCAGACCATCGACTCTCCGAGAGATAGCGCGATATAGCCGGGACACGACGAAAACCGAGATAGACGTAGGATTATTACTCATTAGCCACGCGGAGTTGAAACGCAGACTGGATTTTATATTGTCCGGACAGGAGTCGCGAATGAGAAAGACGAAGCGCCATTTTGAGGCCATTATTATTTAAACGACACACGAGCCATCGACGAAAATCTCTTTCTTCATTTTTGTATTTCGTACGGTCGTAACGTCGCCATCGCTACCGTACCGAGTACTCGCGATATTAATTTTTTTTTTTTCTCGAAGAAGAAATGGAGGAGAATTTTTTCTCTCAATTTTAGCCCCAGCACGTACAATCGAACGTGCGCGCGATATTATTGAAAGGTATAATAGGAATGGAACGAGAGAGAAGGCAGTCGGTGTTAGGATCCCGCGTAATGTTTAATCAGAGCACGTTGCGGCTTTACGATATTAGTCCGCGCTGCTCATACTCGAGCTTTACCGACACCGTCATCTCTATACTACTCTTACGTAGTTTTGCAGATTCTTTAAGTAACGTGGCGACATAAAAGTTTTTTTCATACATTAGGATTCGCGAAGGAGACTCTCGGTTTGGAGGTGACTGAAAATAAGCTTTAGTCATAGGTCCACATGGATTCTCTCGGCTAAATTCTCTGATATTCTCGTAGCTCCTACGTCATAGATCGCGTGGGACCCCATCATGCCGGAATGTACATATTGGCCGAGCCATTACCGCTCCATCATATCGTGCCCACAACGGACGATCGGTTGACTATACACATGCACACACGAGGTGTCCCTCTTACAGAAATCCTGAAATATGTAACATCCGTTATATCACCCTGTGCATACAAAGATATAGAAAAAAGAGATCTTCCCCGTCGACGCGAATTGCACGGAAATTTTTAGCCAAGTCGTGACGCGAATGCATAACTAATATATACGTAGAGAATTACTAGCGAACGGAACCGAAAGATGAAATTCCAGTACGACAATGTCTTTATTGCAAATAAAAGGTGTATATTTTTTTTTTGTCATAATGCAGAGTTTAAATTTTTTCCTCGCACCAAAATACACCCACGCGGAATACGTAAACTCGCGGCGAAAAAATTTATTTTCGTAGGCCGTTCGAAGGCGTTCACGAATGAAGAGGGTATTGATCTCTTTTTTCACGGCGCTGGCTAACAGACCGGTGACCTAATTCAATTGCCCGGTTTCTTCGACTCGGTCAATCTAACTCGCTCGTTTATTCTATCCGATTGTATACGTCACGCAGACAAATGCAACGCACTCGCGATAAAAGGTCTTCCAACATTGCTGTGTCGGGACTGTCTAAACGGTGTCGCCGTACATTAAGTTCAAGGCGAGCGCTTGTACTTATACGAGAGTTATATCGACAGACAAAAAGTCATTCTCCCGAGCGTCTCGAGGAATCCACGTCGTATCGTCTATACATCGGCAAAAATCTAGCAATCAATTCGAGAACGTCGTTGCTCGATTCTTTCTCTTTTTAATAAAAATACAGCGATAAAAAGACGAGGAGAATTATTTGAGAGCGTTCGCGAGCGTATAAACCGATCGGATCAGCCGGGTCTAATAGAGTTGCGCGAATCGAGGTATACGCAAACGGCGTGCTTGGCAGTCGGCGTTATTCTACGTACGAGCATGGAAAACGGTTTGCCTGGCAAACACACATATAATAAAAGCCGTAAGATAGAACAACTCCTACGGGAGCTCCCATCCCACTCTTCCCTCTTTCGCTCTCGTCTCGGTGGCTCGATCGGGTCGCGACGAGCGCCACGAGCGGACAAAGAGGACGCCGCTCGCATGCGCACTCACTTTCCAACGCCGGTAACGATTCTAACCCCCCGTTATAACTCGGCACGCTCCCCTTCTACTTCTCCCACCTACCGGTCCAACGCTACGCGACAGAAAAAAAAAAATTCGCGAAAGGTATCTCGAAATTGCAAATTTCTTTATCCTCCATTGAAGAATTCGAAAGGAGCTACTTTATTGGCCATCCAATGAGATATCGTTCACGCCGAAGGAACAAAAGTCGAGGGAATTTATCGAAGGCGATAATGGAAGCGAATAAGTGGCAGCCATAATGCTAATAGCGCTCGAAATGCGCACAATCGGGCGCGACGAGACGATCGGAAAAGTTCTTTTCGTTGGCTGTGCGTGTGTGTAAGTTGGCACACGGACGTACGAATACGAAATAAAAGTGAAAGAGACTAGGAACAGGCTACCGACCGTGTGCATGCAACGCATAGCGTAGAGGGCGTAATACTCTCACGAGCTCGCGGTACAAAAGCTGGAAATGGAGCCTTTAGTTTTTATCGCAGGATAAAAGTCATGATAAGCTGTATCGGGGAAGGTTGGTAGCCGTGAAAGAACGTGGTGCGACATCCACGGACCGTATATCTGTATGCACGGTATATCGAGTGTCTTATAAAAGCCATTTCGAATGGAAATTTCTCATGAAGAGAGCAAAACTGAGAATAATGACGAAAATTCTTCCAAAAATGATCGCTAAAAGAAGAGATTGAATATTTTATCAAAAGAAACATATTTTCGAGCGCTTTCGCGAAGAACACCCTGTAGGTAGCGGGTGAGCGTGAAACGCGCATGCCCAAAGACCCGGGGATTTTCACGCTCTCGCGTTACAGAATTTTTGGAGTGCGCTACCCTTGCTCCTCTTTCTTTTTTTCATAACTCGAGCGTATTTTCGCGCTAACGGGAAACTGCCGTGATTTCATAATGCCCTTTTACTTTCATATACAGGTATATCCAGCCGAGAGATAAAAATTTTTATACGTGTACCTTTATGCCCTCTAGCTAGACCGCGGAATTCGTCGTAAGCCATATGTTAATGCGCTACATAGAATGAAAATTTCGTTATTCCTTTTCTTTCTTTTTCTTTTTTGGACTTTTCGTTTCGACCGAGAGAAAAAACAAATGGAAATAATACGCATAAGCAATGGCCGCTCGAAGGACTCGTCGACTCGATGAGATGAGTGGCGTGGTATTCATCGGACGCAACGATTCCCCTCGGTGTGTTTCATTTCGACGATTCGGCGCGGCTCGCAGAAATGATTACGGTTGGTGAACTGTCAGCGGAAATGGGGCGCGATCCCTATACAAGAGCCGACATCGCATGGTCATCCCGGCCGCGAACAAATTAAGTAGCCCTGTGGGAAAGACGCCCGAAATTGTGCTCCCGCTCGGCCCTCGGCGCGTCACGTGACCTCTCGCAATCGGGGTCATTCGATTGGTATCGCGGGCATTCGCAATTACCGTACCGACCGGCAATTTCAATTTCTTCTTTGTCTCTCCGTCCCCACTCGAGCGTCTCGCTTCCGATAGCACCCATCGAGAGATAAAAACTCAAATGACGACTCGATAAAGGTTGTTAACATGCAAACTCCGGGGGTAGTAACGAGTCGATCCCACCCTCGAAAAGGGAGGAGAGAAAGTCCTCGGAAATCCATCAGGGCGAATTGCGTATTCCGAGCACAAGTATCCGGGTGGAAAAACACGCAAGCCGGGTTCGAATAATGGCAATTTGGTAGAAATTAGAATGCAAGGGCCGCGTATTGGCTATCGTGGACATAGATTATAGAGGGGGTGAGCGAGGCCCCCCGAGGGAAGAACGAAACCCGCTTACAGACCACCCCCGAGCACATCGGGGCTGTACACGAATCGACCCAGCCCCGACACCATCGTTGAAACCTACCACGTTCGGAGAGGTCTATATCGCGCACCGTCAAACCTGCCCGAATTGCTCGTCGTCGTGTTATGCAAACGGCCGCATTTGTTACGATAGTGCCCGCCAGGGGGTCGTTCTCCTATGCTCCGTACCAGTGTCGTGCCAAACGCGTCGAACACACCGAGTACACCGAGTCGCGGGATAGGCGGATCCCGATGACATAGCGCCAACTCCGCCATAAGCAACGCTGACCAGTCTTCTCGAGTTTTCGACTCGCAGAGAGGGCATTCGGTACGTCAGCGTGGTGTTTCCGTCGCGACGTTAATATCCTCTAGAATTTCTCGCGGTTCGTTACAGAGTAAGATTAAACTACTAGCGCGTCGTCAATCTTGCTAAACGTTCTGGAATTCGGTGGAACGAAATCGAATATGGAATTCCACACGAACTTACACCGCAAGCTACACAAAGATCGCGAAGAAAAATTTCTTTTGAACAAGCCGTAGACGAGACACTGACGCCGATTGCGATATTAATTACAGGGGTCGACAGTATCAAACGATAACGAGGCGTTCGCGCTGTTTATTTGAGGGCGATTCGAGCGGAGATGCCGAACGCGAACCGGACAAATACCCTCGACATCGCGAGCTCGCTCATCTCGACGCGATAACGTACGATTAACGCCGTAAATACTCGTGTTAAAATAATTTTTAGCCATTCCAACATCGTAATTATAATTATGTCGTTTGACGGTACGAAAGATCATCCGAGATCAAACGGTAAAAATCGGACGCGTGCGATATTCGTTCGTCTCTGTGGATATTGACAAAACGAATTTCGCCATTCACTTTTTTACACATATATAAGGAGAATTTTATCAATTCTTTATATAATGATATTCGCGCGAACGCGCGCACGTTTATCCGTCACGTCATGCGCTGGGCTTATCGTTCTATCTTCAGCGTTGTATTTTATCGACCATGAAAATAACACTCCGCAACTACATCCTCCAAGGGACATTTGCCAAGTTTTAACGGTCGTCGCGCGCGTGTATTCTCTCACTCTCACTCACTCTCACTCTCTCTCTCTCTCTCTCTCTCTCTCTCTCTCTCTCTCTCTCTCTCTCTCTCTCTCTCTCTCTCTCTCTCTCTCTCTCTTGCCTCGGTCTATCGGCCGATCTTTATATTTCATTGAATAGTTTTTCAACGATGCCACGACGTTGCGTACACCCACAACGCGCTCCCGTTTCACCTAACAACGGGCGATTGGGCAACGTTTTTAGGCTCAGTGAAGGCTTTAGTACCGTTAATTACCAATGAGTGACATAAATTCGGTTTAATGGAACGATAACGCACAACGATAGGACAGAATCATCTAAATTGACCAAATTAACACGCTCGAGTACCCGAGGAATGATTTAATATACGCTAGCCACCATTTTACGGCGTCGAATGACGGCGATATCGCATGAAAATTAATAAACATCGTATCGTGCATCGGGGAATCCCCACGAGGCTCTCCTACCATTTCTTATCGAATTCAGGCGCCTATCCATTGAAAAAGAAACTGTTAGAACAACGGAAACTTTTGTATAAACGATTTTTCTTCGGAATGTCGGAATAAAGTAAGCGCAAGCTCGAAAGTTTAAGCTAAAAAGCTGAATAGAAGTTTGTCGCGAATCCGACTGTGCGAAAAGACCGTGATATTCATCGAAAACTTCCGAATGAGATGTTTGTAGCTGAAAAACTTTGTTAAAGACCTCGGGAAGAGTGGCGCGCAATTTCTCGAATATTCGCGAAGGAGGAACTGGGGGATATTCCACGTAACATTTACCTGAATCGCCAGAATGTCCGTCAGGAATATCGTACTCCTTAAAAATAAAAAAAAATTGCTTCTCCAGAAACAAGATTGCTAGGTGCGTTTCAGTTAGAATTTTTATTGCGTCAGTTCACTTTTACCGCCCATTAAATGCAATCCTTGAGACGTGAATTTATCAACTCCGCGATCCCAACAATAGCGTTATTGCGATAAATTGTTCCGCATTCGCGATAATTATCTACCCTGACGAGTTCGTAGGCCACGTTGAACGGAGTCTCGCGAATATGAACGTAGCTATGCACGAACTCGCTCGACAATATGCAAGAACGCGCAACGTAACTCGGCTGGCAATCCGTTCATTACCGAGACCGTTTAACTCTATAATAAACAATTCGGTCGAATAAAATGGCATGCACGACGTAACAAAGGGACTCCGCCGCGAACTCGTTCGTCGTGGTATCTCTCGCTACAAGGACTGACGTAAAGAACGTCTTTATTCGCTACTCGTTAATATAAATGAATATATATATCTATATCTCGATCGCAAGCGCACTAGTCGGCAACAATAATATGTCGCAACGCGGCGTTCACTCGGGCGTGAACCGCATGAGCCGTATTCCATATATTCTCGGGTTGGCTTTTAATTTCGTTTGTGAGAGAAAAAAAAGAGACAAAGCGAAATCGTTGATTATTGTGCGTATGAAGGGAGGCGTGAAATTGAGCGTTGAAAGAAAATTCCGGAATACGGTCGTTACCGAGCGATATAGACGCAGCAGAGAACCAGGCGATATAGCGTTTTTATTCGCGGATCGAGTGACGCGATATGAGAGTGGAAGTCCATTACGGTTACAAGATGGGCCATAACGAACGCCGTTATGCGTTTCCCCCCTGCTAGCCCCACCCTTTCAAGCCCAAAAGCGAAACATCAACGCGCATAGGAAAACGATCGCGATTTACGTACTCGCCCCGGGAACCGCAACAATCCGGACGTTCATAAAAACACAGTCGGACGATCAACGCGATTGCCGTCAGGAAGGTAGGAAGGAGTGGGAGAATCGACCGGGCACTCTCGACGCGCCAAAGTTTGTCGAGTGTGACCAAGTCACCAAGAACTCGAACGATTTTTTCGAGCCGAAGATGCGAAGCCTTTACTTTCACTCGAGCCGTTACGTGATTTAAGAACGTCACCATTCCCCGACCATCCTTTCCTCCTTTTTTCCTTCCTCATCCGTTTTTTTACCCTCGAAGGAATCAGGTAAACGCTCGACAAAGGGTGCAGTGAAAGCTCGCGCTCTCCTATTACGTGAAAAAAGAAAGGGTCTAAGCACGGTCGAGCGTGTAACCACAAGAGCCGTGTGACGTCGTACGGGGTAAAAAATGGAAATCGAAATTTCCTTTTTTTACCGGAAAAGAGAAATCTTCGAAAACTCTGAGAAATGCTTATCGGAGGGGAATTCTAATCTACTTTCAAGCGGTAGGGTTCTTTTTCTACCGCATTCCGGAAGAAATGGGAACTTTGACTTTGTTCGCATCAAGAGATACTTGACGGTCTAGTGCGATATTTACGGATCATTTGCATGCATGCATATTAACTAACAAATGAAACTCAAATACCGTAATCGCGATCACCTTCGGATATTGCGATAAAAAAACAGAGTGAAAAATTGCGAGTTAGAAAGAAGAAATTCCCCAGGGGGCGGATTACGACAAGGCGCCGAGTGGCGCTAATTAAGCCGGACGATATCGAACGCGAATTGCTTTATCGATCGGTATAACTTAATTATACCTACTAGATGTGCCGCGTTAACGATTTTGGCATGGCGATTGACTCGCGCGTCGATTAAAACGCGAGTAGATTGCTAATACATAATTACGTGGGCATCGCGAATAAACAGGGACGAGACGAAAACAAACGGCCGCGTCGTTTATACTACTATCCGCGTGCCTGAAATACGGAACAATTCGATTTGTCCTTCGCGTGCGTAATTTTTTTCCCACAAAAGGGAACTCTCCTGTTAGTTTTATGATTTATTTACGCGCGTATATACGAAAGAATAACCGCTCGTAAATCACAATCCCAAAAAGCGTTTACAACGAGCGAAAACCGGACGATGATTACCGTCCGAGTGTAAACCTTTTACGGAGACTCTTTCTTTCCGAAAGCGATGCCGGTTAGGTGAGTATTGGCTCGCGTGCGAAGTTTGCCGGGGACACCTCCGTCTGGTAGCCCGGCACGCGACAAAACGGGCCACGCCGTATGATCATAAAACAAACGTTTTGGGGTGGCGCTGGCGGAGTCAGGTCAGCCACTGCCAAACGTACATAAACACTTATAAAATGGCAATTAAACTGCTCTTAAAGTCCCATAAAACTGTACTGTCGATAATCCGCACCTGTGACAAAGAGTCCTTTTTTCACCTGCCCAAGGCCACTAAAGATAGATTTTCCATGAAGTTTCAAAATACAAAAGTCAAAACCATGAAGCGAAATTTCGGCTCGAGTTGGCTTCTGAGTCAGCGAATATGGCGATTTCACTACCCCTAAAAATTCCAATAGGGAGTACAAATATAGAAGGTGATGTTACACGCACCTGAGAACTTAAGATGGAGAGGGGCCACGGTCGTGATTTATCCGCAAACCGAGATGAAATTTCGATTGGCCGTAGGACGGGGAATGAAGAAGAAGAGGACGAGAAAAAGAGAGAGAGAGAGAGAGAGTGCGAGAGAAGAGGAGTAGGTAGGGGTAGAAGCGGAGGAGTCTAGGTCCAGGTAGGGGATGGTGTGGAGGGACGACGAAAATGGGATAATACCGACGCTGCAGGACGCGCCGGCAGCCATCATCGAATGCTAATGAGGGGTTGGCGGGCTCTGAAGTAAGGGTGGGGAGGATTTCGGGGCCGTACGGCGCGTCGTTTCGACGCGGCGGATCGGCCTGATTATAAATTACGCATTATCTCCTGCTAGAGAGACCCGCGTTGCGTGTACACTCACAAACACACCACAAAACACACACACACACACACACACACACATACACACGTATCCTCCGAAATCCGACTAGGCGGCAAAGCAACTTGGAGTCTCTCTCAGGGTTGGATATCGCGAGACAAAAATCGCTGATGAAACTCTGATTTTCTATTCTCTATACTAAATTGTTTAATGAGAATAAAATACAAAATTTTTACGTAGATCGTAATAAAATATTTACACTAGTGTGTTGAAAATTTCGTTGAAATATGGATTCTCGCTAATCCGAACCCGAACAGCATCCCTATCGCCGATAGATTAGAAGCGTCGTGTGTGTGAACACGATCTTGTGTATGGCGCCTCAGCGTGGAATGGCGACGCGGCTATCGGGGTTGCGACGTCGAGCGGAAAAATAAAATCGGCGAGCGAGCGTGCGCTCACCAGTGGCTTGGACTTGGTTATCTAATGTTTGCACTGAATCACGAGTCGAGGGGGTAAAAGATAGGCGGCGGTGTTTAAAACCGGCACGCTAATGTAATCACGGCACGTTTCGCTTCTACTTTTTTTTCTATAATGAACGAATGAAAAATAATTGCATTCGTATTAAACTTGGTTAAAAAATGAAGAAACGAGTCGGGCCAAATGCTATTTTACAATAGTTTCGAGTCTAGTGCGGGGATAACTTTCGATATTTCTTTTTACTCTTCCTCGGGCGAGCTTCAACCTCGCGGTCACGTTTTTCTGAACTATGGCCGATACGTGAACGTAATGTAGCGACGGAGTTCTCTCTAGAGTTCCCGGAGCGTAACGACGGTAGAATGACAGAACGTTAGACATCGTACGACGCGATTTCGGATGCATAGACGCGATGCGGTATCGGGACTAGCGCGAAACGATGTATAATTTATCATTCGAAGCGTGGAAATTTCATATTCCCTCTCGGAAAGATCCATAGACAAGTACGTCTAATGCATCGAGTATACGTGAACGTAATATGCGCCGTACGCAGGGTTAAAAACCTCGAAAGCCAAGCGACGATAGTCTGGATGGTAGCTGAGGGGAATTCCATAATTTTATTCTTCCTCTCCGATTGCGCGATTTACGGGCACTTCCCACGAGGATCGGAGTCGCGTTTGTACACACAAATCGGGACGTAAGCCGCGCTCCGTGATATTTATTTGTAATAATACGATCCTCGCGAACGTAAACTAATAGTACAGATAGAGACGGCGATGAAGTTTTAATTTTCGCCTAATCATCGTTTATCGTATGTATTGTACTCGCTAGGGGGGAGTCGGTAAAGTGGCTCTCTTCTTAATATAAGATAGGGATGTGGTATTTTTCTCTAGGCGCATTATCGCCGCGGTACGATGACAGCTATAGGCACCCGTATACATGTCCTTGCATGCGTAAGCCACATAAACGAATAGCCGGCAGTGCCCCCTACTCCCGACGATCTCCGAGCACTCGATACGAGGCAAAGACGCTCGTGTCTTGGACTAGTCGCGTGCGAGCAGAATTTTAATCGACTTTTTCGATTCGCTACGAAAAATTACGAACGGCTGGCAGGTAAACGCGAACGTTCGTTGGCCTTCTTGCTTTGCGACACGTCGCGTAATACCGTCGCGATTGTATTCCAGCGATGAAAACTTTTTCATCCAATTGCGTCAATATCATTATATTTTAATTCATCGTTGCGAAGAATCCTCTGTAGAGTAGTGTGAACGCCTCGAGCGCCTTCTATCGTGAACGAGAGCTTAAGATATAGGGAAGTATGGCGACCATATGCGAATTGTTACTACGTATTTGGGGCTCTTGAAAAACCTCTCTTTTTTCTATCGTTTTTTTTTTTGCGCCACCGACACTTGGATGTACGCAGAGAAAATCTTCGGAACGAGAATAAGACGTCGAGAGTGAGTATCGAGGTCAAGGACGAACGATCAACGCGTCCTGACGATAATTATTTTTGTTTCACGTTCAACGGTAGAACACTCGCAAGTTGATTACAATTTAATATTCGTTCGGAGTTGAAGAAATACGAAATTCACGCTTTCTAATTCAAAAAGTCAAGGTCACGCGTTAGGAGATAAGGCCGTGATAAGTTGGGAACGAAATGCTGAGTTAAAGCGCTTAGATAGTAAACGACAGCTAGGGTATATATAAAAAAAAGTGTTTCTACTCACCACAGACAACTCTGTCGAAGGGGCTCATCCAATCTGCGAAACCAGAAAGAGAAAAAAAAACAATTATGATAAAATATATTTGTCCGAAATTTCATCCTAAGAAGGAATTTGAGTCAAAGCAAGGAAACCATGGTCAAGATAACAAAGCGTTGCTTTTCTTTTTCATGCATTTTGCTTCCAGCGTGTAAAAATACACGATCCGTAATCCGTTGGAGTGCTCGCGTATAAAGCATCGCGCGCTCGCGGTTACACGACGCAGCGGGATGCAATTAGAAAGTCCAGGCCGTGGAACTTTGCGGGATCTTGGCACGAACGGGGTAATCGAAGAGAAGCTCGCAAGAGAGAAAGAGAATCGAATCTTCATGCCGAACGACTCCGTCCTAATCCCGACTACTTCGATTGAATTTAAGCTCGTAGGCGGATTACCCCGAGTCGCGCACACGATGTCTCGTTGAATTATATTTGGCGACTGTTCAATATTGTTTTTCACGCGCGACGCTTTCGAAAACAGAGCCAAGGACCGGTCATCGTACACGAGAGGCTAAAACCGATCCGCTAATGTGTCCTCCCGCTAATTCCGTCCTCGCTCCTCGACGATTTTTCTCCTTGTAATTTTTGCCAAAACGCAACGAGTCGAAACGATAACGAGGAAATATTGACTCATCGAGTTACGAATTTCGATACGGTACATCGGCGAAGAGGTATAAAAGTATCACCCCGGCGCGTTCGCCATTAAATCATGCGTATCGCCCTCGCGTCATAAGGTTATTCTTGCGCACTCGTAAAATGAGATAAGAGCTTTATTGAGTCGCGAAATAGATACGTATACTCGCCGGGACTCGATGGAAAGTCCGTGAACGATTCGATTCTCCCCGGAGCGAGTCCCATCTCGCTCTTTTAGCGCTTTCGATAAACAAACGCGAAATAATTAACGTAATTAAAATCGAGAATTAACGTCGACACGCTTCGAAAAGTGCGCAAATGTCGTGTAGCGTTTTCTCTCTTTCTCTCTCATTGTCATTCGAGTACACCCGGATTCCGTAAATTGATAATAAAATCATATAAAGCAACAGTCCGTATGCGTGGTCCGAAACGTTGTTATAAAAGGTGCTGATAGCGGAACTGGCTTCGCACACAAATAATTTGCATACCCGACGATTACAACTTAATCGCAATAAATTCCATCATCTTCGAAAGAGGCTATACTCCATACTACGCGAATGCCAAATAGCGCCGAGCGTTCGTCTCTCGTTAACGAGAAAAAAATCTCAATAGACGATTATTAAGGGTTTTCCTCGAACGAAATTGCATCATCAAAGCTCTCGAGAGAACGGCCACAAAAGACCGCCGGTTTCTTTCCGACGGCCATTGTGCGCGACGCGCGTCGATAGACAAAGAGTGTCCGACGCATCGAGACGAGATGCAATATGCGCCACACGGACGGACGTTTAGCTATTTACACGCTGGAAGAACCAATTTTACGACTATAACGCATTTTGACATTGTATTATTCGAAGCGACGTTTCGCGCCAACTAGCAACACGCGTCGTATGGAAAGAACTCTGTATATTCTTATCGGCAGCGTTACCCGGTTACCGTGAATCCCAATATCGTTGCAACATCGTTAAAAACGATTCAATTCTTTCCGTTTCTCATTCATAAGCCAGATATCGCCAAAGTCATGCCGCATTTAAATAGCCAAGCAATTGTTACGCTATTGCGGTTGCTTCGTTAATTGGTCCCGTCAACTTATGATCGTTAGTGTCAATAAATGCGATATAGGGAGCGTTCATAAGTTAAACAAAGTCTAGAGTTGACCATTCTCAATCGACAAAAACAATATGCTTTGAAAGACTCTCGGGAATTGTAATTTTTATTATCTGAATGAGGTAATTAATATTAATTAATCGATTTGAAATTCAGCACTAACTAATTAAGTTAATTACAATTTGAAATGATCGGGTAGGACTTTTATATCGTAATTAAAGCTTTAAACCTTGTTATACAAATAGGAATTTGAACGGATGTTTAGGTAGGAAAAGAGAGAGAGGTGAGGTAGAGCCACTCGCAAAGCCGAGTGATTTCAATTTAAAAAACTTACCGGTGATGGACATCCAGGGGTATCTGGGAATGTCCGAAATGCCAGGTTGTCCAGTGGTGGACTGCTGGCAGGAGGTCAGGGGATCCACGACCGCCGACGCGGCGGCCGCCTGGTGATAGAATTGAGCTGCTGCCGCCATGGAGGCCGAGGCGGCGGACACGGCCGAGGATGCCGATGCGGAGGACACTAAGCTACCGGGTGTCGCGCCATTTTGATGATGATGCCCGAGGGTGTAATTGACCATCGGGTCGGCGGAGGACGGGGCGACGTTGCCAGTGAGGCTGGCTGTGTAACGACAGGACTTGTCACCGGTCGCGGCGTCGACGGCCGCCGCGGCCGCCAAGGCGGCACTCGATGCCGCCGGTGAGCCGAAGCCTGGCACCATACTCGAGGTAGCGCCGAAGGCAGCCGCAGCTACGGCCTGCTGCTGCTGATGGTGATGATGGGCCGCTGCGGCCGAAACGTACGGATACATGCTCGATGTGGCACGGGCCGCTGGGGACGTCGATGCTGAGCTACCCGAGTGCTGGGGACTCGAACCCGTCGGGCTCGGCGAGTTGTGCTGCTGGGCGTAATTGACGGCAGCGGCGGCTACGGCGGCCGCCGATAGGCTCGACTCTAGGCTACTCGCCGGACTCGATGTACAGGCTTGAATAGTACTTGGGTTGGCGCTCGAGAACAATTGCTGATGATGGAACTGTTGGTGGTACTTTGGGAGCATACTATCGATTATGAATTTCGAACTCATATCGCCGTGTCGTTGCGCTGAACACGCCCGCTAAGGGAGAGTCAACAACGACGACGCACCGTCAGCACCGTAGTAATACGATTGGGTAATTGCATTTTATTTATTGCACGATTCCTTATCACCCACTCAATTGAAATAAATGAAACAACAAGAACGACTCGCGGTGAGAATACAATCTCCCCTATTCTTATGGCACTGTCCGAATATAACCACCAATCCGGTACCCGCACTTTCTATTTTCTCCTTGGAAAAAATTTTCCTCACTTTACCCTATAGCTTAGGCGGTCGAAAGGGCTCACTTTCCTTTACCCCCCTCGGTCCTTCCTCAGATACCTCTCTTCGCTCGATCCTGTATAGGCACACTTTTGCCGGCACTTTTATAACTCGCACATGTCACTCGACTGGATTCTCCGATTTTTTGCCGTTGCAGCTGATGTCGTCGCAGTCGTTGTTGTCGTCGTTGTTGCCGTTATCGCCGTTGCTTGGACCGCACGGAGCGCGCGCGCGGTACACAATGGATTTTAGCAATCCCCGATGATCGTCCCTTCCTCGAGCGATCGCCGCGAAAATTGGCACACGCGGTTTTCGAACACGTCGGTATAATTGGGCGCGTAAATTTTGAGCAGTCAGTTTCCGACGAAACGACACACACTCGACACGTCGCGTCGGGGACAACAACACGCGTGAACGAAACGGCACGACGAGAGGCGCTCGCGATACTCGCCGCGACGCGAGAGAAGAGAGGAGAGAGAGAAGAGCGTGCGTCGGGCCTGTCAGGTGTTAGAAGCCGTTTCTTGCGTACTTCTCGGATAGTCGACGAATCCTTTATGGGCCATGCATGAAGGTACTATAGCCCCCTATCCCGAACGGCGCGTACTACACCACGGCCAGCTAAATGTAACCCCTTACAATAATGGCGCCGCTTGTCTCTCCCGACTGCTATACCCCCTCCTCTCGCGCTCGGCCCTCGCTACACACGGAGCGCTCTCTCGCTCCCCCTTGTTGGCGGTGTGCGCGCTCTGCGCACCGCCGCACCGCACCAGCTGGTAAACAGAGCCGGCCAATCCGGTGACTGCCTTACCCGGAGCCGCGCCAATCGTGCGCCAGCTAGGCGCGCCAAGATGAATGGGTCTATCTCGCTCGCGCTCCCATTCCTCCTTCTCGCTCGCTTTTTTTCGCCGTCCTTCTCCACCTCGGAGCAGCGCGGCTCAGTCTCGACGAAGCGGCTCGCGGCTCTCTTCGACTCTCCTCTTTTTACAGCCAAATTTCGAGGTCTCGGTATTGTTTTCTCTTGGTCAATGGGATGTTCGCTCGGTCTATGCCCTCGTTCCTTCTTATAGTATGTTTATTTTTTTTCCCTTCCTCGCGTTCTCCCTTGCTCGCTTATTCCGTCCGAAATTTTTTTCTTCGCCCGCGCTCTCTCCTTCTACGACACTCAGCCACTGACCCACGACGAGATGCGACGCGTATGCGAACGATCACGCGCCCGAGCTAAAAACCGCTCGCTCTCTCGTACGATCCGAGAGTGGGAGGGCTCCCCTCCGCACTGCTAGCCGCCGGGGACGCGTATATGTACGCGCACGAGAACCTTTTTGAAATGTTCCGCCAAAGCGAGATACGCGCGCGTACACGCGTGTTTTTTGTACCGTAAAAGTACCCGCCGGTACGCCACTCGGCGAAAAAAAAAGGAGAAACAGCAACGTAGAAACAACGACGAAAGAGGAGAACGAGAGAAAACGTTTATCGCTCACGAATGTTTTTTCTCGTTTGTAGTACGCGAGACCTCGCTTACGAGCGCTTATGCGCTCTAACGTAATTAAAATTTCGAATATTTTTTCGGAGCATCGATACATCGTTTTCTCTCCGTTAACTTTATTTCTCGCGTCTTTACGGACGGAACGAGCCGTCCGGCCGACGGATAGCGCCGTAGCGTGTATCGCGTAGCAAAATTTCGAAAAAGAGTAAAATAAGGAAATTGAGCGATGGGGGGAGGGGAGGAAGTACAACCTTCGCGTATCTCGATCGTCTGTTTCGAAAACCACCGATCGAATTACGTGTCGGTGACATTTAAGCGGGGGCGTTGAAAACAGAAGGGGTGAAGCTTGTCGAGAGGGTGCGCGTGGGCGATGAAAAAACAGCCAGCGCTGGCCGTCGCCGTCGACGTTGGACGCTCATCGGGACGGACAGAGCCCATTTTGCGCACCCCATTTCCGTTATACGCCTCGTCGATCCGCGGTCGGGGGATCGTTCGGCAATATTTCGCCTCTTTTTTTTTCGTTGTAACGTAATGGATGAAAAAGCACTACTCACCGGTGTTGAAATCAACAATATCTGAAACAGAAAACAGAACGGAATATTTACGATTTATTCATTCCTACACAGGGGAGTAACAAACACGCGGTATAAAGAATTCATACCGGGGGTGGAGATTTCTTACATAACTCATCCTTAAAATCGCAATTCGGCCGAAATTAAATTCGATCTATGCCACCCCGCGGATAAGCAGGAGCGAAACATAGAATAGCGCGTGTCCCTTCTTTATTACGCGCAATATTTTCTACTTTCTATCGGATACTTCCGATGAGAATAAGGGATCCCCACACCCTAACGTCGACGACGACGTTGAGAACGACAGACGAGTCGAGAAGGGAGGGTGCGAAAGAGACAGGCGTGGTTTTTTTCAGGTATGTATCGGGATGAGAGTATCGAGGGGATGGCATATGGAAAGTTCGAGCCCCGAACCTAATCTATGGAGATGAATGTACCACTCCTACAGTCTATACGAAACGCTCCTTGCGCACACCTCTCCTCCTCGCCGTTGTCTTTTTGAGGAGCGCCGCACGCTCGAAAAAATATCCAACATGGCTGCGAATACAAAGGAGAGACATCCGCAGGCCCTTTGTCGTACTCAGCTACAAGATGTAAATAGATACGACCAGATAAGGAGGAGCCAAAAATTATCGTGAATAATGCCCGACTCCTTTTTTTCCTTTTCCCTCCCGCTCTACCGATCTCTCTCTCTCTCTCTCTCTCTCCCTCTCTTCTCGCTCCCTCTCCGTCTCTCTACCCCTCTCTTTTTTTATTTTATCAACGAACAAGATTTAAAATACGACGCTGTCCGTGATTCCGGAATTATTTCATTATACGACGAGGAAAGGCTTAAAATTCCGCGAGACCACTCTCGCCGACGAGAATTATCAATTTCAATATATTAATATTTCATTACGAATGCCGGGATTGGGTAATTAATCGACTCGAACGACCTCGTCTCGTGTATCGGCGCGGAATGATTATCGGCGTATATGGGCGAGCGTGTGACGCGGGCACGAGTCTCCACGTTTATTGCCGGAACCATCGGGAACACGTGTTTCGGACAATAAAATCCAGTTACGCGGTTACGGCGCTTAGGAAATCGTATACGGAGTCGGAAAGTGCAATGCCCGTAGAAGATCGGCATCGTCGATGCTTACCAACCACCCATGTCGATCGACCAGGCCGGAAAAATAGAGGGGAAAAAATGCGCCATGTACGATCTATACAATGTCATAGACGCGAGCAGCGCGATCGATAGATCATTCAACCACCTCGACGCGCAAATTCCTCGCACGTAGATCTGCCTATACGTGAGCCGCATAAGACACGTAAACCTTCCGCGATAGATTGCTTACGAGAGGGTAATATGTAATGAGCTAATCTCCGCAGTTCGCTACATTCGGAATTCCTTTTGCAATTAAATACCGGAGCAACGGAAACGAACGACGGTGCGTCGAGTAGCTCGGAGACAAAGGACCGGTATTCCTGTAACAGAGATCGCTCGCGGATCGCGCTACCCGCCGAGGGAGCGAGTAGGGAGCGAACGAGCCGAGCAGGACAGCGAGATCAACGACTCGGCCTGGTGCACGGCTCGTATACGCCATAGATCGCCGAGTCTGCGTCAACAAGCGAGACTCCCATATTGAATACGCGAGCGTGCGTTTTCAAGTCGAGTGAAAAGAGAGTAAAGAAAGTTTCCCCATCCGAAAACCGGACGGATTCATCTAGCTGCTCGCGAGGACGAACACACACGCACGCATACGTATCGCCAGCCCACCCAGACTCGTGGAATTGTGTACGAGGACTGACCCAAGCACCGCAGGGTGTAAATTGCGGCGGAGCTCCGAGCGCGTGTAACACACACACGTGTAAATATATACATATATACATTATATATATATAAATACATACGAGGTAGAGGGAATTAAGAAGAAAGAGAGGATGTGAGAGTGAAAATAAATGTGTGCGTTGCGAGTCGACGTGCAGAACGAAGCGGGAATGAAAGAGCGCAATAGATAGGTTGGTAGAGACGGCGACAGAGAGAGAGAGAGAGAGAGAAAAGCCGGTCCGTCCGGGCGGCCCGGGTAGCTCGATCCAACGAGCGAGTAGTAGAGGCAGATACAGAGGAGGGAGAGAGTACGCGGTGAAATTTTCACCCGTCGGGGTGGTAGAAAAGGAGGGTTCGAAGGAAGTCGGGAAAACGACGAGAGAAGAGAAATTGGGCGGTGGTCAAAGGTCCGAGAGAGCCGCACTAAACTCGGGAGACGCCCTGCTCGTAGTGCCCAACTTAGGAACGTCGAGCGCCATCTACCTCTGGATTATGGCAATTATCAACCCCCTTCGTTGACGATTCCCTTTTTTATTCTCCCTTTTTATGCTCTCAAAATGAATTCAGCCAATGATACGGACATTCCAGTTGCTCGCCGACTGACGCGGTATAATTTTTCGAACATCGTATAGGTATTCGAAAGCAGGTTTTCGACTCGACATATTTTCGCGACTACACAGGATTCGTTTATAGCCTCTCGTCACGTCACAGAATTAATTAGTATAGTATTTTGAATTGCATGGTGATCGTATAACAGCGCAAACGAATCTCAAGGGCAGCCGTTTGGTCCATTCGAAGAGAATCTGCATTACCGGCGGGATCGGACTCTGCAGCGCGAGGTTTTATCGAGCGAGCCTGGAGAAAAATTTTCCCTCGAAACTTGGAAGATACCTTACCTACGAAATGTTCATTATTCGCGTGTTCCGGAATGGCTTTATTGCACGCGATATCGTAAATTACCTGTAAACGCGACACGAGCAGACGTAATATCGCATTACGCGTTCGCGTGTTAACAATCTCATCGATACCGCCCGCGCTCGTATCGAGTTGAATTATTACGAGCGATGTGAGATTCAAGATGAATACTCTAGACGTTCGCCTTCGATTGTTTTACGGCCTTTGACAAAATCGCAAAGAATATGACACCGATATGTGAGGACGATTTTATTTTCTCTCATTTGAGAGTCGAAACGAGATTGAGATACAATCGAAGAACGTCCCTTCCGGGAACATAAAGTTAAGTAACGATGCGGTAGAATCGCAAAGGTCGGTATTGCGGAGGAGATCAGTAGCAAAACGCCGACGAGGCACAGATAAGCGGTAATCCCACGACGTTTCGTTTATCCGCGTCTCGCGGATTCTCTCGGGGCCACCCCGGAAGGGGGAGGACGACGAATAAGGTGCGAATCTCGTTATCGTTGCGTAAAAATTCGTGCTCTCTCTTTCTCTCTCTCACTGTATCTATCCATCTCGCAAATTCCAGGAACAAAAAGAAAAAGTCCTCCTCTATAGCTGGAACCACGCTTGATATTTTCACTTTACCGAGAACATTACGTAACGCGAAATATCGCAAAGGCATCCAGGGACTAAGCGTATCTGTATCCATGAATGCCTTGCTCTGTTATTACGCTCGCACAATTCCGTCCTGCCTTGTGTTTTTTCCGCGAAAACAATTGTGACTCGGGGAGCTGGCGAAACGACGGTGGAGGACCCAAACGGTAATATTTCCACGACAATTATTCGTACGGTCGCATTTTCCAACGGATTTCCATGAATTTTACAGTCAATATTGCTATTACACGTAAACTATAATACCGCACTAACGCTGTCAGATAAATAGTCAATAACAAGCGCGGAATAACTTTACTTTACGACGTTGAATTAACATAACTGTTTATCGAGCCACTAAACCGCCTGTTCGAGTGTGTTGGTTCATCTCTTGCGAATTTTCTTTATCGCCTTTTCGTTCCTATGGCTGTTCTTGGTCATCGCGAGAACCATCGAAATTAGTATACTGAAATTTGCAGGTGAAGAATAATAAAATTCTCAAAATTCGTACAAACTACAAAAAAAAACAATGTATTGACATTTAAAAACAAACGAAAATATATTGTCCGATAACGAAAAGAGTAATACAGAATATTACTTTCGCATTTGCGAGAAAATATTTTGCCCGATATTTACACGGGTTTCGCGTGACTCACTTCTGTGAAACGATTCGAGGGAATGCAAGAGATTGCACGTAAACACCGTTTCTTAATGGTTGATGCGCACGGCACGCGGCACACTTTTTATTCTCATAATAACATACCTATGCGTAAATAATTTTCACCAAGTGCACCACTCGATTGCCGCAATTACGAGAAAAGTCGATAATCTCGTCGATATTGCGCGAGGCAGAAATTCATTGGCCTTTTCCGTAAGTAAAGGAGTTTATTGAGCGGTTATCGATATTATTGCGATATCCAGATAATTGAACCGGCTCTCTTTCTTCTCGGCGCAAAGAAAAAAACATCGAGGGCTTATTTCGAGACGAGAGACGCCGGGAGAGAAAGAATTACAAACGCAAGGCGCGTCGATCGATTTTTACGAGGTGATTTTTGGCCAAGAGGCGACGGTAGCGACGTGTTAATCGAGAAACCGTGACATAGAGCAATGTCGAACGACGGAACGAGTTGGGCATACGCAGCGTGTATATATATAGAATTTCCCAACAGACGCGGAGTCGTTACGCGATCGGTCTTGGGACGAGTGACGTAATGACAGACGAAGGAGCGACCAAGAGAAAAGGGAGGCCCTGGGCGCGCGCGAATGACAAGTCTCGCGAACGGGCCACTTAACGACATCAGCTGACTGAGCGAGAGAGGGAGAGGAACGCGGACTTGTGACTCGATGCGTTTTATTGCTGCTTTACGGCGGTTTATTGCGCCATCAAAACATAAAATGCCGGTGTTGAGGAGAGAGGGGCGCGTGCACACGCGTGGGTACACCACCCCCACTGGCACTTTTACCGCCGATCTGCCGACTGATGTTTCGACTGCCGGTCTAACCGACCGACATTCCACGGCCATCCCCCGTACTTATTCTTCTTCTTCTTCATCCACTGTCTATTTTCGTAATATCTACTTTCTCAAACTTTAATTGATATACAATATCGAATGGCTCGGAACGATCTACATTGCCGATAAATTAATGATCATTCGATTGAGCAACTCCATGATTCTTGACTTGATTGACGATTCGGCTTGACATAAAAATCGAAATTGCAACTCGCGAGTCGAAAACTCCTCGCGCAGGGAGATACAACGGACTTTATTGGTCAATTATACCACGCCTGCTCGAGGCATGGGTCAGTCCCACTTCACTTTTACCGTGCTCGGTGAGAGCGAGAGAAGAGACCGTTGGTTAAATCGGCCATTCCGTGTGCCATCCCTTCTCCCTCTTCTCTCTCTCTCTCTCTCTCTCTCTCTCTCTCCATGCTTATCTGTTCCTTTACTCGCCGTTGGCACTTTTCTGGATATCGAACACGTTTCAATATTATTGCCGGTCATACATAAGTCCTTTTTCCGTTCGTGCCAGAGTGGGGGATAAAAAGAAGCTCGACTCGAGGCACCGTACTCGTAATCTCAATAAATATCGAAACGAGAGCCAAGAAATACTCGCGAACTACCATACAACGTCGGGATCTGTCCTTCTCGCTTAGGTGCAGGATATCAATAGATGAAACTTCACGAGCAACGATGCATACGAGTGCACGAAATTACTTCCATGAACTTTCTTCGGAAATACTACATCCAAAAACCAAAAAATATCTTCTGAAGTTAATTTCAGCCATTGGAATTTAATAACTAATTGTGAAACTAGATTAAAAATTAAAAAAGGATCAAAAAACATTATTAAATGATAAAAAATAGAGTTGGGAAGAAAAGCATTTAGTTAGGTTTACGAGGTTCCATATCCTTTTTCTCGGAAAATTGCTGAAAAATGCAAGACCGTTTCGAGATAAACAGGAAAAAGCGTTTTGTTGGCTGATTCCCCAGCAGAAGATGGAGAATATCGTGGGAGGGAGAGATGCGGCTGGTCGGAGGGAAGCTGTGCTTTCCACGAAAATCAATAATCCCCCTCGCAATGACCCTACTGCTACTGCTACGCTCTTTAGTACAGGCATAATCTTGAAAAACAAATTTTCATCAGTAGTTTTTTCGAATAACGTGAAAATTTCTATTAATTAAAACAGAAAAGTTTTAGTTAATTGATACGAATTGGATAACTTATTAATTGGCTCGAACGAGTTTAACGAACAGCAGATGACGATTATTACACGTAGAATTTAATAAAATATCCATAGAAATGAATACCGTGCGAAATAAAGCTGTAATACTCGCATTTAGGGAATCAGATATCGTCAAGGCAGTAAAATTTTCAAGACGTAACATAAACGTCACGAAAATGCGAATATCATGGGAGGCACAGTGGCGTCATCTGACGCAGGGTGAAGAGACTAACTGGGTTTATTTTGGTACATGGAGGGCGTCCTGCGCAAACCCCTCTGCAGGACCGACCGATCAAACAGGCTACGATTGGCAAACCCTCCCTTACCCCCGTACCCCTAGTGCTTTTCACGAAAATCTGTGGGATACCGTCAGAGATAGCTAGTTCTTCAAAATCACACCAGAGCGTTTAAAAATATTTTTGAGCTACAAAAATCACGTCGCAATGTCACCTCGCCATATATTCTCGACCTAAAACCTCTTTATTCGGATACGAGAATCCAAGAATCGATCCGTAAGCGGTTAATGAAGTGTTAAAAAAGAAATTTGGAGTAGCGAAAAAAAGAAATGTCGATCTAGACAGCGAACAAACTCTCGACTGGAGGAAAAGAACGATAAAAACGGCGGTTAGGTCGTAATAAAATGTATTTACGTTGGTAAGAACCTTATCCTATCGCAAACGTGACTAGTCGAGGAACGACGACGAGTGCCGCTCGTGACATCTCTTGTCGCGTGGCCGAATCACGCGACGTTCCTGTGTCGCTCCTCCACACCCGCTCGCTTAACAATACAGACTCTCCTGCGCGCAGTCTCTTTCGGTGCCCCGTTCCCCGCCGTCTCGTCTACCATCGCATTCATAAAACTTTAACTGCTTAATAAAAGCGTTACGAGCTACTGTCTCGCGCAAAAAATCACCGCCTAAAGCCGAACTGTCGTCCACGCGACAAAGACACAACGCGGAGGCTGCAGTGTCAACACCGTTCACTTCCCTGTAGCGTTAAATTGAAAAAAGAAAGAACACCGTGACAAAGAAAAAACTCTCAATTGGGTTGTTAAAGGACGATTAACGAAAAATTTTGCCATGAAATCGCGCGCGCGTTCGAGACGTGAATTTACGAGGAGGATGAATGGAATTTTGCAACGTCGTTCGACCGGACGCGGCTTGTTTAAATTTTCGGTGGGTGGTTGCGTCGTCGAGAAACGATTGGATGAAATTACGGTTTATTCGCGTCTGCCAATCAAAGATCCGAGACGAACCCTCTATCAGTAACGAACTGCGCATTTGTTATGCAGTCCTAAATCACTGACTGCGCAATCACACGATATCAACAAAATTTGCCTTCATGCCCGTAATACGACACTTTAAACCGAAATGAATCTTTCAAAATCGAGTTAAAGAATTTTCCGTCTCATAAATTCTACAATTCGCTGGGAAATCCGAGCTTGGGCTTAATAGCATGGAAACACGTGAATTATAAATTCGCGAGACGATTTACGCGTTCATAAAGGATACGCGTATTGACGCGTCCTGGCGTAACGCGTTCATTCTTATTTCACAATCGAGATCAACTCTATTAAGTAACCTAGCACCTTATCGATCTACTATGTGTACATACACGAATAAAACAAATATTACAAAAAAAAAGAACATCCTTAGTTTTCAACAGAATGTTTGAATGAAAATAAATTACTCTTCGTACGAAACACACGAGATTCGGATTCTCTAATTGTCTGTAGCGAGTTCGTAATGAAGAAGATATTACTTTCGAGTACGGTATGTCGAAAGGAAAGAGCGGCAACATCCTGTCGCATCGACTGCATTTCGGTTACCAGACGAATGCAAACCTCCATTATTGCTACGTGAGCAGAATTCCTCACGGCAGTCCCCGAAACCCGAGACGAAGCGAGGAAACGAAAGAGATTTCGAAATGAAACGAAGGGCTTTTTTTACTTTCGAGGTTTACTTGTCGTTCATTGTGCCCGTTATAAATTATTCAGCTATGATATTCGTTACATGTTATTATAAATAAGCTGTGAAACGACATGCTAGGTATTATGAATTTTTGGTCTATCCAACGATAACAGGTTTTGGACGTAATTCATCGGGAACAAGTCGAGGAAAGTACGTGGATGGTATTATACGAGCTATTTGGAACTCGTGGAATTGAATGTTCAAGTACACGACTATACGGCCATTAATCCGCAAATATCGGCTACTCGCATCTCGATCGTCGAGCGATTATAAACGCCGTCAACTCGTGACTCGTTATTCCGCGAGAGTTATCATTTTAATATCAAAGACACGGCAGGGTTATTTCGGTACGTTAACGACGGTTCTCCCGAGTGAGCGCAGATTATCGCGGATTAATGAAGTCGAGAAGCACGCGTCGGAGGATTTACGATCGCAGGCAATTACGCGTCGAGGGTGTACGCGTGCGTTCTGACGTGAAAACCAAACGATCGCAATTCATTCCGAATAAATACGTTCTCGAAACTGTATTGGCTTACGCCGGCCATTTAGAGGAGGGGATACAGTTGGTGGTCATTCTGTAAATTCGTGTGGATTATTATCGCCACTTGGTTAGGAATGCCGCTCCAACCGAGTCGATCGATCGATCTTATTAGATTAGCATGCAACGAGAGTACATACCATCGACGTATAAATTCCGATAAGAAATGCGATTGGTTAATAATAATTCCCAGTAGCAGAAAGTGAAATTTCCACTCTTCTTGCCGTAAAATCTCGCGAACGAGGGAATATCGATACAGCGGGCACGGAAGTTTTATACGTTTTGGGTGAGGTAAATACGCTCCGAAGGACACATTGAGCGAAATCGATACGGCAGTTTGAGAGTCGCTGCCGGATTTACGATATACGTTTCGACTCGGTGGATGATCGGGCGAGCGCGACCTTGCGTCATAAAGCGTCGATGACGTAGGCACGTACCACGGCCCTGAATATTCCTATACGGAGGAGTGACAATGAACAGAGATGCGAGGATCGACCAATAATCAAGAACGACGTTTCACACCACCGATTATCTTATCATTTATTATTTCAGGCCCATTTCGGACTGTTTTGGATGTGTCCGTCTATACCCGCGTACCAGGGGGATTTTCTTTAATTGAAAATATTGTTTTCTCACGAGAAACTGTATCGTATCTGGCTTGCATCGGCACTTCAAAGACTCTACCCGCATAAAATACGGAAGAGATACCACAGTAGGAATACCTACACGGCGGAACGAAAAGAATATCATCGGAAAATTGTTTCGTAGCGACGAGACGAACGCGAAGCGATATTTTCAAGGCCGCTCTCGTATAGTAAAAAGTATTCTTATCTTTTTCCGCTTTTTCAATATCCCGAAACGCGCAGGGAGTTGCAGGGCTGCCCGCTCAATTTTTCCCTCGATGTTCGCACGCGCAGTTTCATCTATTTCATGCGGCCAACGAAATGTATAAACGATTCGACGGTTTGCGTTTCACGTCCAAACGGATATGGAAGATTACACGTATTGTGGCATCTTTTTGTTTCGTCGATATTAAGAGGAAAAAAATCAACGCGAGAATCGAATCTCGAGGGATGTTTTCGCGTCCAATCAACGAGCAACGTCGCATCGAAAAGTAATTTCGCTCGAACGCTCGCGATAAGCGTAGGAAAAATAGGAGCGCTCGGTCGCGCGAATTCGATTTTCTACGTGTATCCCACTCACGCGAATGCTCGTGTTAAATACCCCAAGAGCCGAAACTTATTCCCACCGACTGGATATTAGTTGTCGAATTTACTATAATCACCACATATACGCGAGCCCTCGCGCTGACTGATAAAGTCTCAATGTTCTCTAACAACCGGTTCTCGAGCGAAGAGTAAAAAATGAGGGTGCTATACGACTCTCCGTATAAGAGGGTTGCGCTTGTAGTCGTTGGGGAATCGCCGATGCAGATGAGATTATCGCGGATATCTTTGTTTGAGCGAGAATTTTTTCCTCCCATGCCCTGTTCGGTTTACGCGCGCTCGATTTCAGCGACTGCGCGCAAGGAGGAGAGCCAGTTCTTTGACCAAGCCGCGTATTAGTCATGGCTTCGCACGTTCGTTCATAAGTCGAGAATTCAAAGAATACGAAACAAAGTCGGTGTTCGTTACGCAATTGCAAATCGATATTACAACAAACATTCTTATTATCGTTACAAAAATAAATTATACAAGTCCGATTGAATAACGAAAAACGAAAATCTTCGTCGAGCAAGACGTATAAAAATATACAAGAGCACGTCTCATCGCGACACGAAAAGCTTGAAAATCAGCGGGACGCCCGTAAAAAACTCCTCAAGGTCGCCCGAGTTACCCTTTTCCGCAAACACTCGGAATCGTCGATGCAGCGACACAAAAACCCACCGTTCCGCGTTAAACCCTACGACACCGCCATGACTGGTAGAGTAGAGGAGCGTCGGAGAAGCGTGCTGGGAGGGGGATAAAAAGGAGTAAAAAGAAGAGAAAAAGAGAGAAAAACGATGGAAAAAGAAGGGAAAAAAGCACGAAGAATGCCCTCGGGCTTTTAATCTCCGTCGGACGATAAGGTGACCCAGAACGCGATATTTCTCGGTGTATCCCGGGGGATCGCGAGGGGTTCTACATGTATAGGTTCCGGGCTGAAGAAAAGGCGAGGTGGGGCAGTTCGAAAAAGGATATAAAAGGAAATATATGATAATGTATTTTTGGGGTAGCTCTGCGAGAGAGAGAGAGAGAGAGAGAGAGAGAGAGAGAGGAGTATGGCGAGGCAGCCGTTCGCGAGGGGGTTGAAGCGGTGAGATAGGGGTTGGGCGTGGTGCCTAACCTCACCTCCACCACCCCCCACCCGGATTCGGATCTCTCTCCCGCCACGAGGACCGCCCGCAGGTCGATACTCTGGACGAGCGCGTGCGACGCGAGCCAGCGTCGCGACGCCGGAATTTTGCCGCCGACGTTGACTGTCATGGCCGCCCAAAGACGACGTATCCAAACTTGTGACGCGTGACGTATTACAACGTGGGAGCCTCGCGATTCTCATACCTAACCTCGCATCGCATTATAAACGGGTGAGTCCTCTCTCTATTCGATCTGTCTAGTAAATAGCGAGTTTATCGAGTGTCCGCGTTTTTCTTTCTCACGACTAATGGACGTGTCTTTTTTCGTTGTCCCGTTTCGATTAG
This sequence comes from Goniozus legneri, assembly GCA_003055095.1. Classification (NCBI taxonomy): domain Eukaryota; kingdom Metazoa; phylum Arthropoda; class Insecta; order Hymenoptera; family Bethylidae; genus Goniozus; species Goniozus legneri. The sequence continues at coordinate 320,381 of NCVS01000095.1, forward strand.
CACGGAAAAGCATGAAATGCCTTCTTATTTCTAATTTATTCGATTGCTCTATCGGTCGTTAACGATCGAAACTCAAGTAGCGGGATACAGGAACCGATACGTTTGTTCTACTCGATAAGATCGAGAAACGAAGGGAAAAGTAGAAAAATAAACGTAAGACCTTGATTTACGCATATACGCGGTACGTTGCGCAAGTGTAATAATAATCGAATATCGCAATAATATATATCGCATTTGTTCATTGAAAACAGCTTTGTGAATTTATCGTCCGCCTTTCCCGTTTCGACGTTCTTACGTGAATGCAAACGTTATCGAGCAGGTAACGCGAATCAATTCCTGAAAATACCAGGACGGATCGTACAAATTGCATATTTTTACGAACAATGCGATCGTTAAGACGAGTTATCGAGCCAACCGGTCGGTCGGTCGGTCGCATAAGATCGTACTTTCACCTATGTAAAGTGAAAAATATGGAAAACGAAAATTGTCGCGAATACGATAATAATCCAACTGGAGATATTCCAGTCGAATAAAATAAATAAAATAATCTTGCAGTTGCACGCGCGCGGGACGCTCGTACCGAATTTATTTCACGAATAGCCCATCGGCGAGCGATCGAATGGACGATTTCGCACGCGCTCTCGATGCATATCGCTCCGAACCATGCAGAGTTTCAGTGACCGGCCATATTCGGATACGGAATATGCGACGCGTGCAAAATTTCGATCCTTCTACTCTCTGCAGTCGATTTTTATAACGCAATCAAAGGATCGTCAATTATACCTTATTGGCTCGAATGGCAAATTTGAGTTTCTCGTTGAGAGTGTAGATTACGCATAGGTATACGACGTCCGAGCGAAATCGGTACAACGGCCGGTCGGATAGACTTGACATGAGCGATTGTGTGCCCTCGCGGAGTCGAAAAGTACACGCGTGCGGGCCCGAAGAAGGAGAAGCAAAGCAGGAGGAGTCAAGTTGTTTATTTGATGGCGCCATAAAAGGCCTCTTTATGTTTATCTCCCATTTAAAACGCTCGCATAAAACCGGGCGACTGCGCACACAAACCATCAAAGAGGTTATAAATCATGTCGCGAAACAGAGCGATCGCGCAAGCGCCTCGCCTTGTCTCACACGAATCCCATTCCGAAAATTTGGCGCGTAAAGCAACAAATTATACGAACCGATACAATCGTGTTGAACTTGTAACAGTATTCCCCTCTAGCTTCCCTGTTTACTCCGATTTATCGAACCTTCTTCATCGATTAGTTCGAGTCGACTAACGGAAAAGGTAAAAAAACGATTCTTCTAACCCGTTGGTTTTCCGGTCAGGTAAAAAACGATGGGGGTGAGATGCACCTCGGACATCCGACAAGTGACCTTGCCGGAGTACGCAACGCCACGCGCAAGAGTTCTAGAGGCTTAAAGGACGGGGTTACGCTCCTTGGCGTTCCTAGCGTTACGGGGACGATAAAATGAGCCGTGAGGTACCCCGCAGGTAAATAAATCCTTTTCGTTCGATTTGTCTCGCCGATAAAAGAGTGACTCTGCTAGATTTGAGAATATAACGAATTAACATCAATTGAATTTGTTGCAAATAGCGACAACTTATTTAAACCGATCTAAAATTAATATTGCGACGACACATTTTATTATATTTAATACGTGTTGAAATGCACCACCACCACCGAACGAAAGTTTGGCCCAGGGTTTCGGGGGAACGATGCACACTTCCAACTTACAGTTGGAATATTTCGCTCCGCTAGTCGAGTATACACACGTGACCCCACTTCTCCCGTTTTTTCTCACCCTCCTATCGTGAAGCATAGACGGTGACCTGCGAAACGCGACTTGTTCTTCGTGAAACGATTCTTCTTCCGATACCATACGACAATTTTTACTCCTCCCTCTACGATATTCATCGTATCGCCTTTTTTCTCTTATCCTCAAAACTTTTTTCCCCACTCGTTGATAGCACAAATTTACTTTTCAAGAAAAAACTCCACTCTATCTAATTTTTCTAACTTGGAGTGACTTGGAGCGTCTGTATATTTTCGATGCTTCCGATAGCCATGAGCGCCGTAAGGATCTTCCTTCTGTACCGAAAAGGGAAAAAAAAATCTTAACCAGATGCTCGAGTAGCGAAGAAAGGGGACACTGTAAGACTGCCTACAGTAATGACAAAAACGCGGCTAGATCTGTGGAACATTGGTCGACCGCACAGTTTGGGTTTCGTGCCAAGGTCGACGACTGCTTCCAAATTCAACGGAAGGGTTGTTTTGTCTCGCTCCAACCTCCGTGCGTTTTTTTACCCGTCGAATTTTTTACGACTCGGACCAAGGACGCAACCCCTTCCCCACCGCCACCCGCGCCTCAGGACGTCCTTGCGAAGGGTTGACTGCCTCGCGGCTCCTCCGTCACCCGATAGAACATCCTTTTTTTCTACTCAGGTATAACCGCGGAAAAAAGGCACGAAGCTGGCTTTTTACGACGGGGTGCGCAACTCGGATAGCGCAATGTGTCGTAACTATCCGACGGGACCTGCAAGGACCTTGCCTCGTCGTAAAGGGGTAATCGCCGGCACCCCCGACTACCCATCGATTCCCCTTCTTCTTCCGTTCGGAATCTCCGACTCTAATGCCACTAGGATGACCACCGCGTGATTTTTTTCCTCGCTTTGGCCTCCTCGCACCCTTTTTTCAAGTTTGACGCTAGTACTACCTTTCAAGACGACAGTTCGCGTAGCTCGTCCGTCTTATCCACTTCTTACAGTAGACTCGGATGTCGCCGTACGTACACTCAAACTGCCAGTGAAGGATATCGAGAATCGCCGTGCCATACATTGAAAATATAATGTACGGATATACGTTATGTGTAATTAGTGTTTTGCGCAATGCAGATGGTGAATAAAAAATACGTTCTCGTTTTTGCAATACGCTTAGTGATGGTGTACGTATATACGTGCGGGTTTGTGCGTGTGTACGCAAGGGAAAGAGCGAGAGAAAATATACTCGAGGTAAAAATTTTTATCTCGATCCGCGCGAGGGCTTCGTTCAAGCGAATGACCGTGTGTCCTGAACTCGAGATAATTCGAGTCCTTTCCACCGGCGCGGATAATTGCCAGGTTTACTCTACGTTCCATTACTTTTTTGCAAGCACACGGCCTTGTCTATACCTTTAGCGGTTCGCGAGCCTCCGCGAAATTCTGCTTTCAGAGAGCAGCGGCTCCGTTTACTGTACAATTTATTTCATTTTATTCGATGCAACTGCGCCTGCCGCGATTAAGCCAAACGTATCTTTATCGCCAATGTCCGATTCCCGTTGTTTTTTCCTAATCTGTAACATTTACATCCAACATCCGCTATTCTAATTGGTCTATCATAATAATCTAAAGAGAAAAATTATTGGATTAAAATGAATTCACGATCGATTGAAATTTATCATGCGTTACTCGGTAACGACGAAACTTTTATTTATTAGTCAATTAACATTGAACGTGAGGTTTTTTCAACGAGCATCGGCGAATAATAAACGCGGTAATAATATTTCCGCTGAACGACTCGTTTGTCACTGGCGATCGCGATCCGCGCACACGAGGTACCGTGATTAACCCAAGTCGCCTGAACTCTTCTCAATGTAGGAGAATAATCTGAGCTCGAACCGTCGTAAATTATCATCGATAATTGCACGCAATGTACCCGATTGAGTCGCTCGTACGCTATTGGCTGTAATTTGTTACGTCTCGAACCAAGCCGTAGCGAAATCACGTCTATTTCTCGGTTGTAAAATTGCTTATTACGCGCGTATAAGGCTTGTGCATTTATTGCCTTGTAATAAGCGCGTTATATGCCAACCAAAAAATGAAGAAAAATCACCCGTTTCGTTTTTGCCCTCATTAGCTGGCTCGAGCGAAAAAGTGGAGAATGATCGATTGGAGTAATTTTCGAATGTTTTCTCGCAAAGTGGATTTCACGATCGATAGGTCGGTCTTCGTCGACTATTCTCGACTCTCCTTTCGCGATATTCTGGATTATACAATCGATAGTTGAGGAAAATATATATACGAGGCGTAATCACAGACGATTACGCGAATAAGAATTTTAGTGGTGAACGAGGCCAAACGGTTGATGGCGATGTAGACACCAGCTGCTCTCGAGAAAGTGTATCGTTTTGCCGTATACACACTGTCTTTCCTAAATTCTTTCGAACGTTATTATTACTGTACGCCACGCGCGAAATATCAATTTTCGCGAAAGATCCCGCGCATTGACTTACGACTGTACGATTAACCGTTACGCGACTGTCGAACGACGGCTTATTTCGTTTTATTCGTCGTCAACACGTATTCGTCCAAATTTCACATTCCCATTGACTATCCCATTTATTAATTCTCGACAGTATCGAATTTACCGTCTCTTCGTTTTTTAATAATGTCCAATTTCCATTGGCCACGTGCGTAATTAAATAAACGAGATAAAAGAGAAAAAGTGGCACGAATTTCTGCTTTGAGTGTCGGAAACGACTCTCGACATCGTTGTAGAGAAGTACGAACGAGAGAGAAATAAAAAAGAAACACAGGCACTCCTGACGTCCATCTCCAGAATTAAACGGGCGGCCATGATAGTTACCATAACTTTCGAGGGGGATCATCACTTGTTGGACGCCATTCCGCGCTCCTGCGTTGACCCTAAAGGCGCTTGCTGCATCTCGTCACACGTACAGGGACGCACACCAGCCGGCAGCGGCAGCAGCCATCTTTTCGTGGTCCCCAATGCGTGCATCGACATGTGCGCACACATGCACACACGGGCTCTCTTTCTCTCTCGAACGCACATTCTCTATAGACGAGCTACCGGTTTGCGAAGAAGAGGGGGAAAGGATGGGAGCGGCCATTCGTGAAACTCGAATCCAATCCACTGGCAAGCTTGTGCGCTATATCGTCAATGCAGTTACGACAGTCCCTTTTCTTAGACGCTGATTCCCAACAGAGCACGAAATCGACCGCGTCAACTGCGCAATTATAATTCGCTCGCGCCGTTATTACTCCAAATCGAGCAATTCAATTACACGCCGGAATGAATCGTAGAAGGAATTTCACTTTTTAACGCTCGCATATTTGCCACGTCGGCTATTACGCGAGGAAGTTTTGGTTCTCTAATGTATCCACGGAGAGGTGAATTTTATCGTGAAAATTAAGCCCAACCCAAAACCAGAATCGTCAACCCATAAATCAGTGTGTCGCCAGAGGTAGTTTCAGGTCCAAATTAAACCAAATGGTAGAGCTTTCGGGCGATATACCGCAATAATCAAACTGTAATATCTCCGGTAACGCGGTACTCGAGAATAAAAATGATATAAATTTTTCAATTTTCCGTATTAGACAAGTGCATTGGAATTCTTATCTCTCGTGACGCGGGGTGATCTTCATTAACCTCTCGCGGTTTCTCGCGGATAGCTCACGCACGCGCTCCGCTATAAATAAGTTAATTTATTCGAATATACACTAGCCCTGTCTACCCCAATCTCGCGAACGAGCCATTACCGATCTACCACCGAATCGAACCCCGGTCGCGCGCACGAGCGATCGCCGTCCGATCGTTCATCATTCGTCGCTATATTTAAAACTTTCTCCTCCTTATGTATTACGCGCCGTCTATATTAACGCCCCGCGAACGAACCTCGACATTTACGCCCATGAAGAATTCTAAAAAAAAAAAAAATAATAATTCCGAAATATTCACTTTCAGAATAGGAATTCTCGATCTTTTCCATTCGTCTTTCTTCTCTTTTTTAGACACGTCGAATTTATATCCACGAAAACTCATCCGTGGATAGACACTCGCGTGTCGCTCGCGACCGTAACTTCGCGACGGATAAGAAGGAGAAAAGAGAGGCGAGGTAAAGGTTGTCAGCGAGCGAGTCAGCCGGATGGGAGATACGATTTTTGATAGCGATCTCGAGAACGAAGCAACGTCGGCTACGTATATGTCGCTTTATTTACCGCTTGCTCGCATGCGAGCCTGCCGGGGACTGACCGAGGAGGCGTTCCCGTGAGCTAGCCAGTGATACCGAACGTAGCAGAGAATGTAACACGGTTTCAATTAAGATCGTCACGGTCCAGGAAGCAATGTGCATACAATCTTTTTTAATCAATACCGAGCGGACAATGGAATCATTCCAGATTACAAGTGGAAAAGAAATTTACTCGTAGCTCGATGCGCGCGACGGCATGCGCATAATTTAGCATTCGCTCAACCGGATTCTACCGCGGCGCTACCGATAAAACGCAAACACCAACTTCTGAAACTCTCGCATTGCCTTTACGTACAACGTGCGAACGTTTTACAATGTGTCGCTAATGTGTTTTTTTTTTACCTCCCCTCGTGTACGAAAATTTTCATCCGGCTTTATCTGATTTTAATCGCTCGCAAGTAAAACGAATGGCCCTTTAAAAAGATTATTTACGACGGTGAAAGAATAAGAAAAAGAGTTTCGAGTCTCTCGCGATAATTTTTAATCATCGACAACGAAACGTGCGAACAGATTGTTATTTGTACCGCGACCCGACGGTCGTAAATCGCTTCAAGACCGTCGAATTCCTTCGACGTTATTTTTTTCCTCTCATCGGGACTCTTTTTATCCAAATAATCGGCAAGTCGAGGCGCGATGAAGTGACGCGGCTCGTTAAGCGATCTCGACTGCCGTGTATGCGAAGCTGTGTAAATCATCGGGGGCTATCATCGCGTATTACGCGAGAATTTTCAGAATGTCTCGTTCCGTTAACGCTGATGTTCGTAAAAAAAAAATTTCAATTTTTAAGGCGGCGCGAAGTAGAATGCGGCATATAACGGCACTATAACTTACTCCTCCCCCGAGGGCACTGATAAATTTTCTTCGTATTTTTCCGAATCGCCGTCGTACGCACAGCGAGACATACTTGGGATTATATTTGATATCGCGCGTGTAACGAGCAAAAATATAAATTTCTCTAAGTGAAAATCCCACGGCTCGAGAGCACGCGACGCGAGATATATCTGGGTCATCGACGGGCCTTTTATCGCTCGGAAAACAATCCGACGAAATTTATTTAAGGTACGATAAATTTATCTCGAGCGCCGGAATAGACTGCCACGCCGACGTAAAAAGAGAATCGAAATGGAGGAAAGTTAGACGAAAATCTCAAATTTATTATTAGATTGGGATGTGTAACGTCGTCGTAGCGTCTTGGCAAAAATGAAATGCGCTTGTTGTACTTAGACGCGACTCGCTCGTGACATGCGTACTGGCGAAGATTATGTTCACCGCGTCGCGTCAAAACGCTCGACAGTCGCGTTATACGAGCTTTCAAAATGCTATAAATCACACGAACCGCATAGTACTACCTTGCGCGACAATACATGTAAATAATTGCGAGTGCAAAAGTCGTAGTTGTCCGACTTATTGACGTCAACCGAATCTCGGGTTACCCGGAAAACTTCATCCTGCCATCTACCCCTCAATTTTGCTTCTTATCGAGGCCATTAGGTGTCTCGTTGTATAGCCTATCAAGACGTCATAATATGATAAAGAGGCCGAATTTCGGCTCTATTAACTCGAATCAGTGCTCAAAAGTGCAATTTCGAGACACAATTTTCTATTAACGGCTCGAACAGAAGTTTACGGCTATTCTACAAAGCACAAACCGGAGTTTTATACGAGAAGCGAGCGAACTCGATACGAAAAACCCGGCTCGATTGTTCGAGTATATAGGCGGCACAAATGACGCATGGTAAAAGGGTAATGATGGTTGAGTGTTTGCGCAAAATGTATTACTAGCTAGCGCTTCTGACCCATTAGCATCATAATACACGGTTAATTGCGGTTACCCTTTCGCCGTAAAAGAAATTGTACGAAGGCGGAGTTCTTCCGCGAAAAAGCTCGGTTGCCGGTGAAAGACAGTTCCGTACAACAAAAAATTCGAAACGGAGGAAAAACGCTACCTAAACTCTTTGACAGGCCCAAGAATCGGAGTAAAATTCATCCTCGGTAATCGTCGACCATTATCGCCATCTTCGTGTCCGCTAGAAATAGGGACTTTTTTTTTTTTTAGACCCTGCTCTCTCTGTTACTGGTATTTCCCTCGGTGACTACGCCAATGCCGACAAGAATCGGTGGGACGAGCTCTCCCTCCCCCGTTCAGCCTTCGAAACGCGAGGTCGACAAACCAGTGGTGCAGCCCGCTGTGCGCCGCACAAACCGTAGGCCGTAGGCCGTTCCATCCTCTCTTTCTCCCGTGTCGACCATCTTTATTCACATTCAATCGCTAGAAATATCACACATTTTTATTATACCCACGACAATTTTCCGAAAAATCATATCGAATAAATAATAAAGTCTCCCTCGGATTTCTGTAAAACTGGCGTGGATGGGTCGGAGCCCCATTTTCACCTGAAGAACAAGAGCCGAGGGCTCGCGAATAACTCAATCCTCCTTTTATTTTAATACTTTAACTAGTTCCCGATCCCGGGATATTTCGTTACAAGACATAAAGTTCTATCATTAATTCCAAGTGGTGCGACGCATCGTAAACCACGCCGAGAACATCGAGAATAGGCAGTGCAGGTTGAGTGTAGCGGCGCGCGAGGGTGCTGGGTCAACCGCATTCCCATTGGTGAAACGTGCGCGCCTAGAGAGCGCGCGGAGCTCGGAGAACCTCGAGCATCGTAAATAACATTTTAGCAATTAGCGAGCGCGACACGCGTCGCTATATGTACGGCTCGCCCGTAGGCGCGGCTGTGCGTCGAGTCAGCCTCCCCCGCACCTATTTCGGAACTTTCATCCCCCGTAACGTGGTTTGAATGCTGGATCCACGCAATAATACGAGTCGTCCATACCGGAGGGGATCGCCGTTCTCGAGTTCGACAGTCCCGCGCGGACCGTCTTTTGTCGGGGCACTTAACTCGATCGTATTCTCCCCCTCTCACCTAACCGCCACTGGGGTCCGTCCAACTGCCAGAATTCGTAGCGATTATACGAAAATCCTCGCTAGAAATTAAGTGCCGCCTTATTCGATATTACCTCTATACACTCGGTACAATTCACGAGATTAACGTAACTACGTCGGTTATCGCGATAGCCTATTTTTCCCGGAGACGGGTATACATTCCATCGGCGAATTTGAGGAGGCATCGCGAGCGATAACCACGGTGACAGAAAATCGGAGATACTCGTTTCCATGTTTTTCGATTTTGGCCGACTCGTTTTACGATCGAGGAACAACTATAAATACTGTATTAATACTCGGTTCATTAGATGACGTCATTTAACGATGTATACATGGCTATTTTAGGAAGCCATAAAGAGGAACGCTACTCCTTACGGATATGGAACTTATCGGGACTCGGATATACGACTCGTGACAGATCGTAAATAAATTGCGGCGTGGGTGCGGATGCGTGGCTGCGAGTTCTTCTTTTCGATACCGTTTCTCGCCGTTTCCCTCGCGATAAACATGTAAATGTAATTAAGGATTGGCATTTCGGAATCGAAGTAATTGCAACCGCGAGGAAAATTACGAACGCCGTAAGTCGTATTACCGATTCACTCGAGTGCCAGTTTATGCCTCGAAATGCATTTCGGCTCCGCATACTGAATGAAGTAAAAAGAAATTGTACTTCCCTCCCGGCTTCGCAGGACGCACTTCGCGGGAATTTATACGCGCGCTTGACTTGGCGATAACGAAGCGCGTTATTGCGTTTATACGCGCGGTATTAATTCGAGTAAACGTTCGAGGCCACGCAAAAGGAGTACCGCGAGGCTTATCACGAGCCGTTATTTACCGGCCCCCTTTCATCAGAAGCCTTGTGAAATAACGCCAGAGTGAAATTCGCGCTATTTAGTTGATTCGGCTGTCATTGATAAAAAGAACGAGGCGACAATTAAAATCAACCCGTAATTTCGAAAATGCAGATTTTGTCCGATGCCAACTTTTGTAAAATTTTGAGATCAAGAGTTAAGAGAGTGAAATTCTTACTCGAAAAAAAGTTATTGAAAAAAATACAAAAAAATTTCGTTAGGCAGAGATATCGAGGTCGGGAAAGGATACAATACCAGGATAGAGGAGAACGAAGGAGGCAAAAGTTTTGGGTCGTAAAGCGAGAAGAGCGCTCGCGTAGTGAGGCAAAAAAGGAAAATTACATTAAGAAACTCGGGCGAGTCGTTGCGATGGTGTATCCTATACTCGGGTTACTGGCATGCGGTATGGTTTCTCTTTCTCTTCCCCTTTCACTCCCTTCTTATTCGCCGCTCATTCCACGTCCTGCTCCTTTCGTCTCGACTTGTATCCGTTCTTCGTTTCGCTAATACAAGCTACAAGACACTACGAGCCGCGCGAGAGGGAGAGAATCTCTTTTCTGCCTTTGAAGGTAGGAGGAGTCTGGAAGGAGAGAGGGAGAGAAAGAGTTGGTAAAGTCGAAACCGAGACGAAGACGGCATAAAGAGGAAACCTCTCTAAGGTCCTTCCAAAAGACCAGACACGAAATTAACCAGAGGTATATAGTCCAAAGGGAAAGGCAGCGAATATGGTGTGTAAGGGTGTGCTATATGTATAGAGAGATTGTCGTGTTAATCCAATATTTCAAAACCGACGAAGACGGCGTGTTACACAAATTTTTTATACTTCATAGCTGAAAAATATGCATTGAAGAAACCCGAAACGAGAATATATTGTACGTACGTCGAACATTAGACAGAAATGAAACGGGCGGAGAAACAGGTCGAGGGAGACAACGTGAATTTAACGAAAAAAAAAAGAGGAAGAAAAAAGTAAGGACGTTCTGCATATAAAGTGGACGCGAAATGAAGCAGGTTACGCCTGATGGTGAGCAGGGCCGCTCCATCCCTAGAACAAGGTTGGGGAATTACCTGGGGTGCGCTTTGAAAAGGGTTGCTCAGCCAAATTAGTTGAATATTTCTAACCAAGAAGAGGAGAGTCTAATTCTCGGCTCAATTCGGGAATAAAAACGAGGAAAATGCTTTCTCGTCGTTTTATCGTAATGGTATGGGAGGAAATATAGTCGTACGAGTAATCGACGCGATGGGGTCCCATATAAGAAGGCAGCGGGACGGCCCTGACCGCGTATGTATACGTTCACGCGTGTGGGTGCCGCGAGTCTTTTTGCTCGACGTACATTTCGTTTCACATAGGATCTTGGTGAGCTCGCTCGAATGCATTCCGCGTATCTATATATACATATATATACACGCGGAAAAGAAGGCAGGCAAGCAGGAGAAGCCTGGTTAAAAGCGCGCAGGGTGCTCGCAATGGCCGACGATTTTCAACTTTTGCTATCGCGAAGCCGAGGATGGAAAATTGAGGAATCTCGACTGTGGATGCGCGTAGGGAGCTGAACTCGTTTACTTAGAAAGTTCTTCGAGTGCCCTACGCCCTACCTACTCATCCGACCCGTGACTTCACCCTTTTCTTCAGCACCTATTTTCGTATTTCTCCGGCCTCCAGCTGTACAACTTTTCGGAACGCATTTAACAACTAACTTTCCGCTGGATTAATACGGGATGTAAGAATTTTTATACGCCTCGACTTTTCCCGCTTCGGGGTTGAATTGCTTCGAGGGAAAACTCCGCCTCGGGGATAAAATAAATTGCAAAGAAAAAAAATTTAATTCGCGAAAATTTTCTTTTTGTGGAATTTTATGATAAAAGAAGAAGAAGAGAGGGGTGTTTTCGACATCGACCTGAAATTTCTCTCGGGCCAGAGGATCACAATCAAGCGAATAGAAGTTCCAGACTGGTGTCTATGTTTTTTCTTTTTTTTCGGAACGTATCCCGTCAGACTCTCTTCCCAACTGGAGCTTAATAGCGACGCGTTTTGAACAGCCGCCCCCGACTCCTATGATTCCCAGCGAAAAGTCGCCGACGAAATGGGAAACTTTTGCTAGCAGCTGTGACCGAACGTTCTCGACAGAGTTTAGGTATACCAAGACGAAAGAGAGAGAGAGAATGTCTTTCGCTCGAAATGAATTTCGCGACTACCAACGGCGCTTTTCTCACTTCGGAGCTATCCCCAGACACCTTTGACTGCGCATATAACGCGCCACCGTCTCAGATTAAATCAAATCCGCGCGAACCAGAGAGAATTTTCTATTACGTGTATTAAAAATTTCGTGAATTCTTCCAATCACAAAGACAATACCGTCGATTACATTTTTTATCAAGTCGAATTTAGGGAACATTCAATTTGCCAGACGAATATGTTTTACGAGTGCAAAACAAACTCGAACACGCTTGGTCACATATAGACGTATATATATCCACGTACGGCCGAATTCTCGGTTATACAGCGTCGTCGATCCTCGTAAAAGCATAATGGCGCTAATGACGAGCAAATGGAATATACGCGCGAGACTGCGGGCAACGACGAAACCAGGAGACCCTAACGATCGTCAAAAGTCAGGAAGCCCGCTCGTAAATCCAACCAGTGACGTTTATCGTCGGACACCTCGTGGCTGAAATTCTTGCTAGATGAAAATCGGGAATTCTCGGCCTCTCTCTCCCTCTCACGCCCATACCAAATACGACGCGCGTCTCATCGGTCGTTAAATTGATCGACTACAATCGTGAGGATCGGGAAACCGCTACATAATTCGTTTACATAGGACATTTAGACGTCCTATATGCATACCCATCGGACTGCCCCTATTCTCATACCTGATTTATCTTTTTTTTTTTTACGAACTTTGCCCCAACCATCAATTGAAACTGTAAATCATAAATTTGTAAATCATCGTAAATTAAATATGTCCGCTCAATTAATTCTTTTTTCGAAATGTGAAAAGTCGAAAAGCTAGTGCATCTAATATCGAGTTTAATTAAGGAAGCCGTAAGAATTTGTTCCACGCGGCATTCAACCCCGCCCGCCTGGACGAGTAGGAACGAAAAGAGGGAGCGAGAAGCTCGGCACTGAAGACAATATCGAAACCTATCCACGTTCGACTACGTACCTCCCTGAATTCTCGGGCTTTTCACCCAAGCCCGAGCGTTTCGAGCACCGACTGAGTGTGCCAGAAGACACATATATAGTTATACAAGCTCGCACGCGGCGGAAGGCTGCTGGAAGACGGAACAAAGTGCTCGTAAAAATTCCTATCGCATTGTCGATAACGGTTAGGCGGGAGATGAGAGGAGGGCTACTCTTAACGGACCGAGGCTCGCGACAAGATTGCACCGGTAAAAATCCGTAAACCTCGCGTAAAGTACGACTTATCGAAAATGCCGCGTAATGTATTGCGAATAAAGAATTCCTTTATCGAGTAATTTAACTCTCTTCGTTATTATTATCGTTAATTGTAGATCAAGACTGGTAACACGCACTCGCGAGTACGTATTATTCGATATCGGTTACACCGATTTTTAATTTCAAAGTTTTTGGGTGTATGCAAATTGCATTCGGAATGAGAAGATAGAGCGAGAGGAGAATATCGTCGCATATCGGAGATTCCTGGCAGAGAATGGACAATTCGGTTGGCTCGTAGCTGAAGGGGAATATAATCCTCGCCTATGGGAGATTGTGGGCGGCCGTTGAGCGCGAGGGTCGACGAAGATCCTGTCTCGCATATGTGACCGCTCTCGTATGAACGCGGGCTTGATCAATACTAAGACAAGAATTTTCAAAATAAAAGATTAATTAAAATCAATACTTCCAAAACATTTCAAAAGATTTTTTCAAAGCTTCGTATAGACATAAATCCTGTATGAAATAAAAATTTGTCCGATAATTAATGTATAATATACTTTGATCTTATTCAAGTTTATAAAATGCGTATAAAAGTAAAATTTGATTTCACATCGAAAATAATTTCCCAATATACACTCTGTTCGTGTTCGAGTAAATGTACTTAGTGTATAACACGGAGCGAGAAGTAAACTGAATGCGATGGAGGAATATACGTCGGGCATGATAATGGCCGATCGTCTAACCCAAGTCTTCCTTGCGCATTTACATATCAATGTTCGCACCTCCTCGACATTAATTTCCTGAGTTTATCGCAGGAAGGCAAGTTGAAAGAGAAGGTTTTTTTTCACTAAACTCGTGTTTTATCAATACGTCGCTGCGAACAGATAAGATTCGCAATTTTCGAACTCGGGGATAAAAAAAAGCGCTCCGAGTGCAAAAATAAATTTGTTTGTTTAATTAAGGAAAAATTCAAATTTCGTAGGCGTTCGATACGAACGGGAAACAAAAACCTATTTTATACCGGCGGGTTATAATCAAGTGTACAGTGAAATGGAGAGAGCCAAGGCGATGGAGGAGCACAAGGCGGAGCCCTAAACGAATATTTCTGTCCGAGTAGGTAACTCGAGAGAGTGGAGGGGAAGAAAGGGACGCGAAAGAAGAAGTAAAAGAACGAAGTGATTTCAGAGGGAGGGGCATTTCGATTTCCAACAGAAAGAAAGAGGTCCCGATCATCCGATTCTTCCTGTTTTAATTAAAATCTGAATTCGACGCGAGCCTTCCTCTATTATACCCAACCAATTGGCAGACCCGTTGTCGTCGATGAATTGGCGCGGTCGAGAATTTCTAGTTTCGAGTTCAAGGCGGCAAATGAAGATTTCGAAAGAAAGAAAAAAAAACAAAGCTCCGTTTTGATGGAATGAAATTTCAAGAGTTCGGATTTCTTAGCTCAAACAGGTGTCGTAGACAGTTCTATATGGGCAATCTTTATCTCGAAAAATGAAAGAGAAATTTAATCGGCAATAGCGATATTATACGATGGTCCATTATCGAACATAGAAATTAAATAGGGAATTAAAAAGTATTAAGATCTCTTCGATGAGTCAACATGTTTGCGATCGTTATAACAACCACTTAGTTGAATTATCGCGAAAGAGCGTAATAAATTTCGACGATTTATATTCTACGTAGATTTCCCACCAATCGGCAACGATAGGAACGTACGGAACGTACCACGAGGCAAAATTACCGATTATATCGGATATATCGAATAACCTGGGTCGTTCGGTCTCATAATCATCCAAGGTATTTCTAAATCCATATTATCTAGGAGTGGTGCAATATGGGAAGAGGTGTGTGCAAGCGCGAGAAGAGGGTGAGGTCGGGACGCGCGCGATGGAGATAGCCATTGAAGTCGTGCGGAAATAAAGACGAGGAATATAGGCATCGAGGGGATGAACGGGGACGAGGGAGGGAGGGCAGTTGCGCGAGGCAGAAGCCATTTGCCGTGACCGTCCTATGAAACCGAGTGGAGTCCAGGGTGTGCTAGGATCCTGGTGTCCGCTTTGAGCACGGTACGTGGCCACGCGGGGGTGCTGTTTTATCGCGAGCTAGGGGTGAGAAACAGAGAGTAAGAGAGGTCATAAGTGGAAGAGCGTGTGAAGAGGACCGTGTGCGCTCTTTCAGCGCGATTCGAGCCGTTTGAAAGGGTGAGAAGACAAACGGAGCGGCGAGGAGAGATTGCCCGGGATATTAAAGGACCCACCTACCTCCCCATTCTTCCACGGAATAAAAATAAGAGTGGCGCATGTGCGGCGGCTCCCGCGAATCCCCGCGATCGAACCACGCGGGAATTTCCCTCGCTCCGGAGCGACGCGCTGCATTCGAAATGCGATTTATTCCATGGTATTGGTTTCTCGTCTCATTTTTTCTTCTTCTCGCTCACTCCTACTGGACCCCTTCGGCGAATAGTCTCGTTGGGATGCTCCCAAGTTTCCAATATCGTTCGTTACGTTCGTACTTTATTGCCTTTAGGAGACGTTAGTGGTGCTTTTCTCGTATACCCCCTAACCGATATCGCGCCAATACCATTCTCGCTACTCCACGGCGAACAAATTCCGTAGATTATTTCAATCGCGCGTATAAATCTCACGACGCCGTTTACCGAGACGAGGGTGTTCTTCGATTCGATTTCGCGATCGCGATCGCGATAAAGTTACCTGCCACCAAAATCCGTCTGCGAACGAAAATTTTCTCTCCTCTTTTCTTTTAGTTTTAAATCTCCGGAAAGGGCCGATCGGGAAAATAAGCCGGCCTGAATTGACGAGCTTTGGGCTTTTTATCTTCGCCCGTCTCTCCTATATCCTCGTGATTCACGCCGTAAATAACGTACCTTAATCCAACTTGTGTATCTGTATATACATATATTGGCATGCGCCCGAACGTTTGCCCCCGACCCGTGCGTGCCTCCGTCGGATCGTCCGCGCGATCACGAGACCGTTTTCCATCCTCCATCCCGCGCCAACCCTCTTCTAGCCCCCGCTACCGGTAATAAGCGAGACGGCGATACCACTGAAAATCGATACATAGATACGAACAAGTCGCACACCGCGATTCGTATAAAATGCACCATCGCTGATCGATACAAACCACATTTTACGAAATTAAATCATTTTGTTAATTAAAATAATTGTGAAATAAAGTGTACATTTCTAAACATATACCGGCTACTAGTTTTAATCATTTACAAAGATTTTCCTTTCCCCGGGCTCGCATACACGGAGCTCGAACACCGTGACTGTATATCCAATTTTGTGAGGATCGGCTTAAAACTCCAACTCTCGCTCATCAGCCCTTCCCCGAGGATTACCGCTTTGATAATAAGGAAGATGGCAAAATACCGAGTCGAATCGATACCTACGCTCGCTGCTCTTTCGTATCCCGGGCGCAGCGCTTGTAGACGCGTTCGCTCGCGTATATAAAATGTAGAGTAAATTTTAAAATAATTCTCTGACATTTTTTTCGCCAGCGCACACGAGAAAAGTGCCCACGCAAGCGCGCGCTCTCCATAGAACCGGATACCGGCGGCGTCACGAAATAAGATATTATAATCTCGCGGCCGGCCGTAAATATTATTGCGGTGACGCCGGCATTACCCGAAGCTGTAAAGTCGTAGAACATGTTACCGGGAGTGCTCGAGCTACAACACGGCCAAGCCCCTCTCGCCTCCCTCCACCGTCTCTCTTCCACCTGGAATCCCTTCTCCCTCGCAAGGATTATTTTTTCTCCTCTCGAGCTCCTAGCCTCCATCTTCAGCCTCCTCGTTCCTTTTAATACGACCGTAAAATATTCGCTGGATATAACGCGAGCGCTAATTAAGGCATAGCGCTTCGGTTTTCGATGCCGCTCGGTGCAATCCTTGCAACGATATCGCGAGATTTTATAGATTGTAACGATACAAGTTTTGGGAGGTATCGAGCTTGCGATCTTCGCCACGAGGAATCGATCGGTGCATAACTTTCGATAAAAAGAAAGAACGTCCTCTTAATTAAAAGTACGTAGGTTCGATGTGGGTGGCTCGCGGGAGCTCTTGTCGCGCGTACTTGAGTTTTCAACTTTGTTGATTCCAGTTCTCGGGACTGTTACGGGGTCTAACGAACCTACGAGATTGAGACTTCCTGGTAGCGCGACGTTGCCCGGCTTTACCGACCGTTTCTAAACGTATTTTTAGATTTGCCGTAAAACTTCTGTCGTTCCTATCCCGAGCTCGTCTCGCTCTAGCTCATTTTTATTTTTACGTTATTTATTTTCATCCTCCACGTTATTGGCTCGATTAATCAATTGTCTCGAGTTTAATACCGCGATGTATGTAGGCGTGCGGAACGATCGCGACAATTATTCTTCAGTCCGCGCTCACGTGTCGCGGTAGAACGGAAGCTCCCACATGTGGCAGGCGCAAAAGTGGGGCAATTTATAGCAGACGCACAAGTCGCGGCACTCCTGACCTCGATATAATCCTCCCCCCCACTAAGGGGCCCACTACTCGTGACCTGTCAAGGCTAGGGTCGGTACGTATAGCGCAAACTAGTACGTAGGTTACTCGCTCCCGCGACGTACGCGTTTGGAACATTGCTAAAAAATACTGTCGACAGAGGTCATCAAACGACAGTGATTTCCCGAAAAATTCGACGAGTGTTTGTGCGTTTGGATTCTTAATACTCCATACGAGAGGATGGGAATTTCTCGACACGTTTCGGGGTGACATGGGCGAGTGAAATTTTAATCGAACGATGCGAATTTGCTATTCCGAAAGGTGGTTCTCACGCGCGAAGGGGCGATTATTCGATCGTCGTGTATCCCCCCACTCGCGCTGCTCGCCCGGCATCAGTTTTCGCGATTGCTCTCGTACTATTCGATTCACGCCACGAGTTCGCGACTGCTCGTCATTAGCTTCTTGCACGGTGTATAAAACGAGTTTCAATTTCCAATTCGACGTCTTCGGAATCTGAATTCGCTCGAGTGACTGTCGTGACAAATTAAACTTCCAATTTCGACCTCCATATCGCGAATTTTGATAAAAAAGATAAAGACAAAAACTCAAGAGCCGATTTGAATATGATAATTCAGGCGTCAGTTTAACGATCGATATTGCGCCAATACGTAAAATTTGCATGCTCGCCCGACATAAAAATTCAATTTCGATGACACGACGTTCGCCTGCATTATAATTCACCTAGAGAGAATTTCATAAACTGAAAAAACATTTTTCTCCGCTCTTTCTCTTTTAACAAAATTACTAAAATTATCGAGATATTAACATGTAGATGCTTTAATTAAAATTCCGTCATTTAATCGGGGGAATTTCGCCGTGCGCGTGAATTTCGTAATACGAATGTATGCATGTATATATAGTATACGAAACGTGGGTAATTCCGACGTGCGTTCGACCATAACAGTGCTCGGCGTGAATTTTCCCGAGCCGAAAATTCCGTTGGGTTTTGGCGATAACCGGTGTGTTGGTGCTGCCGTACCCCGCGTCGGACAATAAGCACGCCCGTATTTTCATCGTACGTGTGTCAGGTATCGCTGGGGCTTGAAATTGGCTAGGAGGGACGTTATAAATGCCGTGGTCATCTCCATACCACGTCCGCCCGCCTAACGGGGAATCGCGTTCACTTTTTCCCTCTATTTTGCACGTCAAATGAAACTGCTGCGTATATGATACTGTGCGTTATCTTCCCTTCCACCTCTGTTTTTCATTTTCCATTCTTCATTGTCGTCCAACCACCTCATATTTTCGAACCTAAGATTTTCTACCACTTTTTTACTCGACGTTAAGTATGACCTGATGTTAAATGTAGGCTCTCGAGGAGAGATATAAAATTAGATAGCGATTAGTCAAGTAAACTCGTAAAATGTCGCCTCTTCGAAAATAAACGAATAAATGTATAATTATTCTTTATCTGGACTTTTTCCGAATCCCTGACAAAAAATGGATTCAAGACGTAAAAAATTCTCTTCGCGCTATCTCGCTTCGATGCCAATCGCTTCGACTCGCTTCAGCTCGAAAGCATTCTTGTCTCCGTTCATTGCACAGCTGTCCTTATTCTCCCTTGGCGCTTGCTATCGGACTCTCTCTCTCTCTCTCTCTCTCTCTCTCTCTCGCTCCCTCTGCTCCCACCAGTCCGCGTTCCTTTCCCACCACAATATCTTTTATCCCCACCTCTGACGTTTCTACCCACTCTACGCTCTTTTCCGACGATTTTTCGCCCCTCCGCGACCCCCTGTTGAGTTGCGTCGTTCTTTCTCTTCCTTTCTCCTTCCCATATATCTGTCTCTGTTCATCTCCCTCGGTTCCCCTTCTCTCCTCGTCCTGCCCAACCCGCTGCCGCACGAGAATACATATTTTACAGGCATTCATGATGGCCGCCACAGCCGCCGCCGCCGCCGCATCTGTGCGAACGAACCTGTCTGCCAGGCATCGCCCCCAGTCCGTGCAAGAGAGAGACGGAGAAGTTTACCCTCGTGCACAACGAATTCTCCCCTCTTTCGGAGCGAGAAAGATGGAGAGAGAGTCGAGTACAGCATCTACCGCCACGAGCGCGTTACATGTACGAATGCGTATCTATTCTCGGTTTTTCCTTCGATATTTTTGTGAATATTTTGAAAAAATTCAAACTTCTTTTTTTTCCCTTTCTACTCTCTGCCCCTCAACGATCGTATTCTCGTACGGAATTGCTGCCTAATTGCGTAATTGCGTAGAGTGTCTCTCATTATCGTAATTATCGATGCCGTTTCTCGTCCGTTATGCGCATGTATAGTGTATAGTCGAGACTCGAGAGAGTATTTGTATCGTTTGGGTTATACGCTTGTTCGAGCAGCGGCTACTTCGGAATAATAATAACGCACGCTCGCGCGACCTTCTGCGTTACACACTGCCAATGTACATAAGTTGGTCCCTTTTCAACCAACGGGCTTTCTCTTCGAGTTTTACGGGCGGCGGTTTACCGAGTGGAGGATGAGTCTTCTCGCGTTATGCAGCTGCGATTTTAGTGCAACTCGCGAGCTTATGACTACATCGCGTTGGACTCTCGCCGAAGGCAAGTATAGAAAAGAGGAAGAAGGGATAAACGCAAAATCCGGTCGCGCAAGGAAAGGAAAAAGATCGAATTTTCAACTGGTGGCCTCGCTCTCATTTCTCTCTCTCTCTCTCTCTCTCTCTCTCTCTCTTTTACTTATTTTCCGTTTTCTTCTTCGTCCTTTATTTCTTTTCTCTCTTTGTCCACGAACGACGAGCGGGACGATTAAGTTTGGATTTTCATGGCGAGATGCCCCCGTGGGTGCCTTCTTTATGCGGTATCGCTTAACTAGGTATCACGAGTCATCCTCCCTCTCTCTCTCTCTCTCTCCCGCTCCTTTCTGTCTCTCCTTTTTGCATATTTTAAGATGCCGTCGGAACACCATCAGTGGCGTGGAACACACCCGTCCAATCTCAGAATTAACTAACTTTTAACCACCAAGTGATTAAAGAAGCCTCGGCTATGGGTAGATCGAGTTTTTTCATTCTCATTTTTTAAAAATTGAAGGAAAATTCGCATTAATAATTTTCTATATCAAAAATCTTTTCTCGCCCCTTTACTCAATTTAATGTAATATTATAAAACGATATCCTTTTGCCAAATGGTTGAATCGTGTTAAGTTGTCGATTTATTGTTCATCTTGGCACTCAAATTACCGTTCTATTGGCCATACAGGTTAATGACATGTACAAATATTTTATACTTCCAACGAATTACCGACGTCATAAAAATTATCACCAAACGTCGTAAATTATCACAATTTGTACTTTTATTATTCCTATAGAAACTTAGTCTCGTTTTAGAGACATTTGTCTTAAATAACAGTGATAAAAATTGAAGATTAAAATAGCTTGTCGAAATGTAATATAATCACCGTTAATGAGATTTTTCGTTTCAGTTGTTTAGATCTTCGAACTCTGGGGACAGGATGAACTTCGCGTAAATCACGAGAGAAAATATTAAGAATGTACACCAATGATAACAAATCATTTGACAAAAACATTATCGATACTGATGTTCCTATACGAGAACAACTCTCGATCCGCTAACCAGAGGTTGAAAACACTCGAGACAGATGGCAGCACCTCACAACGATTTTATTCGAGTTCGAAAATCAAAAACGAGGTAAATTATTTCTCAATTCTACGTGTAACCTTAGATATATCGAAATGAAAATCTTACGTTTAGTTACATAATATTCTAACAATACGAATATTTTACAGTATCGCGTTGTTCTCTCGGCGAAAAACTATTTAAGCAAAATCGAAACAAACAAATTTTGTCGGTGATTCGAAACATGATGCGATGAAAAATTCTCGAGATTGTGGAATTTTACAAGAAAACTAGCAAGATCGTAAGCTCTGATCCAAAGAATAGAAAGAAATTGCGTAGTAGGGACGTGAAGAATAGCGTTAGAAGATGAGCGAGGAAGGGCTACGATGCCTATCTCTTCCTCTCCGTAGCAGAGGGGCAATAAAAACGTCGGAGGCTGGGACTTAGCAGTTTCTGCGTGTAAACGGCTGGTGGCGCCAGGCTCCGATACGAAGTGCGAGAGAGACGACGAAAGAAGAGTAAGGAAACGGGAAGGTGTATGGCGACCCAGGGGTAGCGTTGAAGCCCGATTCTCACATTTACGCTAGCTGTGACTCGCACACACGCTTAGACGGCTACGTATAACCAATGCGCATCGCTAAATGGACAAGTAAGAAAGAGCGAGATAAAACGTATTTCGTACACGAGCAGAAGGCAAAATCAAATCGCTGTCTCGCGTATACACAGACGCTTATCAGAGCGTAGCAACGCCAAAAGAAATTAAATACAGAGAGAAGATTTTCCACGAGGAAGAAATTCAGATATAACAAACTAACGTTTACAATATGCTTCATTCAAATGCAAGTTCATAAGCGAATAATATCTTTTGCGTATAACTTTTTGAAAAATCGATTGGGAGGAAAATTTGTGTTTGAAGGTGAATCGATGTTAGGAAAAAAGAGAGAGAGAGAGAGAGAGGGGTGCAGAGATGGCAAGATCGTTCGACCCTGCGCGTTATCGCTCGCGCCCCTCCTAGTCGGACTATTTTCCTCCCTCGGTGGGGGAGCCCAGTACGTCGGGGGTGAGTTGGACGGCCGGCCGTGCGCGTACGAACGCACACACACACACACGCGCGCGCGTGGATTCTTACACTGGGGGATCGAGTGGTGGGCCGCAGCGTCTGCGTGTCGGGGGCACACGGACGCACGGACGCACGAGTACACTCGCAATTTCGAAGGATTTTCGCGCAGGACGAGTCAGGAGCGTGCGTAGAGACGACGGGGACGTTCCGCGCCGGCTCGGGGGCGCCGCTGTACGCGCGCTCCGCCGACGCCGCCGTCTCTCGCCCACCGGACGCCGTGAACGCAGTCGGACGCGAGACGCGATCCGGTTAGCCTCCCTCCGCATTTCGGGGGAAATCTCGCCGATTCGATATATTCGCGCGCCGAGATCGTGAAAAACTGGTGCGAGTTCTCGCCGGGCCAGAGAGTTTGTTTTCCCTTTTTCGCGACGCGCCTTCCCTACCCTCTTCGTTTATTGTCGGCGGTTTTTTGCCGGCAGCTCGCTCGCCCGCCGTAAGAGGCGCCAACCGTGCGGGTCAGCGAATCGCCGGAGGAACGAACGGAAGGAATGGCCGGGACTGGTGCGCGTTTAAGAGCCGACAGAACGAGCGAGCCGCGTACCTAGAGCGAATGTCACTCGCGCGGCATGCAGACAGTCGCGAGCTGTCATCGGTACGCCGGAGGACGGCCACGTCCCTTTTTGTTTTTTCCACTTAACGCGATTCGTTCCGACAAGTTCTTCGCGTAAACCTCCAAACTGGAATTCCCGCTATCCGGATGACAGTTCGGCCAGGGGACACTAACGATTAGAGCGAAATTCCTATCGGAGTCGACCGGAGTCACAGGTTAGTCGTATCAGTTATAAGCAATCTCGATAATCGTGTGATTCTTTTCGAAGTGTTCAGTCGGGGCTATGTTTCGCAACGTCGAGCTTCGGATATATGCGTACGTATCGATCGGCTGTCACGTGAAAGGCAATCGTATTTCAAAAGAAGAGTAGGAGAGAGAGAGAGAGAGAGAACGAGAGAGAAGGGTCGCCACCGGGGATTCATACGGACTCCCCCCAAACAGCAGGCAACCGGTCGGACACTGCGGTACGATGGGTGTCGCTGACATTTGGGTACTATACTCCCCTGCACGCGCTGTACATGCCCCTCTCACCGAGTTAACAAAATGCAGAATACTCATGGGATATCACGTAAGTATGAATATTGTTCGCATTTCGTTTTCCTCTGTTATTTTCAATCGTACGATATTTTTATTCAGCCAGTCTCACTTGTTATTTTGAAATCGACAATCAGTTTTGCTCGACACGTACTGATTATTCTTTATTTACATTCACAGGTTGACCCGGCGTATCGATTCAAGGTAAATCCAATCTTTAGCAATGGAGAAACAGGAAACGAATATGGAAACTTTTTAATAAACGACGATTCTTCTTTGGATGCGAGATTCGCCACACCAGCTGCTAATAATTATGCGAGGTCATCGCGAGCACGGTGACAGAAGTTATCGCAATATCGAAATAATTATTGCATTCGTTGCTCGACGACCAATCGCGTAGTCGATCATCGTAGGTGAATTCAGCAGCGAGAAAATCGTCCGATGAAGAATGTGGAACCCCCTGTACGTATACTGAATGTATCCTGAGTGTATTCCTGTCCGGTATACCTTCAGTATACGTAACAGGAGGCTACACCGTGCAGCGTTCCTTCCAGGATGTCGTTCATCTTCAATTCTGCATAACAATTTACCTTTTTCTATTCGTACGAGCATTTGTAAATATTTAATGGCTAAATCCAAATATATATGAAACTTTATTTGCTATTACGAAAACTGAACACTGTATACATTTTTTTAACACATTCATACGTTTTCCTATTTTCACAACTGTATGTCACATACCGCGAACAATTTCGAATAAAATAAAATTACACAAAGTCGAACCTCAATTTTTTTTCATTTCTCAATTTCCTAACTATCTAAAATAGGTCCTATTTTGAGTTTGCGATTTTCTACGTAAATGAAATTAGAAAGATTGAATTTTTCACTCACGTGAGATAGCGAGCGGTATGTAAATTGGTTATGACCGTCCACTAAAGTTTCTGTAATAAATTCTGAATGTGCGATATAACAAGGTGTAAGTCATATAACAGGCAAAATTACTCACGCGAAACCACTTTTTTTCAAAGTTTTATTGAACGAAAGCACCGAGGGCTAGTTGTCATGCCGGGAAAACTTTCTCTTTTTCCCTTTTTTGAGGGACCCATAAAAAGGGTTAAAAAGCGGAAAGTTAGCGTAGTCCGCGCGTGTCCGTCGGGGGTCTATTGAAGAATGAAAGGGGTTAGGTAAAAGGAGGTGAAGGGTTTGTGAAAGTTTTCCGGAACCGTAAAAAGGTGAAAATTAGAAAGTCGAAAAAAGGGTTGGTATGGTGGTAGGGATGGTCGAAATTTTTTAGAGAATCGCCAAAAAAGTCATTTTAGTTTTCTTCAGTTCGTGGCAGCAAGCGTCTCGTGCGAAGTGATCACTCAGTTTATTATTGGAATATAGTGTTAAGTGTAGTTTTTTAGTGTTTTAATTACGTTACAAGGATCAACGTTTGTGACTCTTTACGATCGCAATTTCTTACCACTTAGTTCGTGTTTCAAAGAAAGAAAAAACAATCATTAGCCTCAATGTAAATGATGCTATGAGATGTTTAACAAACTCGCATTATAAATCGACATCTACGTTCTACTGTCACCTTTGCTCTATTGTAATTGTGTCACATAAGCTACACCTGCCGTGTCTCGTATTTACAAAGTCATAGCGATGAACCAATTTGTGTCTGATATTAATTGAGTGTTATTAATCAAGTGTATCTACCAATAAAAAATAGCATAAACGCAACAACAATGTCTCGCGGGCGCACCGATATCGAAAGATCATTGAACTCTTTCGAAACGAAGATCATTCCTTCGAGAAATTCGGTGGGTGAGAAAGATTCATATATAGAAGTACCTAGGGTAGATGAAGGAACGCGCACAGAAAATTCTGCGAGCATGGTTTGTGGCGCGAAAAAAAAAAGAAACGTGAATAAGATGAAGAAGAACAGCCGGATTCTATTAAATCCTTAAACAAGGAAGAGAAAAATCCTACGGGGAGAATTAAAGGACAGAGAGAAAGAGAAAGAGAGAGTTAGGTAGACGACAGAAGAGAGCGAGAAGTCCAAACTAACGGAGTGAGCGAGATGAAACGTTCAACCCTCTCGCTCGGTCAGCCAATCGAGTCGGCGGGTCTCTTTCGGTTGGCCCAGCCCTCGGTCCAACATGGCCGCCACGTGCCGAAGGGAGCTGTGCGCATACAACGGACGAGGGTTAGGCTAGGCACTCTCCTGGATTCCGAGTCTTTTGTCGGGTGGCGCGGGCAGGGGAGAGGGAAGCGAGGGGTGGGTCTGTTTCCTAGTCAGCCATCATGGGATGCTGCTGGATGGAAAATGCAGCGACCGCGGAATGGAGAATTCTCTCTCTTTCTCGTGGACGTGCGTCTGAACCTGAGCACGAACATTTCTGCAAATGATATGTTCGTGTATAACTATTTAGATAACCGCAAATACGTAATTACGACTAATTGCACACTAGCGCAACAAGGCCCGTGGTAACGATACTACCCGTACACGTCGTATCATTAGGTTTTCGATTATTTTTCAAGGTATTTTTATCGTCCGTAACACGCGCAATTGGAATTTTTGGATAGCTCGTTCGATCCGACACGTAAATATGCCGTAGAGAATATGCATTTGCGAATGCCAGGCAATCCAATCGATAACCATTATTCCGATAGTGTATAGAGGGGAATAGAGTAACTCGGTTTGAAAGATCGCTAGCAAAAAGGGAAATCAAAGAAATAGAGAACCCCGAGCCTTGCGAAACCAAAAATAGAAATTCCATGTATGCATGCGGGTATCCGATAGAAATTTTTTTGCATACATAATTGTCACATATGAGGCTGTAGCTACAATGGAGTTTATTATCACACGAACAAAATTTAAAGATGATTATTAACACTGGCTTATGTAGCATCGAAACGAGAAATTAACGATGTACATTGAGCCCTGGATAATTAAATCTATTTGAGCATTAAAATCAGTCTCTTTTAGTAATTTTTTCATATTTCTTACCGATAACTCCCAACGTTGTGACACATTTGTCTGTCGAGAGAATCATCGAACGAAAATAAATAAAATACATATTATAATTGCGGAGCAATATCAGATAAAATCCGAAATAAGCATCGATTCGAGTGGAATGAGTTGACGGTACGTTCCACAGCAACTGCAAAGGAATTTCGTGGCAAAATATCATCAGAAATTCACGACGGCGATCCTGACGCGCGCGAGTATACGGGGATAAGCGTGCATAACACCACGAGCATACAACGGATGCGAACGAGCGGCTCGTTTTCGAATGCGAAAATGGTCATCGACGATATCGGTCACTATAAATTGCCAGAGAGATCGTGTCTGGCTGCCGTAAAGGGCGAAGTAAAGTAACGAATTAACGGGTTGGATCTACTACATGGGAAAGAGAAAGAGGGTGTGCCGTTGAGTGCGCAAAGCAAAGTGTTCGCGTCGCGTGTGCGTCGGTGCTTTTAGCTCGGAGAAAATATTCCGCATATTCGACAGAATTTGACAAAATTCACACTCTTACAAAGTGCCAGAAGATAATTAATCGACAGCGGTAATTTCTCGACCAATTTTTCCAATTCTATCGGTCAATTGCTAATCGATTTCGATTAGAAAACTCGATCGATCCGGTCTTTTCGTCCTCGGTTTCAATGCGAATTAATTGCCAAGCTCGATATGGCCTATCTTAATTAATTTTACCCGATCATCGTTCCAGTTCTTGTCACATCGGTGCAAATTACGGTCCGATAAAAACCTATCGTGAACGACAGAATGTCCATACGAGTGCACTCGATGCGTATGTGTGCATGCGCGCACGTCTTAAAAATGCGAGAGTGTCTTTTGAGTGGTAGCGAAACCAGCTGTAATCTTCGAAAATAATTTTCTCTTTCTTGATTTGCTGGTGCCATCGATCAACGACGATGACTCATAAAGGAACAGCTTCGCGCGATAAATTGACGATTCGGATACGAAAATTACGCACGGTCTCGGGTTTTAAGCGCTTTATGAAGGACATTACCAGCGCGATTTTCCACGCAGAGGAGTCGTACCGAAAATTAACTTTAACGATAACGCGTGACGATTAAAATACGGCAAGTGCTTGGGCGCGCGTGTGAGCCTGCGTGATTGGCGAAACGAGCGCGCACCGTGTGCGGTTCGCCTTTTATCTCCATCGCGGAAAGTTTAACAACAACAACGCGCGATCCTTCGTTCTAAGACGGCGAAGAGGTCTAATTTCCTGCGAGCTCCGCGCTATCTTGGTTCCTTATTCGGAGTCCCATGTTTTCACATTTGATGGTACAATATCGCGAAAGGGAAAATCCGTCACGGCTCCGCGACTTTTACACCTTTCCATATGCATACGCTAATCTCTCGTACAACGTGTGGCGTGAGTTTGACTCAACAGGAAACTTTAATTCCGTCTTGATTTTTCAATGGAAAGCGCGCCGTGGTGAGGGAAGAATAATTTCACTGAAATCGTGCAATTAAAGTCGAAAATTTAACGCAACGTTAATCCCCTGTGATTGCGCAAAAGAGTTGTAACAACAATTAGATAATCATCCCGTGTTCCGACGCAATATCGTTGCGGAATATATGGGTATAATTTTCTTCGAAACCGGCTCGAATCGGCCTCTCGGACTAGATCTTCGCGCGTACGGAATAGGAAACGAGTAAAATAGAAAAATGTTATTCTTTCGTTACAGACACGTTTTCTCGGTCGCTGCAACGCTCGTGTCGACATGTCGTATTTCCTTTCGCACTCGTGTGTCTACTCA
This sequence comes from Goniozus legneri, assembly GCA_003055095.1. Classification (NCBI taxonomy): domain Eukaryota; kingdom Metazoa; phylum Arthropoda; class Insecta; order Hymenoptera; family Bethylidae; genus Goniozus; species Goniozus legneri. Next base: position 348,718 of record NCVS01000095.1, read on the forward strand.
CGCACTCGTAAAAACCAATGAGTTTCGTATACTTATAGAAAGTTTTTGTTATCTAAAAATACTACTCACCTCCACGGAAACTCCCGCGCGACGGCCCGGCATCTCGCATTAGGTAATCTGAAACCGAAAAAAAAAATATCCAACGTTAAGCACGAGTCGGGAATTTAAAAATCTAAGCCACTTCCGAGAGAATAAAAATAAGTCGAATAATTCGAGGTATCAGTCGAGGAAAAGGTTCGGAGAAAGTTAACGATTTACGTGTCACGGAGAATGGGTTGCGGCATGACTTCTGCCAAAGGGTTGTTGGGGCGCGAGTGAAAGTTTCTCGTTCCGAGCCCCCCTGGAAGCTTTGAGGAAAAAGGGTTTCTCTTTTCCTCAACTGACCCAACTCCTTCGGTCCTCGACTTTGACGTAACCTGCTCGACGGGAAGACTCGCATCGGACCTTCCTTCGCATTCGATTGCGATTCCAAGATTCCTCCCCGGAGAAATTAGAGTTTCGTTCCATCGCGAGCTTTATTTACGATCACTGCTGTTTTCCCAGCAAAATATTATCAAACGAGCGGGAAATCAGGCTCGGGACGATGGAATAGAGGGTGAAACGCGCCAGCGGTCCCCTTCGGATTCGTCGAAGGTAATTTCCTTTCGGTAATTAGCAGCTCGTATCGCGAACTCGGAAGACTCGGAAGATTCGAAAGACGGAATTGACGAAGAGCGTCGTGGACGGCGGTGCGGCCTGCATGCAATTTCGCGTGCGCATAGAGGAGCGCCACCGCTGTCTGGGAAACGAAATTTATACGGGCGCGTTATACGACGCCATTAAAATAAATTAAACGCGTTTTATCGCGGCGCGTATAATTTATGTACGCGAGGTTCGCGTTCTGTGCCACGCTTTGTGTGCCCGCGCGTGAGAGACCGCGTCCCCGATCGAGAATAATAATTTTCTTCTTCGCATTCTATTTCTTCTTTCGATGCGATAGGTATAACGATCGAGACGATGCGGGTGTATCGAGGAGCGCGCCAATTAACGAATTAAGTGTCAACGAGCTACAATTGCGCGAAGGCCGGTCTTAGCGTTTAAGCTCAATCGCGAGAGTGTGATTTACCGTCGACGATTCGTTAAAAGAGCCTTCCTCTCGATTCGATAAATCGGCCCGGTGGGTTGCCTGTAGGCGAGACTTTACCATATCTTCAGTTTATTCTCGACTCTGCTAGTTGTCGTCTTACAAATTGTTTTCTTATCAAACGACGAACCAATTGCTTCATAATTGAGTGACATCTCAAGATGTTCGTTTACGACGGAGGAACTTATGAAAAATAGTTTCATCAAGGATTACCTTCGATAATTAAGCATTATAATTGTTCATACATCTCGTAAATCGAAAAATACACAGCCGTTTGAGGCATGGCTATTGGAAAAATAGAAAAGACCGTCATTTTCGTATAAAACCTTGGCAAATAGCTACAGACGAGAATTCGGTGTGTACGTTCTCTGAACGTCACCGCCTCCTCCGGACTCTCGGCCTAAAACGCCATTTTCGGAGCGCGAGCGCTAGCGAACGGCATCGATTCCCGTCGATTGGTCGACCTCAGCGCGGTAATCTTACCCACACGCTCCCTCCATGTATCAACGAACAGTTTTATGGCGTATATGAGTTTCTTGTTTCTCCTCATAATCCCAGAGGAAAACACGATTTTCGTATACTAGAATTTCAAACGCACCATTAAAAACTTGCGGAAGGTAGTATAAAATGCAATCGAGTACAGATTTGAAACCTCAAATGTTTAAACATTTCCGCAATTTTTATACGCATTATTGGCTGGCATTTATAGCTACTCTCGAACAGTATTTTTTAACGTAAATCGTGTAATACGCGCAACGCGATTTTTACCGTCGCTCGACGACAGAGCAATTCGTCGTCGTCCCTATTATTCCAGTTCTCGTTCCGTCGCGGCGACGAAACAGTTCGCCAGGTGGCTGCTGTTCGTTTACTGCTGGGACTTTTTCTAGCAAACCGCGATGTTAGGGCCGTCGTTAACGTCGGACTAAATTAACGCCAGCGGTATTTCAATCGCCTCGCTCGCTCGACCGTACTCGCGTAAACTCGTCTCTTCTCTGATATTTCCGATTACAAAATCATTCTAATCTAATCAAAATTAATTGTTATTCGACGGGCTGTAAATCATTTTAACCTCGAGAAATTAATCAGAATCGTAGTAATACTTTTATTACACAGATCTTGACGGACCCCGACCGGCGCTTAATCAACTGGCTTAATGTATCTTTACGACCTCCCTGGCGAGCGAGCATTATAGTAGCCGGTGCGGATACAGAGAGATTTTTCGCCAGGTAAAAAAAAAGAACGGCAAACGCTTCGATTTCGGTAATTATCGAAACTCGGCTCGTTTAGCGGAAAACGTACAACCAAAGCGCACTTGTAGAATGCTTAAAATACACCCTGGCTCTCGATGTAAATTTCCATATGCGCGAGCGATACAGCAGCCGAGGAGACCCCGTTGGAGAGTACGATTCTTGCTTCTCGATGAACATTCTCTTCTTTCTCTTTTTCTCGATTTTTTTTTCGAGTACCCAGAGCCGTAAAATCATCATCTTATAGTATCTTGACTGTCCGACATGACCAAGCACTAGCGAGTTTGGCATCGAACGATCAATTGTAATTTCTATTTCTTACGGCGTGAAAAGTTGGAAAAAGAAGTAATACGATAGGGGGAAATCTCTCTCTCTCTCTCTCTCTCCCTCTGTGTGGGGGCAATAGACGGCTTTCATTACTGGATCACCTTAGCGACCGATGTCGGTAAATTTGTGCGTGAGTCGGGGCGGTTGGCGGCACCTCGACTCGTCGATAGCGCGGCAAACTGCCGTTTCCCAGACCCAGATAACGTACCAACTAGCTCTCGCGCGAGCTCAAACTGTCGGGCCATCCCGACGCGGATTTATTGTCTCCCGCTTGGCGCATTGTTTACGTCCCCGAGCCGGGGGGCGTAAATCCTCGTTCTAAAGTACCACGCGAACCGTCTGCTCGCGACCCGACCACTATATCTGTATACGTATATACCGTTTCCGTTGGATATACCAAGATTAATTTTATCGAACGGTTGAATTTCCTGGAGCAAAAATTTATCTCGGCGAGAGGGGCGAGAAAAGGGAGGATAAATACTCGGCGCGACGAATTACGGGGCTGTGCGTAAAAAATCGCGCTTCCGTTCGAATATGGAACAGCGGACCGGTCGTAAAATGGCGGGCAGAGAGGAAAGTGCCTTAATCGAGAATCGATGCACGGAGCCGTTCGCGTACCGACGTACAGGATCGGTGAATTTTTCATCCCCCACCCTCGAATGTTTCTTCGACGCGATTTATCCAGCCGACAGCTGGTCGCGCGACGATTCGCCGAATGGCCCGCGCGCAATCCTATAAAATGGCTTCGTCTCTCGCCCCCGCGATAGCTGAAAGATGCATGAACCTAACAAAACCGGAATGATCGTGCACCCGAGCTAATGCCCGTTTATATACAACTACCCTACAGATCAATTCAGTGAATTCACGTTGGATTCGTTATGAAACACGGGTACAACTGATACATCGATGCGACACGAGATACTTTAAATTCAAAGCAACAAAAAACGTACGAGAATTTTTTTTCAAAATAAACATTCTTGGGAGATGAAGATCGAAAGCAAAGAAGCCGCAGAGAACGTGCCTGGGAAGCGCGCAAACGTGTCGATCGACCATAGTTGGGCGAAACTTCGACGCTGAAAGGGCGTGCGAGGACTCGCGTGGATAAGGGGTCGAGAGAGAAGGCTCTTTCGAGGTACACGAACCAGCCAGTCAGCCAGCCAACCAGCCAGCCAGAGTCGATCCAGCGGGAGCACGAAACGTGCGAGGGTGGGAAGCCCCCCCCCCAGGACTCCAGCGCCGCTTTCCCAGTATAATCCGTCGTATAAATTGGATTGTCGGTGAAACGCGCCGGAAGGGCAGAGCTGGCGATAGCGGCGGATGAACACACCAACGTGAAACCTTTCAGGTGCCAATGCGACTCACACATATATGCCATCCATCCATAAAGGTATATATAACACTTCGATTTCGAAGATCTGCGAATTTCTCGTCGACGTACTATGACGATGATCGAAAGAGGAATTTTTCCCTTTAGTCCGGAACTGTGAAAGTAGCTATATATAAAAA
>NCVS01000095.1:352949-364011 GCA_003055095.1 Goniozus legneri
AAATATCGCATAATTCGAGGCAGCGCGTATCCGTAAAAAGAATAAGAAAATTTGCGGCTCGGCAAACGCGACCGCAAAATGTTGTATATCGTGAGATACGCGGGATCTTGATAACCGAAAATGTCGGACGTGCTCGCGGCACGAAATCGCGCCTGCACGCGTCAGTTTCCGTGAGCGCGAAACTCTAAATGCAAGAGGGAATGGGGGAACCGAGTAACCGAGGTGTGCACCGTAACGAGAGTTCATAAAAGCGCGGCGACGGTGTGAAGTTTGACGCTCGCATTCGTCACGATGTATAAATAGACACGGCAGCGTACGTGTTTTGCTCCTTTTTTCGGCTCGATAAAACGAATTTGGATTTCTCGCTTTTATGCCACGCGCCTCAGCCCGGCACGACGCATCGGCAATCTGCATAACGCCATAAAAATGAAACGAAAAAATTTATCTCGTAAAATATACATCTCGAAGATAATAACGCATATGTGCGGAATAATTTTCTTTTTCTTGCAATTCTATCGATTCGTACGCGCTACGTAAACTTGACTTTTATGCTTCTCAAATTAGCCATTTGAAAAACTGAAATATAACTGAGAAACTTGCCGGTTTACCGCATCTTGAGGGAACGAGATCGATTCGCCCCGTTGTTCTTGTTTAACATTGGAAGGGGTCTCCCGAAGTACGACTTCTCATCACGTATCTCATTACAACGATGCTGATACGTGCAAATCGCTAGGCAAACATCGCTGTATACTATACAAGAACGCTATCAACCAAGAAAGTGTAGAGCCTCTGTATACCCGATGGGTCAATATTCCCTCGAGTTTCATCAAAATACCGATAACGCTCATATTATTCGAAAGAAGGAAAACAAATTTTTGAAAATGAAGGAAAAATAGAAAACTTCATCTTTCGTCCCTCTTCCCATTACCAGAGAGCAAATAATATAGAAGTTGTCGCTGCGAGCGAGGAAAACATATCGGTAGACAGTACCGAATGAGATCGAGCGAGAGGGAAAAGTGCGAATAAAATGGGGGATCTGAGATTGCTAGAATTTCACTTCTCACCCCATGTAGCGACACACATTACACTCTTTTCATTCTGCTTGGAAATCGAGACCATGGACAACAAAAGGCTTTTTCCTCTTTCGCTCGGCAGCGATACGAGCTATCGCGTTCAATTTCGTTGAGTAAATCTGGAGGGTGGGAGGGAAGTGAAATACGAAAAATCGCGTAACGTGTTTGTCGATCAACTAGAGTGCGGCTACGTTAATTAAACAATTTATCTGACGAAATTATCGTGGTTGCCCACGATATCTTGATTGTGTTTTCGTTTTGTTCCTCCCTCGAGGGTGTAGCGAGGGACGTTTCCCAGTATGGCCCGCGGCGCGAATAAAACTTGGACGCAAACTCGGAGGACAAAAGGTGCCACGCCTCGCGATCGGCCGAGAGCGCTTGGCTCTGTATATACATATATTCGCTATTCGCGCACGCACAACTACCTCAATATGCTACCTCGGGCTCTGCACACGAGACTCGTTGTTTATTCACGAATTCACGTTCCCTATTTTTTTTTCCTCTTTGCCTTCCTTCTTATTCTCCGCGCCAATATCGTTCTCTCTTGTCCTGCTCCACTACCTTCTCCGCCCTCTCTTCTTTTATAAAATATAAGCAATTTCATACTTTTCTGCTCGTGCGACCAAGCATCCCCCTACCTTCGTCACTGGCATATCTTTACGACGCAGCACTTCGGATTTTCGCCAACTTTTCAACCCTCGAGCGTCTCGCGAGTCGCGAATTTTTTTTCTTTCCCCAAATGCGTGCCCTTCTCAGACACAAAAGAAAAAAAACGCGTAAGAGTCGTCGCGATTTCTCGTCCAGTTCCCCGGGGAGCAATTTTTCCTCTATTTCGTTTCCTTTTTTCGTCTCATTTTTTCCCTATCTCACGAGACCCGTACGATACGGTAGATTTAGCCAAATTTGTTCGTTTTATCACAAAGGCTATTTTATTTTTCTTTTACGATAGGAAGGAACGATCGTTTAATTACAAGACCATGATCGTATAACGGTTGGAGTTGAAGAAGAATACCTCGGTTATGTGGGGTTTACACGAGACGAGAGACTTCGATCACAAGTGTATAGTGGTATATGCAAATTTGGCTCGAGTTAAGCGCCCCCTCGTTCCAAGTCACCTTAATTCGTCTCACTTTGTTCGCAACGCGGATCCCTCTCGTTTTCCTCGAGTGATGGAGAGTCGGAGAACCGAGAGTGGAAGGGGTGAAGTTGAGAACATCTTTAATGAGCGATTCGTAGTCAACGCGAGGTACGTACGTGGCGACCACGAACGCTCAATTCACCTTCCACTCTACGGTCTCGTTCATTCTAATTTTACCCCTACTCGCCCCGACAAGTACGACGATTGGCCTAGGCGAAGCGCTCTTCCACCCACGTGCGTCTTCTTCGTTAGAAGGGATGCAATCGCACGGCCAGTTAACACCCATCACTGCCTAATGATTCTTGCTTCGTGTAGAAAGTTTTTAATCTTTTCGTAAGAAAAATTTTTACCCGTCCGTTTCGAGTCGGTTTCATTATTGGAAATATCTAATGTTGCACTACTCAATATGCAAGTGTTCCTCCATTATCTTAGAAGAATTTCTTCACGACGGAGATATACGTGTCGCGTTAATGGATTCTTCGTCTCTCTTCCTCTTTCTCCGCCTTCATTTTCCCGACTCTCGACGGTGTAAAGATCGTTCCGAGCGTGAGAGGCTTCCATATACGCGCGGCCCTTGTTATACGGGAACAAGAACGTCTTCCATTGCAGCGAGGGAGGGAGAAAGAGAAGCGAGATCCGACGGGGCGAGTGCGCGCACCTGTACCATTACTCGTCGCGAGTGTGTATATCTATATAGCGGTAGCCATTAGCCCCAACAGAGCTAGGCGACTCGCCCCCTCCCCTCCCCCCGAAGAGTGCGGAATACCCGCGAACACCCCCAGACTCGCGCATGGGCGTAGTCACGAGGATCTTTCGTAGAAGAGATCTTTCCCTCTTATTTTCTCCATTTTTATACTCCTTATAACAGCGTTCAATTACAATGTTTTCGTACTGACAAAGCCGCATTCTCTCTAAATGAAATATCAATTGAAATTCCAATGAAATAGAAAATGAGAAGGGCGGAAAAACACGTCGAGCGTTATCTACGCCTATGCAAGCTCGAGGAAGGAAACTACGTCGGAAGGGAAAAGCGAGCTTTTCTCTCCGGCTTCCGCTAGGTGGGGGCCAAGGTAGATTATCTCGCCAGACGGCGAAATGGTAAAAGTTGTCCTATCGCGCGCTCGCGGGTCGAGCGGCTTCGCGAGGGGCAAGGGATACCCGAGAGGGGTGAAATTTTCCCAAAGCGCAAGAGTGACGCAGCTGCGTGGAAAACTCGACACGCCCCACTCTCGCATACCTCTCACCATTTTTTCCCTTTTCGTTCGCTCCTTTCTACTCTCGCGCGTCTAGCGTCATTCTCGCGTCCCACCGAATTTTTTCGTTAACAATCCTATCACTCGTGAGAGAAAATCCTTATCAAAGCTGGGATGCAATTTCCGGTTGAAAATAAATTATTAGAAACGGCTTAAAGCTCGAGCGATTATTTCAGGCCCCTATATCTGCGTAACTTGAATCGGTATCGCGTATTCGTAATCTATAATTCAAATCCCATTTATTTTCCCGATAAGAAATTATTTCAAACGGAAAAATCGTACTCGTATATTCCGACGGAATAATACATGTAACAGTTTTCCAACGAAACGCACCTGGGACCAGAAATTTTGGAAACTCGGCGCGTGACGCGACCGTTTCGCGTCTGTAGGGAGTGCGAGCGAGATAGGGAGTTTCTCGTTCACCCTCGTTCCGAGTACGTGTATAGCGACAGGTCGATTTGGGAGGTTGGACCCTCGCCAAAAGCAGCCCCTGACTCGCCAAGGGATGCTCGGGGGGGTGCGCGCGTGTGCATCGCTGGCGGTATTTGTGCGCGACGGTGGAGCAGGCCGGTTGGCTCGACGAGCTCACCCGCCACCTCCACCATCGGCACCGCCACCGCCACCCTCTCGCAACTCGCCGACGATCGATACCCACCAGTCCAACACACACCTACGTCGCACACCTATTCCGCGTCAGACATGTACCCTACGGCTGCTCGAGCTTTATGTATCCAAAAGAGCTGCCTCCAGCTATATTTTTTGCCGATGTATGGCTCTCGCTTTATTCCGACATGAACTATCGTCAAGATTTTGCGCATACACGTATCGATCGCGAACGAACGATTCGAAGAATATCAGATATCGATTGTAAAGAAGATTCACTGCGTTAAGATTATTTTTCAACGCGTTTCACAACTACTCGACGTTTTTCTCGTGTGCTTGATACTGACGTATGGACATTTCGTTATCGCGTCATCGGTTTTAGAGAGACATAAGTAATATGGATGACAGAAGTTCCGAGAATCTTCAAGAATCAAGAAAGGACACTTTATCCGAGTTTGAAATATCTCTCGCTTTACATCGAGAGAAAAATTTATCGGCATGAGAAATTCCTCGTGTAGAATCTCCCGTTAATCGCGTCTTACGCATGATAATGGAAGATGCTACTAAATTAACCCGCAACGTCACGCTTTCCATTAGATTCCTTTGGCTTCGTGAGAGTACGTAAAAAAGGACAACTCGTACTATCTCGCGATACAGTTTATCGAAGCAGATTGCATGATATCCCGTTGCGCTGTTGAGCCTCTCTCGACGAATAAAATATACGTTCTAGTTGACAGCCGAATGAGAATTGATTTCGTTGAAAATCAAATCGGCTACATTTTTTTGTCAATTTAGAAGCTACTGATATTTGACAATACGTTGCATGTAGTCCTACAACGATGAAATGGCGAATTTACGTGTCACGGATGAATTTATGACTCTTGGTACGTCGAGCGGTAAACTCACCCGAAAAATTCCTTTTTTCTTCAAATTAATACTGATTTAATATCCAAATTGACATTTCGTAGATAAAAAGATATATAATACGAATATTAAAGTGATTCGAAAGTCGATGTAAATTAGATTCTCCCTACCTTTATACCTCCTTGCCTAACGTACTTCAATCCCCCAAAATACACCGAATAGTCACGTTATGCAATCGTTTTCTTTTTCCAGACCGATCGCGGCCGCACGATCCTTCGAGTACGCTATAAATTACCATAATGATATATCCAAGAAGAGGGAGGGCCGTAGGAGGTGAAGAGAGAGAGAGGAAGAGAGAAGGAGAAGGAGAAAGAGAGAAGGAGAATATGTATAAGAAACGCGGGGGTGGTGCGGTATTAAACGAGTCGAACCGAAATGTACCTGCCCTGACTGCCTCATGTAGAATATAAAAAGAAATGCGAGAGGTTCGTAACTCTTGCCATTTCTCCTACCCCTCGAGCATTTACAATTTTCGTACTATCGAAGGAAAAAAGGGCACATCGACGATAATTTAATATAACCGTTTATTAAGAACGCAAGCAAAACTATATTCTCCTGCGTGGCCAGAACCGGCTGTATATTCCACAAACACATAACTCTTTACCGGTTGCTCATTAACCAAGCAATTTAACGATACACAAAGATTATACTTTCAGATGTTTCGTTTTTCTCTTGACATCTTCAGTATTAATCGGACATCGTTATATGTTTCAGGATGCGAGAGACGAGTGTTCCACTTCTTGGAAACTTTGGGATACGATAAATTATCGATGTTTGTGATAGAACTTGGAATAAATAATGACATTTTTTCGTATCGTAATTCCATTCCCTGTTTGCTCCCTGACCGATTGTAGCTTTTGCAGAAGGACATTATTATCGTAACTCATCTCTCATGTTTTTCCTTCCTTCGTTCTCCTTTCTATCCTTTCCATTGAGTCGAATGTCCTTTTGCGTGTACTCGACGGTAGTACGAAAAAACGACTCTTACATTCTCTTGCAATTGGCAATAAATTTTTTTACGATCGAAACGCGAAGAACGTTTTAATTTCCCGTTGCATTGAAATCGCGTAAAAATCACGAGCACCTGACGAACACGAGCTCTAATCGTATCGCGACTAATAACACGAAGCGTACTTACCAAAAGTAAACATCGATTCCATTCGAAATGCAAATTTCTCGAAAAATTTACCAGAACCTTGAACGTAAAAAAGAAATACGAGGAGTTTCGGGAAGGTCGATTCGATTTGAATAGTAAGTAACTCGCGAAATGGCGTGAGAAATTCATGATTCCAAGGACGAACTACATCACACGCGTACGAGAGAAATACAATATCGAAAAGGTAAGAACATCCGCTCGCGAACTTGAATAATAAAAAAAAAAGTGATTCAAAGCGCTCAAGTGAAGTTCGTTGCCCGAAGACACGATCGGAATCTATATTCGCGAATTGCATAAAGATGCTCGTAGTATTTTGCTCGAAATAATTCTTTCATACGAAGATTCTCCATGCTGAAAAGACGAAAAGAAGCAATGTGGCGGGACGAGAACGGGATTCGCCAGTCGAGAGGCGAATGGTGAACAAGCTGGTAAAGGTAGAGAGAGAAAAAGTAAAATGGAAGAAACTGGAATATCGAGGTGAGAGAAACGCGTTTTGTTCCACGGGGGGGGGCGAAAGAAGGCGAGGCTCGGTATGGGCGCGAGTACGAGATTGCGATAGGCGGCCATATGGTTATTCGGTAAAGGGCGAGAGAAAAGCCACGATCGCGCGGACGAGGCGAGAGAGGAGAGAGGAAACGAATCGCGCACGCCCGATAAGTTTAGAACTCTCGACTCGAGTCTTTATTGATACTTGGACGTTTCCACTTGTCCCATATATATTCGAGTGTGCAACCCCACAGCCCTGGCAAAGTTGGCGTGGCTGGCCAACAGCTCGTGGATTACGCGAAAGGAGTCTAATACGAGATATTATACCCGTATCTTTTTCGTTCCATCGGATCGATAAGAGGGACTCTGCGCATTCCGAGCTTGCGTTTCGACTCTAAAAAATAGAATGAACGAGACTAGGAGCACAACGGATTTCGTCGATCCGATGGCGAACGGAGATTCGAAAAATTGAATGAAAAAAAAGGGACGCGAAGCGCGTGAATTATCATGTTATATATATATAGAAAGGGCAGTTCCAGTTTTCGACGGGCGCCCCTTAAATCACATACGCCACTCTCTCGCCGGTCTTGTATACAAGACGCGACGTCCAGCCGCGGCTTCTGTCTATCTCTCTCCCTCCCGCTCTCTCATTCCTGCTCGTTATCGTAACTCAGCCATTTCCCCACACCACCACGGGTTCTCTCTTCCTGGCCGCTACGCGCGTAATGAGAGTAACGTAACGGCAACTCGCTCGCACAATGTTTACGACACACGTGCCGACTATTCTACGAGTCATTCTCATATGCGGCTCATCCTCCAGGAATAATTATGGAAAATGGTACTCTTTTAATCGTTCGTCTATCTTGGTACAGAGCATGATATTTCTTGTACTAAATTTACATCGTCTGGCATCATTTTTAAACGATAGAGATTCGCGATTGAGAATAACAAGACACTCTCAATTGTGCATTAACGTTAATTAGAAGGGAATCGGAGTTCCCTCAGTCGGCTCTCGTCGTGTGTTAATCAGTCCTATACCGCATCTTAACGTACGTGTGTGTGAGCGCGCGATTGTGTTGCCTGGCGTGGCTGGTCGGCGTAAAGTACCGAGCGTAAGGACTCGCGTAAAGAAGGGTAACGAGATCGCTCGAGTGCGCCAACCAACAAAGTAAAGGAACTCGATTATACGCTCGTAAGGCGCGGCTACCCTGCGTACCTACTTCGTTTATTGTTATCCTCGTTCGCACGAATTGAAAAATAAAACTTTTCGTTATCTTTATTTCCTATGTCACGACAATGGATAATTCGAGGTTGGAAATAATCATTTCCTTCGGCTGTTAATTAACAATTTTTCGAGCCATAAACTCTACGAGCCTCCAATGAATTTCAATTGATTCGGATGAAGTGATTGTTTCTCGTTGAAACAATCGTTTGTTCTTTTAACAAAAAAAAAAAAGGACTTAGACGTAGAAATAAATATAGGATAGATGGATACTCATTTTCAAGGTGGGCATTGACGATGTGCGCAGGGCTGTAGTCGGCTACGACACGATCGTTTTATCCCAGTTTAAGGCATCAACTCGGTAATTTTATATCGTCGTAAACAAGACACGACGCGTATTGAGTTACGTGTCAACTCCTTCTCGCGTACACGCCCCTCTCCCTTTCGAGGACGAAACGGCGGGGTGCAAGAAGGACGAGGAAACCATCGAATCTTCAAAGCGCAACGACTACACCGCTTGTTTATTTCTCGACTAATCCGTATACAACCCCTACTCCCCAACCACGAAACTCTCTCCTCTTCTCTCGTATTTAACTCCTCGCAACACTCGTTTTTTATTTCACCCGGTCATTGACTTTTACCGCGATATTCGTTCTACAAGATGAGGAAAAAAAATTTAACGAACAAATCATGCGATTTCGAAAATTTTCTCAATTCGATAATGAATGAAAAAAACTAATAAGAATGAAACCGTTGATGACATTCGACTTTAATCTCAATCAAAGATCTCTTTCTGGAGATTTAGACTCGATACGAAAGGAGCTAAAGTTGAAAGAAAAAATGTGGTAAATAAGGGAATTATCCAGTAAAGCGGAGAGATAGTTTAACCGACAAGGTTGCAAGACAAGATTGCATTAACGCGTCTTAAATTACTGGCCGAATAACCATCCGCCTTTACCTCATTCCTGAATATCGCGTTATTAACGAAGCGGAAGATTGCGGTCTGCGCATACAATTTTATCCTCGCCGGCTGATAATCGCGATTCGCACTTCCAGTTTGACTAACAACTGGACACAATACTCGATCGATATCGTGAGAAAAAAAATCGAAGGAATAGTCAGCCATTGCAAATTCCAGCGGGGTTTTCTCTCCGATGGGTAACTTTTTTTTCTTCTTCGCGTTAAGTCCGTTTTGTATATCCGAGCAGAGATACCACCATATCCGTGCAAAGAATAAATATAAAGTCGCGGATAACCCGCGCTCAATAAACACGCCGACATAATTATCCCGGTTCCGGTTTACAGGACGGATAAGGTTTTTGTGAAGCGGTCGTCCTGTAAAAAAAATCCAACAGAGTGGGGAGAAAGATCCTGCCTCGATCTGTTCCACCTCGGGGAGGGAAGGAGAGGAGAGACGGGTAGATATTGTGCGTAAATTTCGCTCTCACTGCAGGCGGGTTCCTTTAACTCGTTGTAGCAGGGTGGACAAGCAGAAATCGTGGCAATAATCGACTAATATATAGCACGGTAGATTCTTTTCCATTTTCTCGGTAAAAGAATGAGTAATAACGGCCTCGCCGAATCGAAATTCGAATCAACGTGGGTGTCTCTGATGAAAACTGTTTAGATAACAAATAAGGTGCATCTCGATGACTGAATTTAAATAGGATACATACATATATGTTTGTATATTCAACCGAAAGCACGTACGATGTACGCAATGGACGATAAAAATAAATTTCGTGTTCACACCAAATCGTTTGTCCCTTATTTACTCTTACGTAACGTTATATTAATTACATCGCGACATTACAAACGATTACTAGCCATAATGAACTGGCACACGCACACACAAACATCGAAGCGTCAATACTCGTGCGCGCACCGCACAGCAATAAAGATTTTACGACAGCCGGACTCCGTTACGGAGTGCATAAATTCTCGGTGTTTTCCTCCGACGCCTACGTGTCGCTTTATTCACCGATCTCAACCCCTCCCTTCTCACCCATCATCGTCCCACACGTTGATGCAGGTCAGTCACGCGTATTACACCAATTCGAGTGGAAGGACTTTGCCAGTTGCTTGCATGCGATCTTCTTTCAATAAAACTACAGTTTTCGAAATTCCCGTCATTAGATTGCATTATCCATACACTAAAAATTATTTAAAATTGCGTCGAAAACAATCGTTTTCCTAAAATAGATAGAGTGACACAACTGAATTGATTTTTCCAACAGAAACAACAGAATCGATTTCTTTTCCAATTCACATTTGTTCCCAGTTTTGAGCAGTAGCGACATCTCTGAGCGGAGACGAGAAACACGAAGTTGCGGGAACGCCCGATAGAGCGCGGGATCAACCCACTTCATAATGGCCGCCGTGGGGAGGGGCGCGATTGGTCAATACCACGGCAGCCATCGTACATTCCTCACATACCGGATGTAATGAGCACCGCGATGGCCGCTCGCATCCTCCAATCGGGTTAAAGTAGGCGCGGCTATGTGGAGGGGCGGCCACTATGGAAAATGGCGTCAGATGAGTCTCGTTTGCTCGACACGACCGTTCGGATCCTCACGATTCTCAGTATCCATTGTGAAAAAAGAATTATTACACAATTTTTTCGCATTTGACCTCTCTCATGAAAATTGGCTCTTACTAAAATATCACCATAAAATATACATTTAGAGTTTTCAATTGAACGAAAGTTATGAATGAAAAAATACGTAGGAAATGAATGAAAATATTTTGTACAATTCGATAATTTAAGGGAATCAAGGAATTTTACTCTTAAAATAGAATACAGTAGTATGATCGATGACACGGCCGATAAGTTTAAAAGACAAAAGTGAAACAAAAAGGAGTAGTGGGTTTTACGACGCCAGTCAATAAAATGACGTAAACTAAGTGGTCTAGAACGGTCACTGTGACGTCGAAAACCGGAAGTTACGCGTAACTGGCACGTGGACCTTCGTTGGGTGGTAGGGAGGAATGAAAAAAGAGGAAACGGCGAAAGAGCAAACGAGAGAAAGAGAGAGGGAGAGCTCTGGCTGATGGTTTACGACATTCTGTTGATGGCCGTAGCGGTGTGGCGTAGTTGCGGCGGCGGCGAGCCCATAAAAATGTAACGAGCCTGTAAACGTTCGTTTATATTGCCACCCAACATTACGCCTGTCCGGATTGGGGCAGGTCAGGGTGGCTAAAGAATGG
>NCVS01000095.1:364036-422416 GCA_003055095.1 Goniozus legneri
GGAAGGGGGCAGAAAACTGGGACCCCCGACTTTACGTTTCGCGAGAGGCGCCTATACTTGTGACGTCACGTAAAGACAGAAACGACGTCTATACTCGTTTTAGAGTCGATAAACCTCGACTCGACAACATTTACCATCGCCCTACTCTACCTCACGTATATCGTAACTGAGTCGAGAGATGTAGTGTCAATTTACTACGCGACCTTGACCTTACTTCTCACTCCGTAGTCCGCAACCGTGCGAATTAACGACTTGAGGAAATAGTAACCGGAAGTTGAATCACATATAAGAAGCGAGGATCTACCGATCGAGAAATTCGGTCACTTCCGGCGATACGTGACCTTGACATTCATTTCGTAAACACACGATGAACGCGTGTGAATCAGACGGGAGGGTGGTGTATAACACAGGTGTACGTCGGCGTGAGAAAAGAGTAAGAGCGAGAGAAATGGAGACTGCGAGGCTTAAAGGTCACAGTCGGCCGGCTACGCTCGTTTTACTAACACTTAAAACTTTATAGGCGACCGTAAAAGCGGACGTTTAGCTTTATTTGGTCGCTCGTATGGCATGCGTGGAGTTATCGGTGTGTCGAGAAGAGAAGGACGGATAGAAGCCACTGTTTTGCCACCGTTTTTGTGAAACAGTAGTATCAAAACTCCGATTAGTTCAATCTCTACGAAATTCTATCGAAAATCTTGCCAGAATCTAGTAAATAGGGTTTCGTTGGTCGAATCACGCTAATCAGAGGATTGTTATCAAATTGTTGGAATAAAATACGCCTGAGAGTCATATGAGGTTTTCCGTTTATTCTTGATAAAGGATAGGTGAAATGCAAAGGGGTTGAACTGGTTTGAGGGGCACAATTGTTGTCTGGGGATTGTCTGTGCCATCCGAGATATACGCGCTTGTTCTCATGCACGTTGTCGAGAAGACTCGTAAACTCGACCGTTCGGTATAATCGAGCCGACCCGTCTATATCTTGCGCTTATACAATAGCTCAACAAGTTTTTACGCCACGTGTTTGTAATTTGAACGTAATTAATATCGCGCGATAGAACTCGATAAGATCCATTACCTTGTGACATTGTTGATCGAACGAGTCAGGCAAACGCGACAATCCGAGTTACAAGATCGAAACTTTGCTGGGAATCCTCGTTGTCATTTTGGGGTCATCGGACGTGGTTATATACGCGTCTGGATTGCCGTCTGTGCTTTAAACTCGTGCCAAATAGACAGCGTACGAGCAAGAAAGATAAAGAACGTGGCTTGCTCGTAAAGCCGGCCGCTTGCGTAATCGCTCGTTTCGCGGCGCGTCTCAACGACACGAGCACGTTATACCTACGTGTATATATACACATGAGTATAGTGCCGGCCTTCATTCATGCCTTCGCGGGTGCCATCCGAGTGAGGGAATTTTATGCGACTTCTACACCCCCGTTACCCCCCCCCCCCTCTCCTCTCCTTCCTGAACCGTCGCTCCTCGTAAACGGACGGCTCGAGCGCGCCGAAGCGCTTTTTACGAGTGCGAGTCCAGGCTACGGGACACGGGTTAGAGAAAGACGGGAGTTATACCGCGTATATAAACGTAAGCGTTCGTAGCTGCCCTATCGATCATGCCATATGTACCCGATCGAGCGTCAATAAAATAAAAAATAAGTAGCTCGAAATCAGCTGTTAGCTCGGTTATTCGAGCGACGCGGTATCTGCGCTCGATTGAAATTTTAGGGGCAACTTCACGACTCTAACGGCAACTGATATCGATAATGGAGGCCGTTAATCGTCGATACACTATATCAATTTACGAGCTTCCCCAGGGCTCGGGCTAATGTTACCTGTAGAAGTGAACTCGCGAGGATCGCCCACGTAATTGCGTCGAGTGTACCGTGTTCATTAGCACGCCGACGGAGTTGTCGAGGTTGCTAAGAGGGGAAGAGAAGAAAGTTTATTTGCGAGGAAGCTCGTTAACCGTTCGCTCTCTTCATGATATTTCGCGATTCCCGCATCGAGTGAGAGCATCCAAGACCACCTCGAGATACCCGGGGCCCTTAATTAGCGAGAACTCGAATGGAAGAGAGGACGAGGAGTAGATTCGCAGGGCCGTAATGTTGAGCAATTTATGTCTGCAAAAGAAGAAGCCGCAGCAGCCAAAGGAATCGTTATTAAAATCTTGTCTTTTGTTCCCAACGTGTCTACAAACTAATACAAATGACAATACTTTTTCTACCCACACAAATACACACACACCTTTCACTGATTTTATCCGTATATCGCAACGAAAAATAAAACATTTTCGACCATAGTCGAAAAAATTCCGCAGATTCTTTTATAAACGTTGTTTTTTTTCTTTATTTTTACGATTTATATATGATAATCGGAAAATTGTTGAAATGAAAGTTCGAGCATGTCGTTGTACAGTAACGCGTAAAAAAGGAAAACGAAAATACACGCGACGAGTTACGATGAAGGGAAACTAATTATCTGAGAATGATGCGCAATGTAAGAGCCTCAGTCGAAACACGTACCTACTCGTCTTCGAATTACGATTCGAATGTTACAACGCGCGAAGAGTTGAAAATTGTAGTTCTAGGTTCACGCCCTTTCTCCCGAACGAGGCCATCTTTTATAGGGACATCCATGGTTGGCCCCCAAGTAACTTGAAAAATAATTTCGTCGCGCAACCGAAAAATCACCAATTCTAATTGCAACTCGTGACGTTCGTAAATTTTATTTTTAAATTTTACCGCTTTCAATAACAATGATATGTACTTTTATTCCAGGAAATGGGAAAGAATACTCGCGAAAAATCTCTTTTGTGTGGTAAATCAAACTTCTCCGTTTGTCACGATCGCAATTCTCACGTCTATAGAGGAAAATTTATTCTCGTGACTAAAATTCAGCTTGCGAAGCTGCAAAGATCGTGTCGAACGATTTCCACGGCAGCTCACGTGCCTCCATAACGGCGCTGGATAAATATCGGCGTGAAGTGTAGTATTATTCGCGATTGTGGGAGAAAAAAGGGCAGAGGAGAAAAGTTACGTACGTGAATCGTATTGCGATACCCTCCACTATCTCGTAAATAATCTATTTTTGTACTACAACGATGGAACACTGGGTGAATATTAATAACGCATGAAAATAGAATCAAGGCGGGACAATTTTTTCTTAAAATTAGTTCAGTATTTTTACGTAATATCGTAGAATTCAAAAAAAAGACCTGTGAAAGAGCCAACCGATTCCGAAGGAAAGGGTACGCCCGGCCGAGACCTCCAGCGGACACAAGTTTGGGTTGAGAAGACGAGGCCCCCTTGTAAAAGCCATAAAAATCGTTGCGTGGGTAAAGATCCGTGAAGGAGTCCCACTAGTTAAAAGGGTTAATCCTCTTTTTCCACTTCGTAGTATTTCGTAAAGGACTAACCCTTTAGATAGGAAAAAACGGGGTAAAAAAAAGTCGCCCGCTGACCAGGAAATCCATCGAGGTCGCGGTCGACACGCCGCCTGGCCAACAAAAGTAAAGTTGTGCTGTTGACTGCGAGGATATTCACATTTCTTAACCGATACAACATATGTAACTCGTTCTGTGTTTTTTTTTCCTTTTTCATGTGGAAAAACACAATTTTCTACGCGGTGACTACCAAAAATGCTCCCGTACGTGCTTCTTCGGACAATTGCTCACGCTACACGTGGATAACCAAAAAATTTGATCACCAACAAAAAACGCTCGAAAAATTCTAAATCGCGTATCTAAAAGTTGACATTTTGAAACAAATAATGTTTGTAAGAATTAATGAAAAATATAATCTATCAACAGATATCATGAAATTGTTCTGTTCGTTAAAAAAACTTGTAAGCTTTTAGAAATGAAACAAGAAAAAGTATTATATACGTCTGCATTATTTGAAAATACGGAAAGCAGAAAATCGGAGCGCTCAATTATACCAATTGTGGGATAGCAAACTGCAATTAAACGGCATGAGCCCCGTGGCGCGACTCACATCTAATATATTATGATCCTCTTATCGCAACTGTTAATTCCGTTTCCACGATTACATAGTTAATTCATGTATCTCTCGAAATGTACCAACCTATAACGAAATTAACAATTTCATACAATTCTCGAAATGAATTCAGCGCCAAGATAATTCCGGTAAAGAAATTTCTCAAAATCAAGATTTTTAAACCCAGATTAAATTGTTAAATCGTTTTAACGCGTCGACAAAATAGTCTCAGTAATGTATGATAGGGAGTTAGAAATCAGAGTTTCGAAGCATCAAATTAGGTTTTGAATTTCGAAAGTGATTCCAAGCCAGACACCGCATGTTCTTACTGCAATTTGGCCGACAATCGAGACGGACACCAGCGTGATTAAAGCCAAGTTCCCCCCTTGGGGCGCTACACGTACGATAACGGCCGTGGTTGGATTTCCGGGGATGATGAGACCGCTTTAACATCGGACCGTTAAAGTTTCAAAGTTTGATGAACACGCTCGAGTTATACGTAAAGCGAGACCGTCCGAAAGTGACTTAGGCCGGCGGTAGTTGAGTGTTTAGATGATCCACCAACTGGGAAAACTTTCAAGTCACGCGCTGGACCTCCTCATACTTTACTCCCATATACTATACCCCCAAAATAGAAGCCCGGAATTGCTTCCACGAAACTTTCGGAATACTTTTCCCTAATATTCGCCGATGAGGTACATTTTTATCGTATATTTTCTCTACCTCCTCTTGCTCTTTTTAATAAATCTGGGTTTCGTTATTTAATTTTGAAAGATATCCTCCCGAAAGCACCAGCGTGGTGAAACGCGAGAGTAGATTGCGTTATTTTTCTTTCCTGTGGCTTTACATAACCGCGACCGTAACGCCGGCATGCATTTTTGATATATCCGAGATTGCAAGCCCGCGCGTTCACTCTGGAGGGGATGGCTGTATGTCCCGAAAAGATCAGATTGCATGTACCAGGAGCTGGCTCACTGGCGGTTTTCCTTTCTTCCATCTACCGAAACGACGACTAGGTTAGACGAGTCTCGGCGCGAACCAAGTTTCGGAGCAATCCAATAACGTAAAAAGGATATATCCCATGGAAGCGAGAAGAAGAAGAAGAAGAAGAAGGGACGGGCACGACGTCCTTCGGAATAACGACATTGGGTAAAGAGTTAAAGTGGGATCCTTTTCCTAAGGTCGAGCACAGTCGACGACGAACTACCGCGAAAGCTATAAAACTATAAAACCGATGGGAGTTCCCGGAGAATTGGTAAAGGGTTGGAGTTCCGAACGGTCAGCGACTCCACAGACGCTGGCGCGCACCTCGTTGCCCTGACCTCCGGACCGTCTAATCCTATCTCTCTTCTTGAATTGCCTATACTCGCCCCTTCGGTATAAACGCTCAGTGTCATTCGTTTAGTCGACGACTGCCCGCGCACGAGGGATCTGTCAATTTCTCCGTAAGTACCTCACTTCTATAGTATCTCTCTTCTGCGATACTCTTCTTCTCTCTTATTTATATACATTAATTCTCCTAACGAGGCTCTCTCGAAATCCTAAGTATTCTAGCTTAACTAAATAATACAATTTTACACGCTCGGGATAACCAAATCTGGAGCTTTGTAACTGGATCGACTCCATCGACCAATGACGGGCCGCTCGTTTTCGTTCATTCGTTTTATAAATGTTTCTATACCAACATGCGGGTGGGATTCTCCGGGAAGCGAAAGATGGTGACGACTCGAGGAGTCGACCGGTCTCGATCTAATTATAGAAAACTCTTGAGAGGGACTACGAAAAAGTGAAGAAAACCAAATGCGCTGAGAGCCACGGTCGATTTTTTGGCACATCGTGAACGTTCAAATTAGACTTCATTTTTGAGGAGAGCGGAGAGAGGTTTTCACGGTAGAAGTATTCGGACTTCGTTTACGCGACGGTTCGTCGTGAATTTTCTTCTACCCGTATTAGCATAGAAACGATCTTTGCTCGCGTATTGCGTCACGTGATGAGATTACCTGTGGTCGGATGACAAAAGTGCACGTTTCGTATTCAACGCGAGATCGTGTACCGAAAATACTATTCTCGTATTAAGGTTTTATTGAAAATGACGATAGATAAAACGCTTCATGAAATCAATCGCGATACTTGAGAACTTAAATGACTTTCTATTTACGACTAATCCGCTCGACTATATACAGCCAATAGAGTCGTGTTCAGCGTTATTTTTTGTTAGTAAATACATCGAAAAAGCGCATAAAAAATTTTTCAGGTGACTATTTTAAACATAAGCAACCCTCGTCCAAACACCATCGTTTCGAGACACTTCGTGATTTTTGGTTGGCTCTTCGCATTCCCATATAATCACAAGGATTGGGAATGAATAATCCAGAGGCGTATCGTGCGAGTACAAAATGGGAACAAAGAGATTATTCAGACATACTTAACTTCGAATCTTCTTGAGACTAAAAATACATAAGAGATTATCGACTTGAATGACTCGAGTCGAGTTTTCCGTATATCTCGAGACAAAAATTATTCAACAGCTGTCATCGCAATTTTTTTCCTTCTCGTGTAGTTTTTGTGAGATTCTACGCGTAGGAAAACTCGGTTACGGGAAATGAATTATACACACGCGTGCGAGAACGTGAGCGGGGAAGCCAAGAGAGGAGCGGACAAAATGGTGTCCTAAAAGGAACGCCCTTTGCTCTCTTTTTCCCCATGTTGCCGAGAATGTTTACGACATCGGGGCTTTACCCCCTCCGCACCGCGAGAAAACCACCACCTCCCTGAAATTTCTCGCAAACCGCGCGTGGACGCATACATATCGTACACAATGTTGCCAAACTGTTACATACATGCATGAAGAAGAACCGTCGGATTAAGCAAAAGCGAATGCTAAGAGAGTGGAGAGGCAAGAGGAGAGAACGAATTTATTAAATTTATCCTACTTTATCGAAACCCGTTTTCCGAAATCCAAAGTACGCACGCGATTCGCGTTTAACCCTCAACCGAGCCGTACACACGCGAATGTAGTACTTCTGAAATTATGCAAATCTACGAGAGTACCGGAGTTGCGAGAGAGCGAAGGAGGAGCGAGACTCGTAGGAGATAACGCATGGCATGATATATACTATACGCCGCGGGCTCTAACGGCTATTTATACCTCGAGTTCGAGAAAAAAAGAACGTAACGATTCTTGGTTCAAATGGTTTTCAATTTCACATTCAAGTGAATATTTTAAAAGGGAGAATACACGGAAATTAGAGAGATAAACCGAGTGAGGAAAATCACTTGAGAAGTGACTAGATCGTTAATTCTCTTTCCTTCTTTCTTTTTTCATCGAAATCGAATATATATGATTTTTTTGTTCGCCCGGTTGTATTCCGGTAGCCGAACGAATAACGAGCGAGTCGAAATATTCGTTTTAAATTATCTGGCTAAAATCGCGTCGGAGAAACCTGATCGACCAAACGGGGGGTTGGGAGGAAAAGGAAAAGTTAAAAGCAGGGGTGAGCAGAGGGCGGTAAAGGCGATTTATGACGAAGGAATGGAGAAAGAGGAGCGAAAACGAGATGGCAAGCGCCAGAAGCGAGCGCATGAATTTTAATTGGAACACTCGACTGGCAGAGGAGAGCGCGCTAGCCGACCGGATAGTAATTATTCCAAGCTTACCCACGAAAACGCGCCGCGCGATACTCTTTCCGGTTTGTGTTCCCCTCCTTTTCCCCTGCCACTCCCATCTCTCGTCGATCCTCTACACTCGTCCAATACCCAACCGCGCAATGGTAAATTCTAATTAAAGCACGAGTTCGATGTTGTCGAATAATATACGATGCCGTATCGTTCGATCGTTATGGAATTATTTGCTTGAATGTATATGAAAAAAATTCATTTCAACAATCAATCTCATTTATGAAATTTACTCGATCTCAAAATATTAAATGTTGATCTTCCTTTGTGATTTTAGTAGAGAATTTGATCCATGTAAAAATGGAGACTATGCGGTGGACCGCATAGGCGATTCAAAAGATTATGTTGGGAAGTGTAGTGGGGACAAACCCGCTTACCAGCCAAAACTACTTTTGCGCGGCTAATTAGGCCTTGATTGGTGCGACCCCGGCGCGAACCAGAGAGAACACCGCCATTACTCGGACCCCGAGCGGCCCGGAATTCGATAGACGTGCCTCCGTCGGAATATCCATCTCCCCCTCTCATCGGCCTTTCCTCTCTTCTCTCCTTCCCTACCGCCAGTAATTATATTACATTCGGCCAACAATTTACTACGAGTAGAGATAATTCATATAATTTTATCCTTATAACTGCTCGCATACGCAAATTCGTTCGCAAAACAAAATGAAATTAGCCAATTTTGCTATCCAATATTTCATACGTTTTTGTAATCGTCGGAAATATTCTCGTTCTTGATAATCGCCCGGACCGTTAACCAATTATTTCACAATATTCTGAAGATTATTGGGCGGCTACGTTAATTCATGTAATCGAGATGATTTTGAGACAGGTGTACATAAATTTCGCGGAACAACGTACCCCCCTCAGGGAATCTGACGAGATAAAGCGACGCGTACCTGACGTGTGCATACTCGTGTTCAAGTTCTTTTCTCGTTCTCTCCGTCGAAATAATTCAACGCTGCCTTTTTTCCTCTTCTACCACAGTCCCGCAGACCTCGTAAAAATTCCACCGTCGGCTTTGGCGCTCTCTCACGAGCCTGAGTCACGTAACGACTGTTAAGTCGAGTGTCGTCGGCGTTTCCGAGTTTTTTCCTTCGAATGCGGTGAGCGATCTTGGTATACATATAAATCGCACAACTAAACTTAGTACTCAATGCGAAAAATCGAATATGAATCGATAGCGATGTCCCGATTATACCCATAAAGACGAAAAAAAATATGTCTTTTTTTACTCGATTGGTCAATTATGCATAGGACTTGATCCATTAATGTCAACCGTCGGCATATATAGCTGTGAACCATACAAACAGGTAATGGAAAAATATATCGTGATAAGTTTGAGAACGACCGTTTTATCAATAATTGACATTGCTTTCTGTATTGACATTCTTTCTGTTATGCTGTTTCTTTTTGTTCCAGACTCGATCGAGCGGATCACAACGATTACGTTACGATTCATCGGCGTTTAATTGGAAACTAACATTAGCCAATGTTTATCTTAATTAAACCATAAATATAATCTATGAGCATTATCAACCGCACAAGCATCGTGATTCCAAACTCCGTAGTGTTATGGCAATGCTGTCATTTCACCGATTAATATAAATAAAAATGGTAGATAAGACGAATAAAAACATCGGACAAATTAGGTTGGAATTCTCATTATTCAAAAAACCGATCGACCATTATATTCACTTTAGGAATAATTTTTGATCGTTAATTAACGCGTTCCATGTACTTTGAAACATCAAGTGCTATTTTCAGCTTCACGCGCAATAAATTTTTCGTCTATCGCGGTAAATGGTAATGAATGCTTCGAATACGATAAATTATACATTTTTTTATTTTTATTAGTTATTTATAAGGCCGTCTTTTTTTTCCTGTTCTCAATAATATTATTCATACAAGAGTTTTCCTTTTGTTTTCTTTAACATTCGTGTCGATTGATAAATTCACGAGCCATTGAATATTTTCACTTATTCTCATTTGCACATAAAAATAATGAGAAATAAAGCTCGATACAAAAATTAAGAAGTCAATAATTTTGTATTCTCTCACGAAAGTCTTTTGTTTTCATATTGTTTTAAACTGACCTTATTAATTCTTAAGATAAACGGAGAAAGTAAACCTACAGTATGAGAGTCTAATGAAAGTTTCTACAAACTGTCCACTAGTTCGAATCACTTTTTCAAGACTAACAGTGTTTATAGCATCGGGTGTACGAGCTCGATCTTTGCTCTTGTGCTATATAGCGCACATGCTCGTAAATCCAACTGACGGGTTTCATACAATCGGGCATATCGAATACGAAACAATTTAAGCGCTCCAATACAATATTCATTCCCACTTTAATTTATGGCTATTGAAAAACTTTTTTTTATTCAGAATTCTAATTTCGTTATAAAAATTGTATAAAATGAAATTCAAGAAATTAATCTGTCACTAATACTTCAAGCTACAGAAAACAACACGAGACCTTGCTCAAAGTATTCCGATCATTCAACCCACGCATTTTCCTTCGTGCTGCAAAAACGTACTGAAAGAATAAAATAGACAGAGACAGAGTAGAGAATTATTCGCAGCACACGTCGGTTATGCGAGTCTTTTCTCCCTGCGAGCGCGATATTGTCTGGCAAGCGTCTCGAGTGTGTCTCGACTGATGCGCGCACTCGCACACGGGCGTGAGATTTACGTGCGACGCGAGCTCGTAAACAGCGCGTAATGCGTTCGAGTATAGCACGTTGAACGCTTCGTCCTTTCGCTTTCCACTCCTACCCCTGTCTCTATCGTCCCGTCGAATAGTTTCCGTTCTTTTTATCCAGAAAGAAGCCGATCGACTCGCTTGTCTATGCAGAAAGCGTAGATTTCTCCTACCGTACTTCTCCACCTTCCATTCTGCACGCTCGATAAACGTAAATAAGTGGCGTCCTTCGAGTTTCGACGTTCGATCACCTCGCTCTCCCCTACCCAATCAACTATCGAACTTGCAAAAAAGTCGTGCACGTTGAGCGGAACCTTTCTGCCCCTTTTTCCCGTCGAGACATCGAAGCGAAAAAAAAGCAGGCGACAACTTCCAATGTTGGAAAATTTCTCAAATGAGTTTTTCACAGTGTTTCTTTGCTATTTACGTTTATCTTATTGGGAAAGAATTATTTGCATTCTTTTCAAGTTGCTTGAAAGCGATCTTTGGTATCCCTGTATGACAAGGCAATTAGAAATTCAAAGTAACGAACACACAAGTCGTCGAGTACAGGGCGATATCGCAAGCCGGATAATTCGGTAGCTGCTTAGACCAAAGGAAAATACTTTTAAGCGGCATTAAGGCGCCATAAGCCTGAAGCCACTTCGGTTTAATGTAAGCGACGACGACGGGGGGTGTGAGCGCACGTGGATATCAGCGCCCGTATCACGACGGTGTTAAAACTTTTCTCATCTCTTCGTTAATCTGGAAAAATGGCCTCTTTCAAAACTGAACTAAGTAACCCTTCGGTTGAATGTTTGCAAATACCACATATGGGGTAAAAAAATTCATTTTGGTTTATGGGAATCAAAATCTTAATTTGAGAACAATTTTTTAAAACTCAAAATTTCCTAATTTTCGTTCTATGAACAAATGGAGCAAAAATATTCAATAGCAACAATAACATCAACATTTTATTATAAAAATATGAAAACTTCCTTCATCATAGCTCCCTTCCAAGAAAAACAGACTGTAGATAGATTTTCACTGAGAATATTTCAACAAAGAAATTTCCTTATCCAATTTGTACAATGTCTTCGTAGAAATCGTCATGAAATTTCAACGTTTGAATATTTTGAAATTCGGAAAAAAGAATAGGAGGAAAGATGGAAAAGCGAGTGGTGGATAAAACGGCGAACGATCCAGGTGTTAATGCCGACAACGCATCACCAATCTCGTTCCACGAGGAAACTCAAAATATAGCGAAACAAGAGGTCAAGATAAAGATGAGGAACGGTGTTTCTACATTCGAGGGTAGAAAATATACGCGTACGTATACAAACTACAAAAGGAGAGATCTCACGAAAACCTTGTGTACTTACGAAAATGCATCAGCGCTATTCTTCCCTCCGCGCGTGCGATGCTTCACCTGGCCACCCCTACCAAAATTCACCCCTCTTTGGTGCATTTTCGCTCTCGACCCGCCCACTATCTACCTAGCGAGAGTACACATCGTCTTTTCTCAGGGGTAAAAAGAAGGAGGAAGCTCTCGCATGGAAAACGCTCGCTCATTGCCAGGATCCTAGGGATGGTACGAGCGATGAAAATAAGGGGTCGAGGGGGATTCGTTCACTCGTGCGAGCTCCTCATACAAATGGCCTCGGACACGGTGTTTACCGTCCTCTCCACTTCCTCCTCTCCCCTCTCTCTCTCTCTCTCTCTCTCTTTCTCCTTCCTTTCTTTCTCTAGCTCGAATTTAATTATTTCCATTCGCTGCTCGCTTTGCGAATTAAGTAGGAGCTGAGCTCGCACGTTCCGTAATTACGAAACCCCCATAGAAAATTAGGAAAAAAATTATTTCCACGTGTAAGTGTCGATAAAAAATTTTCCTTCGTTAAAATTTTGGTAGGGTAGAAATAATTTCTACGATTGCACGGAATAGGAAAACTAATTTTCATTACAAATTTCGTAGATTCGTTTGAGTAAAGTCAAACAAAATTAGAGTTTTAGATTATACCTATATTACGTACAGAAATGAACACATATGTTACTTTACTAAAATATTACGTGGTTATTAGAAATTTCATTCAATTCGTACCAATAAATATTTATGTTCACGATTTTTCGATTTGTATAAGTAATACAACACCCGTGGGTGAGTGTGGAGACCGGTTACCCCGTTCCCATTATCCGAGAGGAGAGGAGAGGGTATCGGACCGTCGATCGGGTGATATTTTCCTCGTTGAGTAACGTGGCACGTGTGTACGATGCTACATAGACGCGAACACATGGATATTCTCACGAATCAAGAGTCCCGTCTGAGGTCGAGTGAGCCAACAACTCGTATTGAACTGTTGCGCGCGCAACTTTCGTAGCTCAGAAAAAGGAAAAAATGCCGAGCGCGACCATCTTTACTGTATCGCTCGTATGAACACATACACTCGCATACACAAAGTAAAATACGCGTTGAGAAAATCCTCTCGTCCCGACGTACAAGAGGCGATTCTCCATCAAGGTCATTCGCTTGATAAAAATGAAGAGCCTGTATTCACCCACCTAGATTTTTTTAACCATCTCTTGCATACAAAATTCCATTTTGTTACGATAAACGTTGAATAAGCGCAAAATAATAAAAAAAGAAAATAAAACAAAATTCAAATGACAATATCTAATCATGAGATAATAAAAGATCGAAATAAAAATTGACCTCGCCATTTCAAATTAAGAAGAATCTGTAAAAATATTCAACATTTTTTTAAAGTTCGGGTTTTAAAAAAATCGACTCCTAGGTAAAAAGGGATGGGACAGCAATACAAAGAAAAACCCTTACTTCCTAACCCTTTCTAAGGCACGTTGAGCGTCAGTCCGAAAGACTGACGGTTTACCTGCGCGGACGTCCTTGGTCAAGTAGGCAGCGCACGAAAGGGTTTATGGCCCCCCTCGGCACACCGGCTGGTAGTGTCATGAACCGATTTTAATGTGCATTGAGTCTATGTCGATCTTTTTTTTTTTCTTCTGTGCCGCCTGCTGGAGGGTCAAACCCTTTTTTACTCTTTTCAGAAAAGAGTAAAGAACCAAGTTTACTGTTATCTGGCTGGCAAATCGTAGACGCGGCTGAAGATCTACGAAAAGACTAACAGGTGAGTCGAGAATTCGAGTCGCAGTCGACAGCTTCAAGGTTTCGTGTTGTGACGTTAGTTAACTCGTTCCTATTCAAGGTGAATCTCTTCACGGTCTTACGTGACACGTAGCGACGCCAAAATTCAAGGTGAGTAACCACACCGAATCAAACGTTAATTTCGATACACCGAGTTCTCAAGAAAGAATTTTTTAATCGACGTTTCCGATAGCTTATGAAATATATAGAAATAGCGGATGTGTCGAATAGAGCAATTTACGACTAATTTAGGCACATGGAAATGTAGGCGCGTAGCCGAATAATTCATGCGAGAGGAGTTACTTGCGCGATACTTCGAGAGGAAATACAATATCCACGCACGCATTTACGATCGTGCCTCCTCCACGCGTTGGAAGGATTACACGTGAATGCATTTACCAGTCCGGACGCGAGACAGGGGTACGAGTTCGTATTAAACTTTTGCTTTCCTTACTCTTCAAGAGTAACTGGCAACATATATAAACCAGCCGAAACAACACATGTGCACGTAAATATATACGACTCGTCCCGCGCTACACTTCGCGGTCCGCGTTAATATACCCTCGAGTTTATTATAACTCGACGCGGTATCTCGAAAACTAGCAGAACTCGTTATCGCACCCGCTACACTCTCTCCCAGAGCGAGAAGGACAGTCCTTGCAATTACCACGAGTTCCCGCAAACGAACTCGTTCTCTCGCATCCTCGTCGAGATTTACGTTGCGAGAGAGAAGCAGAAAAAAAAATAATGCAAGGTTCAAAATCCAAATATTTTTTTGGGTCGACAAAGTAAGAGAATAGGATGAGGGGAGTGAGGGGCGTCGAGTACTTTACTTTATCAAATACCTTGAGCAGGAATTCACCATAAATTCGTATATATAGAATACAATATCATCTGGGATAATACGGCATATATCATATCATGTAGAGAAACGATCTAGTAGACGAGAGCGTTTCTTATATGGAAATGCGTTATTGAGGTCATCTCGTCGCGAATCCTAATCCCTGAACGAAGAAACATCTACGAAGAATGTGTATGTGTGGATATTCGCCGATGGGGAATTTCGGGATCTCGTGTATAGGCCTTGCCTGTGGAGGTTGGGTCATGTATTCAGAGGGGGTGCGAACATTGGAATCTAGCGAGAAACCTAGGTGTATCAGGTGGTATCTGTGAAACGGGCGAAAAGAGAGATGAAGAACAAGAATGGAAAAGAGACAACAGCTCCGATAGGGTGGAACAACAAAAGTTCAATTCCAACGAACGACGCTGAAAATCTTTCTACCGTATTGCGTTTTTCGTCTATATGTGCTTTCCTTCATCCTCTCCTATTCCACCTTTTGTCACGCTCGACTCGGTACACCGACAACCATCTTATACAACGCAGGGGTGAGAAGACCGAGTGCTTCGAATATCACCACCCCTCGGACAGACGCGACGATGGAATTCGATTACGGATTTAAAAATTCAGACGCTGGGCCAACACGAGCGACCAACCAAACGCTTTAATAAGATCCGTCGTTGAATTTTTCAGCTCTCCTTTAAATTCTCTATAGCTCTAACAAATATTTTTTAACACGATAAGCTGCATTTATTATTTTTCTCCTCAAAATTATATAGAACACAAACAGAGTAACCGAATTTCGAACTCTATATTCAATTTATGTCATTCACACGAAATTTGACGTTTGTTTTTGGTATTTTGCCAAATACTTCCGGATTTTTCCAGCTCGAAAATTATCTACAGTTCTCGTAGCTTCCAGTATTTATGAGGAAGCTCTTTTCCGTCCTCGTTAATTAATTCTTCTCCATCAAATAATACGACTACTAAAGGAAAATACTGAAGGAAATAAAGGTCGCATGACACAATGTTAAAAGTTTTTTCTTCGTTAAAAGCAGATTCCTGTCGTGAGATGCGGGATTTCCCGACATTCACTCCCATAACGCGGGGGTAGGTTCAGAGAATCGATATTTTTCACATTGAGAAAAAGGAAATGTAAGACGAAAAGTAAGTAACGGGAGGTATGAATAGCGACGTCTGTGGAATATTTTTGGCTGAAAGCATTCTACAATCAGGAAATTCTTACCCGATATTAAGTAAATTCGGCGTACGATTTTTTATTTTTATTTTCGAGAATGTGTTCTTCTGAACTTTGCAATTTCGAAGACAAGAAACGGGACGTCGAATACACGGCAGGTGGCGCGTCGAATATTTTGCATAATGAGTCGAAGATGCTCATTTTTTTTACTTGGAAGAAGACGAGCCCAGCAACTTTGTCGAGTTTATTGGCCCGAAAAGACAAGGAAAAAAGAAATAGAAAAAATAAAAAAGTAGAAATTTCTTCAATTTGAAACTCGAGATCACACCCGTCGGATACTGAACTGCAGCTGTGCGCGAATAATATTGAAAGTCTTTACGTATCACGATCAGATTAATGAAATTTTTCAATTCCCTTCCTCAGATTTAATTTCAGAAAAAAATTATATAAAAAATATCGGTTAAGTGAATACTTCTCTTACGACAGCAAGTAATTAAAAATCCTTAATTGAAGTTGGTACAAACAGTTAACTTCGCGAATTACATTGAACGATGTAAAGTTTAATTACGAGATGTGATAAACATAATATTAATGAACTGAATATTCCAATTCCACGGAAACGGGAGTCATACTTTTCTTATTTTCGAATCGGAAACCTACCACAGTCGACTCGCCATTGCCGAGTCGCAGCTGCTGCCCGACGGGTAGGCGTGTTTAACGTTTATAACTATACATATTTCGGTGCTACTTGTCTTGCGGGAATTCCGAGCAGATTGTTAAAAGAAAAAGAAAATTATGAAAATTCGAATTCGACGATTTCTATACTTATTCATTCTCAGCAAAATAATTATAACAAGCACGTATTTTGACGAAAAACCAGCTATAAAAAGAAATTGCTCGAAGACAAAAAATGAAAAGAATCGCCAATCATCAGTCTTGTCAAATTTAATTAACATTAATAGCTAAAATACATTCAGGAGACCCTTCGACCTGCCAATGAACAGCTTCATCTCGTTTTACGATATTTTTCCTTCCTCCCTCGGCTTTATATAAAACTTCCTAAATAGAAATTCTTTTCCGACGTTGATGATATAAAAGGTTTTCGGAGCGTAGTTTTTCGCGCGCTAGATATCCGACGGCAGGTGTTCTTAAAAATCGCGCGTAAGGAAAAAAGCCCGTCTGGTTTAGATTCTCAAAAAAAAAAGAAAAGCCAAGGGATTAAGGATGCAAATGGTGTGCACGGCAGCCGGGTACCTTAAGAATAATGTTGAACGAAAGTGAGAGAGAGAGAGAGAGAGAGAGAGAGAGGAGAAGAGGGGGTGGAGAAAGAGGAAATTTATGTACTTTGAACTTCTAGTCTAAAATTCGCAACAGAAATGACATAAGAATATATACGGTTTCAAGCGTGCAACATAACCGATACGTTGCACAGCTGCGAGGTTTATATATTCGTTACTTCACGTCGTTTAGGAAAATTTTTCCCCATTCGCCAAGCTTAGAAAATCCCAGACGTAGCTTCGCTATTTAATGTCTGATGTATTTAGTTTTTTTTTTTTTTTAAATTTTTCTTTCCCCCTTTCGAGACAAAAATAATATTTTAGGTAAAAGAAAGTAGAATTGTCCAAAGAAGAATAGAAAACGGCCAGAGTTCACATTACAAAGGGGTACAATGCTCTTATTTCATCTTAATGTGAGCAATCTCAGTTCTGACATTATGATCCCGCGATGAAGAATATTAGCTCGAGCGCGATAATCGAAACTTTTTTTTCACCACGAACACAATAATTAAGGCCTGTATACAACTACCTAGTCTGATAAAAACTTCTAGATACACGAAACGTTGGTAATTTAATGATGTCCCAGCCACATTGTGTCCCCAACGAGTACGCGCCTGCGCTCCAGTTATTTTTCAAAGTAAAGCGTATCCTTTTTTAGTCTAGGTCGTTCAACTCGTAGATTAATCTTGCTATCGGGAGAAAAATATACGAACTGGAAGAGCGAAATGCAAAATTCAACGCTCTCGACGCCATCGACGGTACGCCATGTCACGAGGACAGCAAGCGAGAGTGAGAAACGTGATTCGATCAGCGTCTAGACCACTCTCAGAACTCCAGCCGGCCCTTACCGTCTGGTGTCGCCATCTATCGAAGACACCGTCAACCTCGTAACGAAAATCTCGTGAGCGCGCGCGCGCAAGTGGATTTCCATTCTCTCGTAGGATCGATCGACCGGGAAAGGGGAGGGAACTTTCATCCCCACTATTTTTTCAACCAAAGATGAAAATACACTCGCTTGCTCGATACATTCTACCTTTGCCAATTCTCCCTTTCGTCTCGTCAATAAATTAACATCTTGCTTAATTGTCAATATTGATTTTCATCGTGAAAAAAAGAATTGAATTTTTGAATAATTCATATAGATGTTGTATCAAAAACGAAAATGAGAGATACAATTGAGACCTTTTTGGGATATATCCAAAATTTTTTGACTCATTTAAAAAATACAGAATCTTAGACGAGTCGAAAAATTTCCCCTAAGACGAAAATTGGGTTTCGTAATATCGCAGGGAAAACTCTGGCATCCAATTTCATTCCACGTGGCACATCGTCGGAATTCCAAAGTAAATCACGCGCGTGCTCGAGTCACGGCTGTGTTTCGTCGTTTCGAAATCCGCGTCTTATACTACTCGAGAGCGTGTACCTAGCGCGAGCTGCTGGGAGCAAGAGGAAAGGAATAAGCAAGCGGAGGGGGAGGAGGTGAAGGTTTTTTTTCAAGTACAACGGAGAAAACATGTTTACTCGACGCGCTCGAGATGATTTTGGCCGTGGCGTGTGTGCGCCAAGATCGAGGCTTAGCCTGTTACCCGTCTCGTTCGATACACACACGTAAATGTATAGATTGGTAGAACGTCTGGAATGTAATCCCTGGACGTCGATTTTGGACGGTCTGTAGCCCCTCTCTCCTTCCTCCGACGAGTCAGCGAGGAGGATCGATACCAAGCGTCGAGTCTTTCTCTCGCACGACTACACCCTCCCCTCTCCTCTTCTACGATTCTTCCTGTATCTGTGTGCGCCGTAGTGTTTTCGGTTCAGGGGTCGGACCGAGGGTTGACGGGGCGCGACCGACCGGTCTGGACTGGTTGACCCCGTCTCGCCCCTCAACCCACTTTTCTGCTCGACTCCACTAGAACCCCCACCACTCGACGCTTCAATCTACCTGGTTTCCTTCCCCTCCGCTCAAAATTCCAGTCTGAGCATTCTAGCGTAAGATGGCGCCACGAGTTCCAATCGACACCCTGCTATCCGCTCCTAGACAACTGATCAATAAGTGGCCACCCCTCCGCAAAGAGAGCAACATCTCTAATGTATTATCCTATAGATGAGTGCAAAATTAACGACTGCCAAAACGTTAAGTCAGCGTTAAATTCGTTTCCTGTCTTCTCGCGATAATTGACTCGAAAAATTAAATTCTGTCAAATTCCGTTGAACAGAAAATAGATTTCATCCAGCTAAATAAAGTGCATGGAAATGCTGGTTACTAATGACGAAGAGTAGAGGGAGAGAAAATATAAAAACTCTCCGAGGAATCTGGTCGACTTTTATTAACTCCGCATGTGTCGAGGTGCAAAATTTGCAAAACGTATGAAATGACAAGCGGAACGAAAATCCCCCTGATTTAAATGCAGAATCGTAAGCGACTCGTGTGCCTCTCTAATCGAAACCATAGTCGTTCGTATTAAAAGCAATCGGATAAAAAAGAATGAAAAAAGAGGAAAGAGCTGATTCGCGAGAATGAGGAGATTAAAATGAGTGGAGAAAACTGAAGATGGAGCGGTCGAAAGAGGCAGACCGGTGGCGGGCAGAAGGGCAATGGCGCGGACACGCGTAAACCGCTAAGAAGAACGACAGTGGAGAGGGAAGTGGGGACCGATGGTGATTAGGGCCAGGCCGACAAAGGCGCCGCGAGTCCCGCGGGCAATTTTTTTATTGCCGATCGTACGCACACCAAGCGAGCTGCCCTTATTACACGAATGTATAATAAGATGATCGTCCTCTCGTTGTAGATGCGCAGCTGTCAGCGATATTTTCGATGAGAGGGTGGGGAGTTTAACCGGTTAATTCATCGGAGTGCCTTATTCACCGAGGCTCTCGAATCTCATTCGTGTTCTCTCATCCTGCACTCGTTTCGCCCACAGCCCAAGGCCGTATACTTCCGATAATAGGCGTCGTAAGGAGCGAAGGCGTCGGTGTAAGTACATAGCGAGTAACGGAGGCGTTTGCCGCTGAATTTCTTAGTGACGGTAGATGACTGGATGGAGTTGTCGAGGGGAAAAAATTTTCGAAGTAAAGTATCAAAATTGTTAGATACCGACGAAAACCGTATACTATATAAACTCGTTCGCGATTAAAATTTTTCCTCTTTGCTATTCGATAAAATATTATTCTTGGCAGAACTACTTATCGTGAAATAGTTTCTTTTTCGTTTATTAAAGAAAAGGGCCGTCGCGAAATCGAAATTATCATCTCCTTTGACTCGATACTTCGCCATCTTTCGCGATATCTCGGGATTCGTCCTTCTCGCTTGCGTGGCTTTCTTGGTACCATTTGCCGTCTCGCTTGGATTCGACGAGAGATGAGAATTTGGCTTCTCCGTTCGACGCACTCGGTTGACTGCTCATAGTCCTTATCGCGCCGGATCCAAGAGCGAGCAAGGACGCCTGGTCTCCGAGTTTGGCCAATCGGAGTCTCGGAGCTCCTGTCCTCGTGCCGCCGATCAATGCGGAACGCCACTGTACCGACGCCCCGAAACGAAAACTCGAACCCAACCCCAGCCAACATTTTCCTATGGACCAGGAAGCGTATCCATTCAATCACAACCAAGCTTTCGGAGTATCAGCAAGAAATCCACAGATTGAAAAAACCTTTTCCTCTTTCCTCTTCAATTTTTATCAATTTTACCGCTTTTGGCAAGGTTTGTCGTGCTCGGTTTATACTAAATATTGGCCAACGAAATTAATCTAATTAAACTTCCGATCGAATTGGCACAAATCGCCGAACGACGTCGATGTAATCATACAGGATAAAGTAGAAACGATTTCTGCGTTTACGTTTCTATGCGAAGAAGTAAAAGATATTTTCTTAGAAAATATAAGTTTCGACAATAACTTCCACTTCAAATGTAATTCGGGTACGAAGTTTCACAATTCTACCGAATCCTAATTTTGAAGTTACACAGCGACGAAAATTAAGTCTCGTTTGGAAAAGTTCTATCGGTGTTGGAACTTTTTGTTGAAGTGTGTAACGCAAAGAGAATCATACGAGAATGAAAATTCGACGTCACGCCTTCTTCACGGAAACTCCTCATCCTTGTAATTTGTATTCATCAGTCGAGCTTCGACAGAATTTTTCATCCAATATTAAACGTAATCCGTTCGATATACATTTTTTCGGAAATTCCCTCCTATATCGATCTCGTTACTTTTACGTCGTAAAGCAATTTTTCTCCGAGCTTTTCTTTCCCCGTCGACGAATATACATTCGAGCACAACGTAAGCTGCTTCGAGCGAGATGATCTACATGGAAAGTGCTACCCCCACACCGTATCCCAGCAGCTTCTTGACCTATCTCCTACGAGATAGGTACTTACCCCCTCCCGTTTGTTCTTCGAGAGGAGGCCTTTTAAAGAAGACCAAAAAAAGATCCTCCCTCGCTCGTGTACACTGATAATCGCGCTCGTTAATCCGCCGGGGATCGATACTCCGCCCTCGCCAACCACTGACTTTCCAATAACCTTTCCAGACTCTATCGACACTTGAATTTTCGACAAATTCAGAGCGTACTTAAGGCTGCCGAGTTTTTTCGTAAGGAATTTTCCGAGTTGATAAATTTTCCTATTGTAACTATAGTATTTTTCTTTGTTACCTAACACGCGACAAATTCAATATATCACAGAAAAAGAAACAAGGGGAAAAAATAATTAGAATGAGAAAATGACAGAGTCGTGTAGGAATGACGTTCCGATTCCGTTATTGAGGAAACCAGAGGATATTTGCGGTAAAATGACTCTCTCGGTGAGAAAGCAAGGCAAGGTAAGAGTCCCTCGACGGCTCGAAATTGCCGAAACGTGTCTTTGTCGCAAGCTCGTTTCTGTGTGCTCGGCTTTTATCATTCGGAATAGAGCTTATCCGTTTCGGCATTGAATCAACGCACGAGCCGTACGGCGAATTATCCCCGGAAATTTCTAGCTAGGTGTAGCTTCGACGATTTATTCGCGACATAGAAATCTCTCTCCACCTGCCGCGTTTGCTCTTGAATTTTTCAGAATAGTGCGGTATCAATATTGCAAAACACTCACCCATTGGATGCCAAGCCGCCAACCAGCCACCGCTTTCCTCGTCTGAAACAATCGGAATACATGTTTCGTTAATTCGCTGAATATACGCACGACTCTCGAGAAAGCAAAAGAGTACTATCACTTGTAATTTAAAATGCACGACTCCCACGGATATTCGATATACAACATATGCGCAATCGCACTGTATCCCGTTTCAGCGTTGTCAAATATTAATCGCGAAATATGACATACCCAGACCTGGCTTATCTGCTCGAGTGTCATGCCGAAGAAACGTGCGAGGAGATCGCCACTCCCCCTTTCCTCCCGAATGAGTACGAATCACGTTCGCGTCATGGCGAAGGCGATGGGACGGCATTCCTAGTGCGATATATATTCCTACGCACGGATCGCTCGGGCAACATTGTAGCGCAAGAGCAACGACGAAGAGAGACGCGGAGACGACAATGGCGATGACATACGCAGCGAAAAATGTCTCGTTCATTAAACGAGGCATTTGTACTTGTCTCTTTCTCCCGACGTCAATAAATTTTTTTTGAATCACGAAACAACGACAGAAAAAATTTAAGGTTAATGCGGATGTCCTCAATTGTTGCGAATGAGCCCGTATATACACCCGCGCGAACGCGTGTCAACTCGGCAAAATTGCATCGCTGTTTTCGTGATTTCGGAGAAATTGTTTGGAGAGTTCAGATTTACAGAACAGATTACATACAATTTTTGGTATATTTAATTAACGAAACCGTTCTAACGATACGATCGAAAATTTTCTCAAATGTGACAATTTTTTTCGAATAAATTCCGTTCAACATCATTACTGAATGGTGTCTGGCAATCGGCTAAAATGGTGGAGTAGCCGTCGTTACGAAACAACGGACTGGCTAAAACGAATTTCGCTTTCGTACGAGATGATCGACTGGGTCCTTGAATCTGTACATTGAGAGCAGGCAGACTCGTAACTTGGCCTGCATAGATGTTAGTGTGGCCTGCGTTAAATGGTGTTGGTAGCGCGTGTCCGAACTACGCTCGTAAAATTCCAAGATACGCGAGGCGCACGTCCAACGTATTCTCTCTCTTTCTCCCTCACTCTTTCCCGCGTCGTCGTTGACGAATTAATTGACGAAACTTTTAATCGAATTCGCTGCGCAGTCCCGATCCTCGCATACAAATTCGAAATTTCGGTGGATCGCGAATAGATAGCTCTCTTATCGTGATTATCGCTTTGCTTGAATTTACATCGCGGCCCTGTCCGTCGAGTGCAATAGCCATTTACATATTCGTGATCGGAAAGCTAGCCGCTCGATAATAAGTACTCCTGATCGCGATTGATCAATATTCAAATAACAATCGACTCGACAATCGATAAAATAATTTCAAAAAAAGATAATTTTCTTTTCGTCTCGGATAGTTACCCATTATGAATGGTACGTCGCTTATTCATTTGATGCGACGTCGTCGAGCAGTCTGGTTTGCGACTAGAGCATACTCAAGGACCATCGCATAATGTATTCCATATATGCCCGGGTTTTGATTCATATCTCACGTTATTCGGCAAATGTATGCGGGATTTGTTCCACCCCCATTGCCACATGGATTTGCGTTTATCGTCCTGGCGCCACGGATCTTCCGCCGTTGGTCAAATTTTTCGATCGAATAAGAAATATCTCATGCGGATACCTAATCATGAAAATTCCCAATTTTTTCCACAACATCGCGAATGTATTTCAGTTTATTACGAGGAAAAAAATTAACTATTCGTAATGATTGACGCGTTGACCTATAAAATCAGTGAAACGTTCGATCGATTTTCTCGTTATCACACGCCGTCGAACACCGTTAGGTCAGGTAGACCCGTTTTGCTCGAACGATAACACTAGATCCGAACGCGCAAATTGGGAGTCGAGGTCGAGATTTACGGCCTCGCTCGACCATAACAATATTCGAATCGCGCTTGCAAATTTCACGTCTCAAAGTCAAAGTGGAGAATTTTTCGAAAAAATTTAACCGAGGAAAATACTTTTTCTCCTCCTCTTTACCATAAAGTTATTTTTCTCGGTGGTGAAATCGCGCGATCGTAAATTCGACTACGAAAATTCCCGATGGAATTAAGAGATGGATATCCGAAGGACGCGGATTAAGCGATATCCGCTGGTAAATAGTTGGAGCGAAACGCGGGGGAGATCAAACGTGGTGAAACACACGTCGGCAGAAGTCCACAAGTTCCGAGAAACGCGAGCGGTACTTTTCATACGTCTAGAGAACGACGGGTAGCTCGTTTTTCTCGCTTATATATACATATCCAACGCCATTTCTGGCCTCTATGTATACACAGATGCAGTAGGTTAGACGCGAAAGACGATTCTCTTGCCGACGCGCTTTACGCTCGTCGGAAAGTGCACACGTTGCCTGGCTACTTAAGAAGTTCCTCCCCCATACGCGTAGCGGGCGAGTGTCGGCAAAAGGGGAATGGCGCTATGTCGCGCATCTCGACACGACCACCAGCGTGCAAATGTGTACACGTACGCGCGTGTGCTATCTCGCATCTTGACCGGGACAGTAAAGAATTTTTTTTTCCTTCCAGACACGAAGAGAAAGAGAAGAGAAGTATTACGATTTTCCTACTTAGATAAAAATCGTAATTTCCGTTTGACACTCTTCAGCTCTTTTCTGATACTCGAACTACCAAGATCGTAATTTTCATCTTAAGAAACTCGTTTAATAATCTCCTATCAGAATGTTGCGAAAGAAATATTTGTACAAGTTCTGGAATAGAGGAAGATTCACCGTCGGTATCCTCAAATGAGTTTCTCCCAGTTTAAAAGGTCGCGTCTTCTACGGGAACGAGCGCACGTCGTGGCTCGTTGACCGTCCAATCGTTTCTCCTCCGCGTTCCACTCCTCCTCCCAGTTTCCTCCGACGCCATTCTAGTTTTGAAAGCTGGATCGACGAAAAACTGAGGGAGAGAGAGAGAGAGAGAGAGAGAGAGAGGGAGAGAGAGAGAGGGAGAAAGAGAGAGACGAGAGAAAGCGAGTTTCGCGAAGAAAACGGGAAAGGGGTAAAGAAAACCCAGGTGAACGAATAGACAAAAAAGACGAAGCTCCTGCGAGGCCACGAATGAAAAACCAAGAGTGAAACGGAAAAGTAACTGTAGCCATGGCTGTCTTCGCAATAGGCGCCATACCTCGACGAGCAGCTGAGCCAGTTTTCTCCGTCCTCGTTCCACCAGGGAATCGATCGAGTCCACCTCTCTCCCTCTCTGTCTTCCTCTCTTCTCTTCTTCTCGTACCGTCCCACGATCGAACAATTTTTCTACCGCCCCACTCCTTCGGCTTTATCTTGTAACTTTTACGCCTGTCGCTCCGCAAACACTGTTCTCATTCCCCACCCGGCTACTTCTTTCATTTCTCTCAATATTTCTCCCTTTTCACTCAAATTTCATCTACTCTGGTTTTATTAACCAAATTAAACACTCCAAGAATAACTTTGAATATTTTTCTTTCAACGATTCCTTTTTTCTCTAGTTTTATTTCCCGTCGGAGAAAAAATGCCACAGTACTCCGGATGCCATTTTCTACGTGCATCCCGAGGAGATGAAAATTCCACGCGAGACACTCCCGTTTTCACGGCGGTCTCGTTTCAAAAAGGGGAAAAGACAGCCGAGTCCAAAGGCGTGGTGGATCCCACGAAAATATCGCTGGATATATTATCCATGGGCGGAATCTCGATTTTAATCGGAAATCCGATTCGACAGAATTATTATCGCAAAAGCCCAGAAGCCACGAGGTAACGAAAGAAAGAAAAAGATTTTACGAGTAACAAATATTCGCGTAATGTTCTCGACAATACGATCAGTTTTTGTTTAATTGGATTCATCGACGGAGGTAAAAGCAGATTTTTTCGTCTTGTATACCTTTCGTAGGAAAAATAATATACCAAGGGATACGCACTTAATTACATTTTTTTAGCATTGCATTATGGTGGGGTTAAGCCGCTGCGCGCGCAGTCATGAGAGTCAATTATTTTTCGTAATTAAGCCGCGACGGTAATTAAGCAAGAACCCCGTGTTTGTACACCGTAGCCGTATGAACTTTTTTGCATTTTTTTCTTCCTCTCGCGTTTCTCGTAATCGATTTTCTGTCAAACGAAAACCCCATACTACCACCGAAAAGAATTTGTCTCTGGATAACCCCAGTCCCGAGCACATTGCCCTTTCCATCTTTCTTCAAAATTGCAAAACAATATCCTAGGATCAGCTATCGACAAACGTATATACATATATATATATATATTTTTTGCGAATGGAGAGAAGTCGGCAATTCCGTACCTTCATCATTTTTACGTTGACACGGGCCGTGCGAACGCGTCGTAAAAAAAGAAAACACAAAAAATAACAAAAACGTGGATCCGGGTGCGAGAGGTGAAGGAAAAAAAATAAATTGTCCGAACGAGTGAAATGGACGCGAGCGAGCACGCGTAATAAGCCGGGTTATAAGGGCGCGAAAGAGATAGAAAGAGAGGGGAAGGGAGGAAGAGAAAAGAACAATACACGTTCAACTTTTCATAGTTTGTCGACTGTCACCACGAGTAGTGTGCGTAATTTCTTTAGCGTGTGTAATGCCCTTTTGTTCCTCCTCTTTTTTCGTATATACATGTGGGCGGGAACGCTGCAAAATGACGTACAAAACACGTCGCGGCCCGTAATCGTCTTCCCTCTCGCAATTTCATACACATTCAGTCCGACGAAATTTTCAGCGTTGGCGCGAAAACGAGATCCACGCTCCCCGCTCGCACACATTCGCAGTGTGGATTTTCAACAAATGTACACATACCCCTGCATTTACGGCGGACGAGTTTGCACCGTAAGACAACTATAAAATTGGGACTAAACTGATTATTTCTTTCGTCGAGTTGGAGTTGCATGTATTGGGCAGTTCGATGTAAAAACGCAATTTCCTAAATAAACTTTATATCGATAAAAGAAAATAAAAAATTAATAAATACTCACGAATCAACAGCCAAAATTTACTTCCATAACATGGTATATTAAATAGGTATGGGTGGTGGAATTATTTAGAAAATCCGTTCTTTTATTAAAAAGTCTTCAACATCGTAAAATAGTATGTTTCGTGCGAGTAAAACGAAATGCCGTGAGTGAAAATGTATTTTCGCTTCATAGCCAAGACAAATATAATTTACTGGGATCAAGGTTGGGCAATGGACGCTCGAGCGGCGCTGCCTAGGTACCGTCAGGCGTGTATACGTTATACGTTACTTCGAGAGTCGAAACGTATCGGGCGGAGCGCATGCGCGCCAAGTTAGTGCATTTCGACGGCCGAATATACGCGCGCGAGAGCCGAGTAATATCACGCGGAGGGGTGGGGGTGGAAAATGGGGGAGGAGAGGCGGTACGGCGCTGGCATGAAAGTAAATTGACGTAATCAAGCACTGGATGCAACGAACGTCGTGTGTATAGTATACGTGGCAATCTCACGCAAATATTGCGTATGCAAAGTTTATAAATTCAGAACCATCAGCACGTACATGCAACTCGAACGGGAAACCGGACGATAGAGAAGGACGGAGGGAGGTACGTTCTATCGATCGCGAGGATCGTACCTCTCGTTGACTATGACAAAATAATGCTTCAATTTCATTTAAATTTTACGCCTTTTCGATTTTACTATTTGTTTGCGCTGCGCAATTCCATGCTTCGAGCGTCGTTCTTGGAAGAATTTTCTTTGTCGAAGTAGAATCAAGTTTTTAATAAAAAAAATGAAATATTTCTTATAATAGAAGAGTCGAGGCTCTAAAAGGGAATCAGAAGGTGGATGAAGCGCGGATGTACGGGGAAATGAGAGAAATCTGGTGGGTACAGATTTTATATATAACGCGAAGGGATGGTCCCTATCGCGGGTTGTTGGGACGCTCTCGCTGCTGGCTTTTCACGAAAGATCACGCCCGTATCCCGAAGGATATTTCAGCTAGGATCAGATGTTATAACTCTTCGACATATCATATTTCCCCAGTTCGCAACGTCCGCATTACGTTCACCCTTTCCGCGAAATTATAGGATCGGATGAAATTCGTGAAACTCGTTGTCGAAACGAACGCAATTTCAAAATCCGATCTTCAAACTGAATACTGCATGATGGAATAATTTTTCGTCAAAATTATGACGAATCGAAAGTCCTGGCGAAAAAATACAATCTTCATTTTTCCAGGTACATCACGGAATCGCGAACAAGCCGCAAGATTTATGACGCAACAGTAGTTGGGAGTATAGTTTCGAGGGTCCGTACGAATTTGCCATCGGAAGCCCGTGGCCGCGGGAAGGAGAAAGGGTGTCCCACCGAGCGAGACGAACAGCTACTATTATCCAGTCAATCGTCGTGTGGTGGTTTCCGGAAAACCGGAGAGAATGGAGCAAAAACACGGACTCAACCCTTTTCCAGTAGCTACAGATATACCTGAAAGGGTTGCTCACTTATGTAATCGCATTGAAGAAAATGAGCCAAGAAGCTAAACCGAGTTTCTCCCGAGTAAAAAAAAAGGCGGCAGAAAAGAGAGATACCTGCCAGGAATTTTGGAAAGTTCATAATCCCGTTAGGTCGCTCAGTC
The DNA here is from genome assembly GCA_003055095.1 of Goniozus legneri. Taxonomy (NCBI): domain Eukaryota; kingdom Metazoa; phylum Arthropoda; class Insecta; order Hymenoptera; family Bethylidae; genus Goniozus; species Goniozus legneri. The sequence continues at coordinate 392,549 of NCVS01000095.1, forward strand.
CAGAATTTCTTGCTTACCCCTTGTAGAATCGTGTAACTTCGCTATGGACGACTTTTTATACTCCCTCGGAAAATTTCCTCACTTTCACAAATCAACGTTCCAGTGCTGACACCTCGACCATCGCCATTCGGCAAGGTGCATCGCTCAGTTGTGTTACATCACTTAACCCTTACACATCTAACAGTGCAACAACGTCGTATTTGTTGTGTTTAGTTATAGTTTTTAACGCTTTATACGCGAGGATTTTACTTTCTTCGCATTGTTTGAGTAAACAATTGGATAATATTAAAAGTGATCAATTTTTGCAAGAGGGTAATCTCAATTTTATCATTTTAGTAAATTGGGACTCCAGTGCTGATCTCAAGTTGGAATATCAGGGGTGGATACGTAATATTCCAACATGGTTGCTCCGCGATAACTTCAACTCCAATGAAATTGGTTCTCTCTCTCTCTCTCTCTCTCTGTCTGCCATTTCCTTTCCACCCACTCGCGTAAGTCACGGTGTTCGATAATCGCAATTCCAAAGCTGGCAGTGACACGAAGGTTCGACATGCAATTTTCTTATCGCATCGGAGGTGCAATTTAATTAAATTCGTTTGGCCAGGGGTAGAAGTTCCACGTTGGCGTCCCGCTACGGCATCGTAACGCTATTCGCTCTCGAGTATGTATATATATACCTTCTCGCGTCGAGCTTGAAATGTACCCGCTGTTTTTACGACCTCAATGACCTACTAACCTCGAGATATACACAAGCACGGGCTTCTAATCGTTTGAAATATGTTCTTTATCGCGTCAGTTTCGATAAATCAAATTGTGATATGTACGTGAAATCGACAAAATTTAAAAACACACTCTAAAGTTTTTAGCGTCGCCGATTCGAACGCCTTTTTCTCTCGCCGACAATATTTCTAGCGAATATTTTTCACTAGTTAATTTCGAGTACGTTTTCCTAGGATAATACAAATAGAGTCGTGAAAGAAAGGGAGGAAAAAAGGAGAGAAAAAACGCAGCGTTATAAAATGGGCGTCGTGATTCGTTGTAAGGAGGGAGGGGTACGACGACATAACCGTCGGTCGCGCGCAATATAACGTCGTCTCTTGGGCGGGAAAAATCCTAGTCTTGGTACGGCAGGTCTCTGACGGAAAAACAAAGTAAGCCGAGAACCCATCGGACTGATGAAAGTCATAACCGGAACGCGAGGAGACGTCGGATCGACGTTCGACGAGATGTATCCGCACCAAAAACCTTCCGCGGAAACGTACTTTGTGGGAATTGGGATGCACGAGAGCCATTTCGACTTCTCCTCCTCCGCCGGCTCGCCGGTCCATCCTGTTTCCGTGGCATACGGGGAGCGCGGAATGGCCGACGCGCATTTGCCTTCGTCTATATATATAAACTCTACTTTCCCGTGATCTCCGTCGGCGGATCTGAAATTGACCCCGACGTACCCCGGGGAAATATGAAGCAATACCTGAGGCAAGCCCCCGATCGTAGTGGTCACGTGTGCGGATATATGTATACCAGATGATGCCGGAGTGCTACCGATATGGAGAATAATACATATAGGTACTTACGCGGACCTATACATTTCTCTCTCGTTTGTATTCACCCGAGATAAGCAGAGGACGGATAAGCTCGGTCGAATGATCGACATCGTCGTATCATCTAAATACGCTTAAATGTAGTGAGTTTTTCGATTTCAATTTAATTTCTTATATTAGCCTTGAAAATTCAATTGTCTTAAATTTTTTTCGGGATGAAATACAATGAAAAATTCCGTTTTTCTTCTGGTGCAAAAAAAAAAAGAAGAACATCACTTCTGACCATTTCCGACATGCCCGCAACGCGGGTTTTGACGAGAGACAGCTACTTTACGGGCCAATTTCACGCGGAACAGGCTGCGCGCAAATTTTTCTCCCTGTTCCTTCATATTTTTTGTTTCTCCCTTCGGGTACCTTACGTCAAATATCTACCGCAATTTTTCACAATGGAATTGTCAGTACAGAACCGGACACTTTAGCGAAATTGACATACTGGTATTTTTTGGTGGAAAAATACAATTTGAAAAGTGATAAAAATCGAATTAGATAAAAATTTCGCCCCCTTGGTATTGTTATCAAATCGGAATCTCAATAGTACACCTATATATAAATCTTGCGACTGGTGAAACGATAAAACTGGCGCATTAGACTGGACGAGCCCACAACGACGCGATGCCTGTTCGCGTACCTGTTCAAGCGTGGTCATCGACTTGCAAATCATTGCTCGTATAAAACACTAAAGCGACATTCGAATGTCGCGATTCCGAGTTTGTCGCGCCAAAATGGACAAGAAAGACGAAGGAATGATTTCGAGCAAGCACGGCGAGCTCGATTCTCGAATTCCCAATCCAGTACGAATATATACCGGTCTTTTCTATTTTCGAAGCTCGAGGAAACAATTTTTCCACGGGTCTCATTCCGAAAATCACACGCGTCCCGAAGCAATCGTCAATCCCGGGCTCTATATAGAAAGCTTTCCAAGGGGGAAGTTTTCGTACTGCGGCTCTGGCTTCAGCCATCACTTCTACACGGCATATACGTGACGGCAAAGTAATGAAGGAAGCGTATCGGACCAGGTACATATATATATATATATATATGTATATATATAAATGGACGGGTGATGGTGGGGAAGGTTTGGCTCGTGTGTGCTCTCATTTACGCGGCTGCCTACTCATGCGATTCCATTCGGCACGTATAGCTCTGCTCTGACTGTATGTGTAAAAGTGAGAGAGAATATATATATACATCGGCGTCAGCAGGGGATCCGTGCCGCCATTTTATCCAAACGTGATCTCGGCCAAATACGAAAATTCGTACGTGGCTGCAGTGTATACGAGCGGTTCGCCTTGCGCGCCTCCCGCATCCAACATCCCGCAAACACGCGGGTTCAGAACGCGCCACGCGTCCTTCCGTTTTGAGGAGCTCAGACGATATGCGTTCGATATAACCTAGCCGAGAAGGTAAAACGGAACCAACACGAAAATCAGAGGTCGTAAAGCGAAAACAAATCCTATCTTTTCGTGCTAGTACGTTTTTCATCAGAACGTATAAAAAAGGTCCGTTTTGCTAAAACGTTCGATAAATTATACACGTTGAGGAAAGAAATTGACAATTTTCGATAAAACGAGACTACGTCGTAGGCGGGTATTTCAACAAGACGAAGAACGAAAAAACAATGCAAAAAAATGAACAGTTTTGAGCGAAGTCACTACCCACGTTTAAGTTCGCATAATACCGTTAGTTAAGACCTGCTTTCGATAAACGACAAGATTTTATCGGTCTTGCACATAACTTGTCGAATATGCAACTATGTTCGATTTCTTGTATCATTTTTTTCCCCTCTTTTCTCTCTCCAGCATAAGGTAATTGCAAGCAGTATAAAATTCAAATTGTATAAGAACTCCGGAATCTTAAATATAAACGATAAGAACCGAACGAAAGGGAAAAACGAATAGAATTCATATCGCGGATAAATAATAATTTACGAATACAGAATAAATAATAAGAACCCAATGGGAACAGTAACGTAAATTTAACGTTGTATTTAACCGTTAAAAACGTTGGAACAAACATTCAAATAGTCGTTGATTTAAAGCCCAAATGTCTCATAGACCCACGTTTTTCATAACGTATCTAACGTAAAATCAACGTTATTTGATAACATTGAAACAAGATTTTTATGCAACTAACGTTGATAATACGTTAATGTCGTAATAATCAAGAACGTTAATTTTCGACGTTGAATTAACGTTTTTCCGCTTTATTGAAGTACAATATGAACATAAATAAGTTAAAAAATACGTTGAAAAAACGTCAGAGAAAATACGTTGTTATGTAACCGTTAATCAACGTTGAATTTTTCCACCTCAACCAATTTTCAACCAAACATACGTTGTTTCAACGTTATTTAACGTTATGTGTTCCCATTGGGAAGAGCCGCATATTTAAGTTATCCGATTCTCAATTCTTGAAAACAATTTTTTAAATCGTTAAATACAATCGTATGATTTTTTTTCGTTTTCAAATAATTATCAAAATTATATTTAGCGAGTCTCTAAATTTCGGAGCACTTTAATCGAGCTCTAGTACGATTGGAATACATTTTGTATTGTGTAAACAACATTATGCGTCGGCACGAACGTGAGAATTAAACTAATGCGATCATATAATAAAGTACGTAGCGCGTCGCGAGCGATAAATTGTCATCTCGATAGAGGGACGAGAATAAAAAACCAGCAAGGAATCGAGAGTTGGATAAACACAAACTCGAAAGGGCTATACCTACTCGAAAATACGTGCCGTCGTGGCCGGTAAAGTACCGTTTTTTTTCACAACGAGGATGAAGGAAAAAAATTTCTTCCTTAGGAATGACGTCTCGACTCTCGTTTAATTAAGGCGAGAGCGAGAAGCTCGCAATGTTGTTATTTTTCTCTCACGGAGAGCCCCGATTGGCTCGTTGACTCAAGCCGATCGCGTGCTGTCGCACCGTTCTATGCCCCGACTCGACTCGAGTTACAAATTACAGAGTTCGGTACATTGTGGCTGTTTTCGTGCATGTTTACGACATTCTTGCGGAACGGACGAAGCGTGCGAGCGAGAGAAACCAATGGACAACGCACACGGCGCTGATTTACTTAACGCGATAGGCACCGTCGGATCCTCGATGCACCACGAGAGGTTAACTGTGATTTTTTTAATACGCGATAAGCCAACTCGAATGATTTACTTAACGCTATACAGACGAAAATTTACAGTCATTTTAGATAGGGGTCCCGCACGTACGGAGCTTTTTCAGTTGCACAATGTCGAGAGTATCGATGAGGTATGAGGAGTCGCAATCAGCGCCGAGAAGCTTTCAAGACGAAACGTCGCTAAATTTCATTTTCCATTCGTAATTTGATTATACGCCACCATATTTACGTTCGTTTATGATAGGACTCGTAGAAAAATTCAACGATCCCCGGGATGGAGCAACCGCAGGAATAGTCGCCGGTGATATTGCGTATTTGGAATTTCAAACCACCTCTCTCCCTTTCTTTCTTCCTCCTTAACTCGACGACGGCACGCCAAGTCCCAATTCACGGATTTTATATTTGCCTCCAGAAGGTACGGATTAAACGTTAGAAAATTCGGTGCTCGCGAATCGAATTTACATATCGTAAAATCATACCGCGAGCGCACTTATTGACTTTTATAATGAAACGAAATCGTAAAAACGGCGGAGTAATATCTTGGCGAACTGTACCGTGTTACCGAGCTACTATACCTACCGCACGGGTCGTATTTAAAAATTCGAGTACGAGTCTTTCCCTCATATGAGCGCAGTATACGAGAGGCAAAAAGAAAAATCAAAAGAAGATCGCTAACTGGCCTATAAATACGTTCGCACCTAACAATTAGCGGGTGCATGTCAGCCGACCCGTAATAAAGCGATGATCGTGGTTTACGAGGCAGTATATAACCCCACCGACAAACCAGCTAAACCGCAAACTCACCCCCCACCCCCGCACCACCTTCATAGTCGAAGAACGGTCCCCGTCGGTACGTCCGTCAGTGGCGTCAGTCCGTCAGTGAGTCTCCGGCACTTATCACGGAAGGAACACTTTGTCCACGAGTGCCGTAAAAGTAATGCTTTTGTAAATTGTCAGAACATGTCTCGCCGATGGCACTACCAGTCTTTTACGTCCTAAACCTTCTCCTTTTCCTAATTTATCATCCATCAATATGATTTGTACAAGTAATTCAACTCTAATAAATTGATTTATCAATGTTTACCGAGGTATGAAATTGGATTGGTAGATATAGGAGTTTTCGAGGAGCCAAGATGGCCGATGTCTCCCGCGCGGCGACAGCCAATGAAGGCTGTCTACAACCTAGTACGTAATACACCAGAACGCATTAGGCCCTGCCCAGTGCCGAAAGCTGACACCACACCCAACCGCTTCTTTCTCAGGTATAAGTTTCACCTTCTCGTTCGTTTCTTTCCACTCTCTTCGATCTAACCATAAAACATACGACAAAGTACAATCTATAACACGCGAAATCAAAGTTGAGAAAAATACAAGCGGCAACTTCCAAGATTATAATAAAACAACACTAAATCTTCCTTTATGTATTTCCTACCCAACCACAAAATTTATCCGACTAATTTATAAAGCTCCGAGCCAGTACGTATATAGTAAGACTCGTCCAAATTGAATCGCGAATAATGACGATTAAGAGAAACTGGAAGACTTCCAGACGGCGCGGAGTTATAACGGACAACCTCGTAAATAATTCCCGAGTCGCAGGGGGGAGGGGGAGGAGAGGGAGGAAGGGGAGATCTGCGACGAGGACGCGCAGCATTTATCGCTAATTGGCTACCGAGGACCGACGGGAAAAGTCACCGAGCGTTGCAGTTTACTCTCTTGGTGGATTCTGGAATGCAACTCTGTGGCAATATTGCTCATGCCAAGATTACCAACGCGGGAGTTGAAATTTTATACGAACGTGACCGAACTCCTTGGACATCAGACCGTCCGATAAAATAGGGTTGAAAGTTGTATTTGTGCGCGCGAGGGAAGAGAGAAACTCACGCGGAGGACGAAACGGTCTCCGACAAAAATAAATGAACGCTCCAGCCGAGGAACCGTCCTCAGTTTCTGGCGTCGAGAAAACGAAACTCTACTCTCATCCCACCGTTGTCGGAGTTCGATGCCACCAAAGATGTCTTCCATGAAATACATTTTAGCTACAAAGTTGTCGACGTTGTTGTCATCGCGCAGTGAAACTCCGGGGGGATGGGAAGATGTAATAACGCACAGAGGTTTCTCGTTTCTGCTTGAGGCGGCAGATGGGGTTGCGAGGGTCGCGTCGCAGCTCTACTCTCTATTCCACTAGCAGTCTCTATTTACGAGTGCCTCTCTCTCTCCCACTGCCCTCGAACTCGTATCACTCGCGTTATACCGACGCAAACATGATTTCGAGTAATGTTCGATAGAGAAATGAAAATCTTCGAGTCCGAAGTTATAAGCATAATTCTTGCCGGACGAATCGCTGGCCGAGGCACAGACACCGTGCCGCCTCCTCTCCCATCGCTTTTACGATACGACAAGTCTCTTCGGTTCGCGATCCGAGCTACGGACAACGATTGAGAAAAACTTCCCGAAGTCTATCTTTCGCTCGTTATCTTTTCGTCGGTTAACACTTATTAATTTATGCGGAGAGCGAGCCACATTGACTCGTGGCGATACCTCCGAGTAGATTCCGCGTGGCGACTAGCCACGGATAACGGTCGAAGCTTCCAAGGATGGCAGTTATCTTTACCTTTATGAGTGAGAGGGGGTGGCAGAAGGTTGGTAAATGGGTTAATGTTTCGCGCCAACAGGTGGCCGCTATTGGACCGCGAACGCGCTTATGGCTTTACGACGACCTAAAACGGCCGCATTGTGGCAATTTCATTGATGCGCGTACAAGTCGTTGTTGTCTGCCAAGAGTACGTAAAAAATATTCATTCATCGCTCGACGAGCGATGAAATAACTCACCGATTGGCGAATGGCCGCCCCGGCGATAGAAAAGAAAAGAACGAGTCGGGCTAATATCGGAGCGAGAGCGCGCGAGAGGGTAGGGGGAGATAAAAGCGACGGGCAGCGGCTGCGCAACGTTAATCCGCTATGCGATATGCATCCGTACACGAACACCTGGCCTTTGGGCGAGTGGCAAAATGTAAAAAGGCATAGCCTCGAGCGGGCATTCGAAGCGATTATCGCAGCGTCATCTGTATGGTGGTCATTGAAATAGGTCGTAGAGTCGAAGCGCGAGTATTGGGCGGTTAAAGCGGCGCGTTTCGGGTCCATTCCGCTAACGGTAACGACCGTGGTGTCGGTTCGTGTCCCGGCTAAGCCACCAAAACCGAATCTCGAGAACGCCTCTCTATCTCCCTCTCCTTCTCTCTCTCTCTCTCTCTCTCTCTCTCTCTCTCTCTCTCTCTCCCTTGACACTCTGTCCCCGCGCTGTCGAAAAACTCGCTACTGCGCCTTCGCCTATCCCACCCAGCCCTCTGCTTTTCGATTGCGCATGCGCAACCGGGAAAATTCCACCGTATTTACGGAATAGATTGAACGCGCCAACGAGAAAGAGAGGAAATTGCGCCGTGAATGGAATTTCAGATTTTGCGGCGTGGCGACCGTGGCTGGTCGATCGATCGACCAAAAAAGAACGCGCGCGCGCACACTCATACCACGCGAGAGATTTCCTTGCGTATCCCAAAACAGCCATGTTGCGCGTACGTGCTGCGCATTTTCGATTATCGCCACACGTTTACGTTATTCTTCATCAGCTTATTTCCTAAAAATATTTTGGAAAAATTGCACTGTTTATGATCGCTCTGTAACAAGTATGTAAAATATAATCACTCCTTTTACATAAATATTCTATGCTAATTTTCAGGATAAACTATATCATTAGTTCCAGTTGAACTTTTTTGACGAATAAATTAATTTTAAAAAATTATAACAAGATGTTGTTATTCGTGAAGCGACTTTACGGAGCGAATGGCATTTTCGGCAGTGGTGATAGTATCGGAAAACCATATAGCAGCTCAGCCGGTAAGTTCCGTTTCGCTATGAAACAGAGTAACTCTGTTACCGACCTGACGATCGACCCACGGCGCTCAGGTAGACCAATCCTCGCTTCCAGACAACAATTGACATTCTAATGGCTTCATTATGAAATTCTTAATTTAATAACCTGAATTTCAGGATTTTAGTCTCAACAAAATTTACTTCTCATTCGAATTGTTTGAAATCAATCATTTTTCCCCAAGAGTGAGAAATGATTCAGATATAAATATGAATCAGAACGTTCAGTCGAAAAATGATATGAATTATTTAAATTTTACTTTTACGAGGCATTGTATTCCCAACAACTGTTCTACATAAACTCTTACTTTTAATAAATCTTTCGCACTACTTGGACCGTGGAAAGATTCCCGACTTTGAAAATTCGAGAGTCTGGTTTTCGTTCAATGACTACGGTCACGCTCTGTTCAGCCGGAAGTCAACAATTAAGAATACCCACGAGTGTAGACCGTTAATTATACACCGATACTGACCTGCACCACAATTTGAGTACGTTCTACTAAAAAATTTCAGAATATAGCCCAAATACATGTTATCGTAAGTTGTTCACATAAAACATCGGTACGAATTATTAACGATCATCGGGAACCACGTTTACCACCAGTCGTATATTTTCCTCTCAGTTTTACAGCGTTTATTATTGACCACGATGAACATAATCGTAGCGTAGTAAAGATAATACTCAAGTGCCAATACGAACGAATAAAAAGAAATGTTCCCCAACGAGAATCAGTAAAAAAAAAATTAGTACACGTGACAAATAAAATGAATAATTTGATTTCTCAAAAATAAATCACTTTCCGAGCAGTATGTAACGAGGACATACAAATGCGTGTAATATATTATTGACTTCCGTTCGGTAATTATATGCAGTTATTGAAACAAACCCGCGATTAATGTGGCAATGATGTAGATAGATTGAATAACAAATTATCGTATAAATAAGCAATGAAAGTAATTATGCGACTCCCCGACATTGTCTTGAAAACCAAATAATAATTCATTGTCCATCTTTGTGTTGCAGAAATAATTAATACCTCATGCGAAAACAAGAGGCTTGGAAATTTGAAATTTTATTACTGGAAAAATCGTATAATTAAAAATACAGACAGCTTGTTATCCTCTCATTAATTACACCAAAAAATTACTTTTCATTTTTAATTAGACGCTTCAAAGAGAGTTGCAAAAAAGTAAAATGGTTGCGAAAGAGATTCCCCATACACAGTGCCGTGTATCCCGTTGATTTAACGTTACTTCGCGTGCGACTCGGGCCTGTATCACTCGACAAACCCCCTCGTGTGTATGGCTTATACTCGCTTCATGGAAATCGTATAAACAACCTCTGGGCTTAACGTTCATTAGAACGCAACATGGGTTCCAGCGGATACATGCGCACGGTTGAAACTTGCGTGAATACGTGGAATTTACTTTTAACGTTGGATAAAAAAAAATTCAGTGTCACGCAAAGATTTTTTTAAAGAATATTATGTTTTAAAACATTCTCTTCGAAAGCGAATCTTGTTCTGTATTTCGTTAGTCAATTGTAATTTGAAAAATTGAAACGCCAGAAGATGACTCACGAAGGAAAACGAATTACCCGGATGGGGATACTTGGAGAGCAAAAAAATAGCGGATAAGAACCCAAAAAGAAAACTTAGCACGAACGATGTTCAACGTATGGGTGGGGTCGAGAGCTCCGTATAATGTTTGGAGGGTGGAGCGGGTAGCGAATAAGGGCTGGACTTTTCCTAGGAGCATCCAACCGGAATAGGAATGGTTCGCCGCAACAAAGTTTTTTAAATTCCATCTCTGTTAAACAACCCGGAAAAGATCCGTCGAATAAAACAATTCGCGAGGAACCGCATTACGAATGATTTCTCTTCGTCACGTATAAAATTTCTATCGCTTATTCGGTTCCCCCCGTTTTTCTAGCGGAAAAAAAATTCCCAGAGCACAGGAAAAATAACATGCACATAATGAACGCAATTCATTAAAAAATAGAAGGCGTGCATCTTCCATGCGTCGCTCATAAATTTTCGACAATGTGTAACGAAAAACCTTACAACGTAATCTCAACGGAACAGGAGACGCTTGCTCTCAAAATGCTAATTTGTAATAACATGGGAATTGAGATTTTCCCGCGAGCGGCAAGATAGAAGGAAAAATTTCATACTACGTGTCTCCTACTCCGATTTCATCCTCGTAAAGTATACACAGGGTCAAACAATTTTCGTGACAAACTAACGGAGGCGACGGGAAATAAAAAAAACACGAATTTTGTAGGTTCTCCTCGCTCGGTGGCCCTATCTCGCTTTTCATACCCGTTTCACATAGTGTAGTAATATACATTTTTCCCTTCCCTCCCCCTCGCCGTTTCTACCTCTTTTTTCCTTCCAACTCATTCGACCCGACACCATTTTTTGCCTCGGCACGATTCCCGTTCCCTCTCGCCACCTCCTCTTGCCCAACCCAGACCATCGTTTACCTTCCCCGAAACGCCCAAACTCTCCTCTCGCGTTACCCGATGGCCGACGATCCAGAAGCTTTTCGGCCGGATATATTTCCTTTTCTACACACGTAGCCGAGAAACCCGACGACTCCCAATATTTCACCCGTCCTGACCCATTCCAGAACGTTTTATACGCGCTGAAAAATCCCGATCGGACGAAACTCGTCGCCATTTGCTACCTCTATCTCTAGCTTTTCGTTGCGACCTGACGAAGCACGTATAACACTAGGAACTTGTAAAATCGTGATCGGCATCCACTCCGAGACACCGAGCCAGGTTTCGTATACCGAAATCGACAAAATTGCTTCGGATCGAACGAATCGATATGAAACTGTATCTATACAAGCGTACCCTCGAGAGAAAATAACGTTGACCGTTGAGGAATTCGAAGGTCACGTCGATCGCGGCCATCGTGTTAAGTCGAATTAAAAAAGTCAATCGCGCGGAATACAGCTTTTCATGGTTCGAATAAAGAGAGAAATGAGTAAGAGAAAGAAAGAGAGAGAAAAAACAAATGTCTCGGAATAATCAGCGTGTAGGCTGGCGTCGAATTTACGATAATGTTATGCACGTCGCGCGAACTGTTTTTCTGGTTAGCAATGCAAATCAGGGCGAAAATCGTATCGGTTACCAGTCGCGTTACACTGACTTGTGTTTTACTGTAATCGCTCAAGTTGGACAGTTCGAAGCGGATTACACTTTCGACTAACCCCTCCCCTTCCTCTCTTGGAAAACACCCGCACCGCTAGTGCGAATAACTCGTAAAACGCGACGCATTGATACTCACGTTTCTCGCATACGAATATAATACTTGGAGATATACATAACCACGTCAATTCATCCCTCCTCCTATTTAATCCCCTTTTTGCTCGCCGCCACGACTCGACCAATCACTTAACTCCAAGAATCGCGTCGTACCGCCGAGATATGAATTTTTACAAGGAGATTGAAAAAGAGAGAGAGAGAGAGAGAGAGAGAGCGTATCGCGGACACGCCTCCACGATGTGCGTTTCAGTCGTGATTTAGGTATCGAAAAATTCACCCCTTTGCATCGCGAGTCGTTCGACGACTCTACTAATATGGGCAGGTGTATGCCGCGATATTTTAAATTGACGTAGTTTACGACGGACTCCGTCGGCTTATTATCCACCAACCAGAGACTCACCCGCGTTATCGATACCTCGCGATACGGGGACTCGTGAGTCCTGCATTTCAAATTACCACGATTGCTTCTTCTCCTGTTCTTCAGCTAAGAGCCCGATAAGCAACGAAAGAAGCACCCTGATATGTCTAAATCTGAGCGACTGCTTCGATTATATTTTGTAAAAAAATGTCCCAATTATAAGAAACGAGAGTTAGAAGTTTATTGTACGTAATATTGAAATTTATTCTTAAAAGAAATTATAATGTATTCCAATGATAGATATAAATATGTATATGCCAGAAAAACAATGTCTCTCGTAAGAGAGAAGAGGTGATCGCAGATTACGCGACCGCAAAGAGAGTCGTTTGGCTCCCGTTTATTGCTTAACGGAGCACCCTTTAAAAACGCATCGTGTTGCACTTTTATGAGGCGCACCGATTATGCTCTAAACTCCGAAACGTATACTATCCGCGCGTGCGCACACGTGGTACACCGTAAAGGTCATTTCATGCTGTAGTTTACATCGATCGGTTGGAAAAAAAAGACGAAAGAAAAAAGAAATATTTGCACGCACACATGGCCGTGCACGTTTTGCAACTTCTCGCTAAACGCGTGGGCGTGACAAGTTGCGATTCAATACAAAAACGGCAAAAAGAGAGTGATACCGACGAGGGGCAAGAGGGCTGATGGAGTAAATTACGACGATAAGATCCCACGCGAATGTATACAATGTCGCGCGGGCTGCTGTTACAGCAACATTGCCAAACATCACGCTTGAAAATATCGAATGGCCATGCCAGCTGCACTTTTTTTCTGAATTTACGTATTCGCAAGATATATTTTCCACTTTTGATCTTAATTAAGAGTAAATTTTTTAAAAAGTGTTTATCATAATGAACGATATGTCAATAATTTAATCTACTGCTATATTCGTCGAATACAACACAAAATATGCTCGTAACGAAAAACATTTTACCGTTATAAGGTCCTTTCTTTTCTAGGACCCAGCGTACAATTAACAACGTTCATTACTTTCTAGAAGCGGGGTCTCCTCAATGAAGGTAAGAAAATTCAAAGACGAGGAACCAAGTGTGTTAATCCGAACCGTCATTGAAAAATGGTTGGCCCCGTAGCCACACAAGAAGAGGCGCACACGGTTAATAACCACAATTATTATGTACGCTGCGCGTAAGTCATGGTTCCAAGAGAATGCGTCATGTGCCGATATCGTCAAAATGGAAAAATGAAAAATAAATAAATTATAGATGTATTAAAATTCACCTATTGGCTCACTCGATGTTACGAACGGTAAATTTTCCTAGGCCGTTGGTTTACGTCAATGATAAATGATCTATAAATCTCAACAGTGAAAATTCCATCGTGGAGATGAATAAAAAAAATACATGCATTTGCACAGAAAGAGACGAGGGGCGAATCAATAAACGTGTTTCCATGAGAGAATAAATATTAACAACGCTCGAATGTTCGATTATATTCGAGAGTTATGAATTAACGATGGTTATTAGCAACTCGGATATTAACTTGCGTTATGCGCGTGAAACTCTATATACTATCATATGGAATTTCCGCTTCGATCTACGAAGGATCTCCGATAGGCGATATAAGATAGATTTGTGAATCAACTCTATCGATCGTTACCTTGAGAATTTACGAGTGGAATTATCTATTGCAATCAATTAATATCTCCGATCAAATTTATAAAGCGAAATGATTACAAGTACCGTAAGATGACAATCGTAAAATTATCCGACGTAATTATAACGTCCAACGTAAGTCATGTGCGTAAATAATGAAGTAGCTTTAAAGTCCGGTCGCCCTCTACCCGAAGTCACGTGAAAAGCGCGAAACGCCACATTCCGTTATACCTGCTCTCTTTTTTTCTAATTCGTCTATTTTCCATGCGGTGCACCCGCGCAAAAACAGTTCGGGCTCTAGGTTTTGTTCCCCTACGGCCGTAGCCCTTTACGACTCGGAACAAAATGTCGTGCACCGTGAAGAACAGCGCGGGAAAGAACGAGAGGGAGAGAGAGAGAGAGAGAGAAATCCCGTACCCGTTATAAATTCAAACGCGAGGAACGTCCGGACCTCTCGCGAGCTTTATGGTTCACTAGTGCAAAAAAAAGGGTAGTGGTCCGCTCCTAAGGTCGGGCATACCGTTATTGTTACGGAGAATGCAAAATGTCCAGCGCGTTGACCGGCCTCACTCACCTTCCGGACACTCAACGGAGTTGTACATTTTTAACAGACGTCTACGAGTTGTGAAGTGCGTGATCGATAAGCAGACGCGTGATTTTCGTGCGGTAATTCGTGTTTCGCAAAAAGTGAAAATTTCGTAACGAGAGGGTCGATATTTATTTACTTTGCTGGTACAATCGGCGTTAAACGCTTCTCGTTACGGCTCTTTTTTCGCGTTTTATGGCCCACGGAATGAGTTATTAAACTGACGGCAGTGCGTTACGCCTAATCGTCGGCGCAAATGAGCTCTCTCACGGCCCCGGCAACATTGTTAGCGATCACCTTTACCTGTACGGTTGGTGCCATCGAACAAGCTCGGCATCGACGTCAAGCTCGATTACTCGATCTTCGTACTCCGGTTAATAGCGATCGCGCGCTCGTCGAGTTTACCGTATTTATCGTCGGGAAAAGGGTTACGCGTGTGAGTTTCTCGTACGATCCTCTCGGACGTTTATTTCTGGGTGTTTCTCTCCCTTAAGACTCCCGCGTAACGTAAACCATCGACTCGAAAGACCTAAGAGTTTGAGCGCAAACAGCCATGCTTCGAGGAAAATTTCGCTGGTGTAAACCGGACACCAACTGCATAAATTCAAAGAATAAATTGCTAAAACGGGAAAAAAATCTACCCAATTGCGTTCTAAACCGCGGATTACACGCGCATGTTCAGCCACGCCTAACGATTTATACTCGAATCTCGTCAAGGGATTAGAAAACTTCATTGCTGGATGAGGGGTCGAAGATATCGATAAAACGTGAGAGATATTCGAGAGATGATAAAGTAGGCGGATGAGCGGGAAGCATTGATATGAAAAATGAATAAAAAGTACGGATCAAGGGAACAAATGATATTATTTTATATAAGAAGAAATCCCAAGTCAATTAGAGAGTGTTATTATAGGAGGTAGCGTCGGCGGTGCGTGTTTTCGAGTATTCGGCGTTATTAACACGGATTGGGTATAAGATCGAAGCCAATAATCGTCGAGGATCAAAGCAGAGTTATAAGAAAGTTATACCGCAGGTGGGCCATTTGTTCATGACTTGTGACGTGGGCTAGCTTGTATAAAAGATGGGCGTTTCTACGGGAGAGTGTGTGCGCGCGAGTTAATGGATCTGGTTTCGCTACCTTGAATCCCGATGTTGCCTCCCCCATACCGCTATATCCACCTTCGACTTCTAACCTATGGCGTCCAATCAACTCCTCTGGCTCGGGAATCCAGTTTCGTAGATTATTACAAGCCATCCCCGTAAAGTGGGGTGAAGCCCGAAATTAGTGGGAAAAATTCTGAACCGTTGCAGTTCCTCAACTTCGTAATCTCTATATTCCTCGTCGGTTCGCTCACTCGACTCGGCTCACTCCTCCGCTCTTGTAATTTGCCTTTGCGATTTGCTCCGTGAAAGAGATTCCGGCGCGCGAAGCTCGGGAGAATCTTTTGGGTGGTCCAATATAAATTTTTAGGGCCCGGCTTTTCTGACCGCTGCTTCACCGATTCCGTAATCGCTATCTCTTCGAACTTCGTCTCGTTATATTACATGTACTACGGACACAGATGAAGTCGATTTCGTTACCAACTTCTTTTTCGGCTATAGGTACCAACTTCTCCTTTTGATATTTCGGATTCCCGACAAATCTTTATTCCGAGGAGAATTTGATTATTTTTTTTCGCAAGGTAACCAACGAGGTGAAATAACTTCAGCTTTGGGTGGTCCTATATAAAGTTTAAGACTGGAAGTTGACATCTTCTATTTCTTTATCTTCCGACTGTCTACGCCTCTTCTTATCGTCTTCGGAACTCGACTTATCAGTTTCCCTTTCCATCCGTCCGTATAATACTTTCTTCGAGCTTTTGCGATCAGCCATTCCCCTTTCTTTCAATTTCCAAAATGATTTTACGTCTCTCTTCTTTTTACTCCTAATCGAGCGTTATACCGGAATTGAAGCATTTTTTCCTTCGGTTTTATCGTTTCCCTTTTTTTTTTCATTTTAATCATACTTACAGGATTTGTAGTTCTTTTTATGATTCGTATCGCAAAGAAGAAAAATTCTCGCAAGATGGCTTAGAAAGTTACGAAAATTTATTTATCGCTGGCCTATCCTAGACGAGTTCATCGTGATATTGCAAATTCGATGACTCTGACTTGATATCCACCGTCGGAATCCCTCTCACGCTGATATACGTCTTGGCATAAATCCCCGAAGTGCTTTTAAGCTTTACAAGTTCCACGAGAAGAGCGAAACGTCGCACCGAGTCCTCGATCGTCCAAGTTCCGACACGAGGAGGAATCTCGCGAGTCGTGCATCGAGAGCGAAAAGTTGGACGTTCCTTTACCCAAGCGATTTCGGTACTTATTACAAGTCGTCCCGTAAAAAGGGGTAAAATTTGAAATTAGTTCGGAACTTATATCACTCTTGAATCGCGGAATCTCCGAGCTCTATTCAGCATAAACCTCAAAAACTTAAATTGCGTGAAATTCCGTCTTAACAGCATCGAGAATATAATCCCAATATTTTTCTTTTTCGAGTATTTGGAGATCGGTTTTTTAAATTGCCGAAAAAAATTGATACGATTGCGAAAGAAGAAATTCTTTTTCCGGATGTTTTACGGAAGCTTCTCACCGATACGCGCCTGGGCATAAATCCCAAAGTGCTTTTAAGGTTTACAAGTTCCTTCTCGGGCGGGGTGGCAAAAGAGAGAAGAGAAGCGGAGAGCCAAAACGTCGCTCACTCGCGTATCTTAAAACTTTCATAGTGCACGGGTACCGCTGCGATTGGACAAAAAGTTGCTCGAATGCGGGTCATTCCGCTGCGCGAGCTATCTTCGCCCTAGAAGCTATGTGATATTTTCTTTTTTTATCTTTACTTTTTTTTTGGAAAATCCGAGAAAGAAAAAATGAATCGTCTGGGAAAACGAAGCTGCCAATAACCTTGCTCGTATAATACCGAATTCTATATTGTGAAAGTCTTTAAATAGAAAATGAAATAAAAAGGTGCACAAAGTACGTTCGTTTACGAAAAACAGAGAAAAAACACGGGTTAAGCTCGGGTTTTGCCAACAAAAAAGCAAAATATTCCTGGTATCACCGTCGTAAATTTCGATTTTTATGTATATTTCTTTCGGCGAATATGGATTAGAAAAGGGGGAAAAGTCTAAAGAAATCCACTTCAAAGTGTACTGTTTATTATGGTCGCGCTCGTGGCTCAAGTGAAACAAACTCAAACAAACGCTTCTCCGTTTATGTACACACGTCGTTAGCTAGTGTGAGAGCTTACTCGATAAGGTCGGGTCGCGTGTCTCGGTTTTATCGAGAGCCGCAAATCTCCTACCCGGTGCCAAATAAAGCCGGAAAAAATTCTAATTAATGCACTCGCTTGGAAACAACATTGTCGCTAACCGTAAACGTCTCGACACTTTTGTAAACACGACTTAAACATGCCAAGAAACAGTGTTCCCGGTCTCTCTTCTCTTTTCTTCTCTTCTCAACGCACTTTTCAAGTAATATTTTAATCTTTCCCTTTTATCCGAAAATTTGAATCACCCACCGAACCTACCAAGTTTGCGCCTCTTAAATGTCATACTAGTATGGTGTCTTCCTCGAGAATTTCCATTCGCGGAAATGAGAGAAAATGATTTTCCCTTCATCCCGGTAATGCAGTTGGAATGCGCTAATTGATTTTACACCTAGTTCGATGCAGCGAAAAGTGCCTTTCGTAGGCACGTGTAAAAAGGAACGAAATGGAGAGCGCGGAGCTATTAACTGCGAGCGTAATATTCGCGCTTTACACCTTTTATATAGAGTCCTCCCTAGTTGGCCTAATCTGCGAACGTGTTATTAGCTCGAGTGTCCCGAGAGCTTAAGATGCAATCGATCGTCACGAATTTATCTTCTACCGTTTTTTTTTTAAAGAAGTTATACTATAGCTGTTGTAGAAAATGGGATTCGACGAAGCAGTCGCGGTAACGAGTGTCTCGTCGGTAGGAAAGAGAAAAAATTGTATCCAGTGCGCGCACGATCGTAAAACTCTCCCTACGATAGCTTAATCCACGAGAACTGACTATGCCGGTGTCTCCTGAAACGAATAGTGTACGAACGGTTTCGTTACTTCTAATTTCAACCGAGAGAATTTTGAAAGTTTATCGAAAATAACTTCATTTCCATCTCGTAAATTATTCGGTAAAGTACCATTTTGCAAAATTTTCTGCTTAGTTTGCAGCTTTAACGAGATGAGTGGAAGAAATTGAGATGCGGGAAACCACGATTGGCGCCACGACAAACGAGTGGAAAAATTTTGATTCGCCGTCGGATCGGTCCTATCTCAGGGGAAACGATTATGTTCCGTTCCCCCCTCTTCGCCTCTCATTCTGCCAAGAATATGATCAGTTTCAGAAGAATTGACAGCGGAGTCATCACGAAATTTAAAGCTCCCGTGCATTTGCCAAATTGTTCTCGGTGGAAAATAGAATTTCATTATTTATATCAGAGTACGGGTCCTCTATTCCCATAATACTAGATCGTACCATTTTATTAACTATTACACAATGCAGGGTATTAATAAAAATATTTCAGAGGAGAGAGATTAAAATTGCTAACTCCTGGATGGTTTATTGCCATATAATTAAAGCGTTCGATTATATCGCGAGAACGTAAACAACAACGGGAATAAAGACCCGTCTCTCTTGTCTCAAATCAATAGCTAGCGTAATTATGAGAAAAGGAAGCGAAATAATAATGATGCATCGAAATGATGAAGGTGATTATAAAATATTCCATGATAAGAAACAAGGCTATCATTTAGCAACGTCATCTATTTCTCTCTCTGTCTCTCTCATTCATTCACTCGCGTTTATATATAAAGTGAATTACAACAGCGGTGTGTCTGTGCACACGAAAGGAACAATTGGGGCAGGCGCAACTCCGAGATAAGAAGAGATGCATAGGGAGAGAGGCAAGGCTTGTCCATTCTATCGACCGGTCCTGCGACGCGCGCAGAATTTCTCTCGGGTATACTGGTAGCGCGAGAGAATCATGGCGTCCCTAGATATGTGTATATTCAAGAGGAATATTCTTCCACTTTCTCAACGTTAAAGTTTGAATTATCGAAACAATTGTGCATACAATGTGAGTAAAACCAAAATTCTTAAAATATACAATAACAATGACAACGAAGAATAAAAAAATTGACGAAATTAAATGATTAAATGAAATAGCATACGATACGTAAAGTATTTTTAGTAAAAGGCGATAAATAATTGTAAAACAAGACGCTTACCTCAGTTATTACAAGATTTTAACGTCTCGTAGATGAACGTGAAGAAGCAGAGAGAGCAAAAGAACTAGGCTATTCGAGTCTACGATTGGACGTGCTTATAACACGCGCATAAGGGATTTTACTGTTCAAGATTTCCATACAAGAATGTCTTTCGCGCATTTTTTTAACGCCACTCTCAGTTGTAGTATCCCGAGTCGCGAGGCGATATCTCTCGCTTTTTAACGCCCCTTGGATGGAGAAGCAGAAATGTTTTACCGGAGATTCAAGTGCGAGTCTTATTCGTAACTCACAAGCAAAATATATGTACTCCCGTCGTGTACGCGAACGCAACTTGTTGTATACAGACGCAACTAATTAGTATGTCGATTACCACGATGTACGTCGGTACATAATAAACTCCTGATATTATATTCGCTACTATAAATAAGAATACGACGCGTTTTCTTTTTTCAAAACGAATTTCACGGTGTTATTTGGCGAAGTGGGAAAAGGAGAAAAATAACGTTCACCCCTTTTGACGACTTTTCCAAAACATTCCACGGGAGAGTTTTCCTGCACTCCTTCTCTATCACGCTAGGCTTGCGCGCGTTTACGATATGTTCGGTATTTGCGTTATTACCGACGCTATTTTTTTTTCACTTTTTAGACCCATGATTTTATAACTTTCCGATACCCGTACTCGAATTGATTTCCCTTATAGGGCATAAATTTCGCGACGTACGCGTGTATTTTTTTTACGCTGTTTATATTTTTCCCCCTTCGACGCGCCGCCCGACGAAGTCATTTCTCTCTCTTCCCATGTAGGAATTCGAAATAATAAGACAGTTCTATCCTCCGTTTTACTCTTCGTCGGCTTCTTACGATTCGCTCGACCGGTCGCGCTAAATTACGGCTC
Source organism: Goniozus legneri (assembly GCA_003055095.1). Taxonomy (NCBI): domain Eukaryota; kingdom Metazoa; phylum Arthropoda; class Insecta; order Hymenoptera; family Bethylidae; genus Goniozus; species Goniozus legneri. The sequence goes on from NCVS01000095.1 coordinate 413,282, forward strand.
CCGTGCATTTGTCGTGGCATAAAATAATCAGTGCCGATATTTCTTTACCAACGGCGAAGTCCATTACGTCACGGAATCTTGTATTTTATCGTCCGTGTGGACTCCGGAATCGTGTACATACGATACGAGATCAATTAACCTCGGCTTTTCGCCGAGGCTGAGGCGTGCGAGAAGCCGGGAAAGGAAAAAAAATCATCTGAGAACCTCGCTCGACGACTAGCTGCTTGCTGCTTTTTCGACGCTCGTATATAATAATAAGACGGCAGCAGCAGCGGCGACGGCGCGGATTATACCGCGGAGCGCGCATGCGTCTTGTTAGCTCCAACCAAGAGCTCGCCTGCTTTACACTCGCCCGGGAAATGTAATCGAAATATTATTTCTCTGCACCCGCCTATATAAATATATAGTAAATAGGAAAAAATCAAATGCACTCAACGATGACGAAAGAAGAAAATATCGGCGAGAATTTTTTATACCATCGAACGCATGACACTCGCCATCGGAAGTTTATATTTCTGCATTAAAAGAGAAATGCGAGGAAAAAGTTTTACGCTTTTCGGTTTAAATTCTCTGATAATGCACAATTAGAAAATACTCATTGAAAATAACTTTAGGGTAACGTCATACGAAGAGAATTAATTTTTTTCGAGAGACATAGGAAAAAACAAACATCAGCGGAAATGTCATGATCGTTCTGCATTCGAGGCAACGATCCGTAAAATTGCAACTCGTATAAGTTCTGTGTGTGCGCCTGTTATGTTTCAACGTATATATGTATATATACATTGCAGCTTCTTCGCGACTGTCCAATCCCGTCGGCCGATATCCGCAACAGCGTTCTGGTCTTCTTCCTCGGCAGAGTGTATTAGATTGGCTTCGAGATACGTGACCTCGCTTGAGAATCAACTCTCTTACTTCCCCTCTCGTCCATCCACGTCGCTCCTCCCCCACCGAGTCACTCGATCGTTTCCCCCCCTCCTCGAAGTCTCCTGTTCACGGTCGACGCCCGACTCAACCTCTCCTCTCCCCCAATCGCCCTCTCACACACCCTCTCTCTCTCTCTCTCTCGCGCGCGCTCTTGTTCCACTCCGCACTGTCTCCTCTCGGAGTCTCTATTCTTTTTTTTTTGTTTTCGAGAACCACATTTTTTGCACATTCACCCTCGTACATTGTTCCCAATGGTCGGAACTATTCGGACTTTGAAGAAAGAAACGTGCACAGAATCACGCGCCCGCTTTTTGCCTCCCGGAAAACTACCCGTTACCATTTTGGTTCGATTCGAGAACCCAGGCAGAGAACCGCGTGTGGAAAACCCGTAAATCAAACGGAGAAGGCCGATATAAGAAAACCATACTTTACGTAATAGTCCACGTAACACATACGACACGTTTAAACGAATTTTTCGTTGCGACTTCCCGTAAATAACTATCGATATCCGATCGATCGGGCTCTCTCTGTATCGCATAGCTCGGACATTTCTTTCTGTATCGAAATTATTTGAACCGCCGTTATGAAAAAGAGAAAAAATGCAGAATAGAAATTTCGCTGCGACCGATTGTCTAGACGAGCGATCAACCCTCTACGTAGGCACGCGATCTCTATTGACGATGCCACATCGTCTACACGTACCCAATACATATGCATATTACATCGTGGCGAGGCAAACGGGACGTAATATATTTAACAATGTCTCGCGATATGAGACGTTTTTACGGAAAGTCGTTCGAATGGGAATTGCGCTCTTTGGCCGGCGCGCAGCATCGGAAAACGAGTTGCGCTGCTAGGTACAGAAAACGTGAACCCGCACCCCATCCCCCGTCTCGGCTCTCGGCTATATACACAGAAGAGAGCGCGCGCGCGCGCGTCGTATACATACCGATCCGCGACTTTCAACTTTTATAACCGGAGCCCGAACTCCGATCATTTGCTTTAATCTCGTTCGACGAACGAACAAACGAACGAACGAGATGAGCCGAAAAGAACCGACGAAATTTCCAGGCTCTCTCCCGAATCTCGTTACGAGACGGGAGTCATAATGAAAAATGAAAAAAGAGAGGAAAAAAAAAGAAAACGAGCACAGAAGAAGAAGGTGTAGGCATGTTCGATTACACAACGCGATATTTTTATTCGCGGCTCTTCGAGAGCGAGATAGGAACCATTCGGTGTGACACGAGAGCCGAGAGAAATTGAATTCCGGAGGGCAGATCGTTTCTCCCGCCATCTCTCGAGCTCGTCTTATCTCAATTCTAATTTTCTACCTTCGTGGGTCCTTGCTGGGCTCTCTCGGGCAGATATTCTTACGGTTTCACAACCTCCAAGTTTTCATGTCCTCTCCTGCGCTCGCGAACGCTCTCGCCCGAGTGGAGTTTCCTCTTCGCCCGAGCTCATTCCGCACCCGACTCTGTCTAATGAGACTCCGCAGCGTCGCCATCGAGATAGACACGTGAATATATACCTATATACACATAACCCTAGCTAAATCCCTTGGTACAAGACTTTACGCGTGCCCGGAGAAATGCACGCACACCAGCTCAGCCCTCGCACTTACCCGAATCCGGCAAAGTATATTCTCTATCTCTCTCTTTATTCCGTACCGTCGCCGGAAACTCGACGCCGGTATTCCTGCCGATCTCCTTACTTCCTTCGCTCCGCTTTTACGTTGCCAATCTTCGCGTCAACAATGTACCGCTCGCTCTACACTTTTCTCTCTTCCTCTCTGTCCCAGGAACAAATAAAATTTCTAAGAGAGACGCACAAAACGTATTCCTGATGAGAAAAGTTAAACGATACCTTTTTCCTCTATCCGGTTCTTTTTAGCTGCTTTTTCCTTCGGTTTATGGCAAACGGATCGTTCGAGACGAAAAGAAAATCAATCGCGACGCGAGAATGTTCATTAATACGCATTAACCTCCCTATCGCGATAACCTCGACACACCGAAAATCATTCTCGAAATATTCACTACACATATAAACACACACTTTATTTTTTCGATTTACTCGAAGAAAAAAAAACTAACCGGCAACAGAAATTGTAAATATCGATTACTAATTTACACGACAATCACGATTCACGCAAACGACTCCAATAACCACGAAACTGTAATGGCGTTACTTCGCCGTAATCGACACATCGAAAATCGCTCTTTAAATATTCATTTAAATGAGTTCTAAAATCGCACACATATACACATACATTTTACTTCTCCGATTTATTTGAAAAAAAAAAAATTAACCGGCAACAACTATTACGAATATCGATTACTCTAATTTCAGCGAAAAGCCTAATCCACACGAATGACGCTCCAATGCGACGATACACTAATGGCGTCATTCATAGCGGAGGGCTAATGGCAAGACAGCATTGCATTGGCTGATTCACGGCGGCCATCATGGATTTGCCACGTGAGTCGATTGTTTAGATAGATCGATATTAATATTCGTGATTACAAAGTAATATTCAACAATGTATAATACTTAGTAAAATGTAGTAAAATAATCCATTAAAAAATAAAAACAGGTAATTCGTCTTGTCTTTTACTTATTTTTACAAATATAATTATTTCGAAAAACAAATGGAAATTGTTCCCTTGGTGCATTGAGCGCTGAATCTTATTCGTAAAAAAGGATATAGATATGCAGCTCTCTAGGCACGATACAGCGTTCTTTCGCGGACATAAACATTACACGTTGCGACTACCACCGTGTTCCCCGCGAATGAGCATAAACAAACGTGTTTACGATATCGCCAAGATTTTCGAAGAGTAGGTACGTACCTAACCTATATGTGCTTTATATTACGCTTAATTGGAGTCTTTTAAACGGATATTTGTATTTTCGTGTTCTAAAGAATTTTTTGCTCTCTTCCATACCTCTTTTACACCGATCCTATCCCGAAAAATTGGCCAGAGAAATTTTATTCTTCTGTTTTTCGTCGATTGAGTACATTTGTACGGGAATAAAAAGTAGCAATTTCGTTAAAGAATTGGGTCGACAGTCGACGCTACGGGGACAACGATGCCCTCGCGTTGAATATGAGAATAAAATAAAATTCTTTTTATTATTACAGGGAGAGAAAATACGCGAGGAGGAGAAGAAGAAGGAAGATTGGGTAAGAAGATATAGAGAGAAACGTAGGGACGACGGAAGACGAGGAATTCCCGGGCGAAGGTGAACAATCGAGATGAAGTCTGCGATCTAATCATGGAAAGTGTGTATTCGCTCGGATAGCCCGAGCGGAAGAGGTCGATTGGACCACGCGCAACGCGCTCAGAACTCCACTACGACTCCAACTCCAAGGGGATGAGATAGCCGAGAATCCAATCGAAAATCGTACACCGAAAACACATCTACCCTCCCTCGATATCCCGCGTCTTTAATCGACTTGCTCGGCTCGCCGCCGAGCCAATTATCCTTACCCAAGGATATCATGTTCTATATATAGTCTCTGTATGAATACAACTACATGGAGTTTCGTTTGTCCAATAAAAAGCTAAAATAGAATCGACCGAAATTCAATTTTCCTTTCATTATGTACGTTGTTTATTTCTTTTAGAACACTCAGCGAATGTTTCTCTAGACTATTCATACACGCTACACAGAGCAGAAAGAATTTGTCTTTGCGTCTCGAGGCGTCGCCTCTGAAAAAATTCATCGAGCAGATCAAATCAGAATTTCTCAGTAGCATCGAGTTAAAAAAGACCGATTTCTTAAGTTTCGACCGGTTAACGTTTGTGTACGTTTCGGTTTTGGCATTCTCGTGTTTTTTCTGGTTTTCTTCTCAGTATGGTCACGGTATTTTTATCATGTAAACTTCCTGTAGATGTGTAAGGTACGGCGAGGAAAGATCTATCGACCGACCGCTGACCGTAGGGAGAAAAACACGCACACTGTCCAACGGTAATCGGCGTCGTTGGGCGCGCGTATAAAAAAAACTAGGTAACCCTTTTTTGTAGCGAGTCCGCTCTTTCGTGACGGAAAGGGGATACTCTAAGCGGGACTCGGAGGGTCTCTCGGGCTCACATTTTTTTATGCATAGTATTTTTCGATCTAAAAAACGAAAGAAGGGATTTTTGGAGATGCGAAAAAGTTCAAAGAGTAGAAAAGACGAACGAGCGCATAGATAGAAAAGGGGTAGGGGAAATGAGACACGAAGGGTAAAAATCAAAGTTCAGTTTACTCGGACTTTGGTGACAACGCGATGCGGATCTCGTCACTCGCAGTTTCTAATTTCTGTGTTGAAAACTTTATACATTTTTCGGATTTCTTCCCGTCGGAAGTACGATTCTCGGTTCAGTGTAATATTAGTACCGCAGCGAATTTGGCCGTCGGTGGATTATCTATATTATGACAAATTAGAGAAATAAGCGCAGTTGAGTAAAACTTTTTGAATATAAATAATCGAATACATTTAATTTTTACTTTCTTTTCATCCAGAGAAAATGAAAATTTTTCAGAGCAGCGGCTTCACACGCACTCGCGCAAATACAGTTTGAAACAACCTTTGCAACTGGATTGTTACGTGCGATAAAAAAAGGAGTTGGCGGCTGCGCAGGGCAAACTTCTTATCAGTTTCATAATGAATTCCGCGCTACAGCCTTATCGTTAATTAGAACCCGGATTTTTTATACCTTCCAGTGTGAAAACTAGTTTATCTTGGTTAGAAAAGTGTAAAATTAGAATTGTTCTCGTTGTAAAAAGTGCAATTATCTGTAACCAGTGATCGTTGATTACATTACTTCGAATTTGTAAATATTTTTAGCAACAAATAAAGTAGAGAGGGAGGAGTTGGGGGGTACATCCCGTGTAACCCGGTGCCGTGGTAAAATAACGCACGTGGGTGGAAAAACGTACTCAACGTTTTTCTGTAAAATTTTACATAAAATTTTTTACGGCCCGCTCGGCGCAGCCAATGAATTTAATACATAAACTTACAGGATCCCGCGCCATTCCGTTTTCAACGGCAAATACAAGATCCGTGCGTCGTCGCGTAGTTTGGAGCGCGCGAGGCGAGCCTGCAGCTCGAGTAAATTTCGTGGCGGAAGCGAGGACCGCAGTCGTAATAAAAGACAAGCTCCAGTGTGCGTGTCGTATCGGTGTAAAGGCGAAAATGCACGTATGAGCGAAAGGCCAGACGATAGACAAACTAGGAGCGGACGTAATACCCACCGCCGGAAAGAGACAGTCACGCGCGTTGAAAGCAAAAGACGACGACGAAAACATCGAACCAGAAGTACGTCGACGCGAATATGTGGAAGCTCGTAACGCGCCAAACCCCCCAGCAGAAACGAGACGGTCCGCGTATACTATACCATGCCCGCATTCGCATCGTGTAAACACGATGTAAAAAGTCGGCGCATTAACGCGAAAATACGTCCGAGCGCGAATTGGTGGAACGAACCAACGTCTTTTTAGCTAGATAAGTAAAATAAACATCGCGCGGAAAGATATTTTCCTTCGAAAGAATACCGCTATCGATAAAAATTTAAATTTTTACCTCTTCCTTTCTCACACAACGAGGAAGGAAGAGTTCCCTCGAGAGTGTGTGGAAATTCACTGCATGAAGCTGCGCTGGAATACGAGAGAGCGTCAAGAAGGTTTTTACACGGGGGCCTCTATTTATTCATGCGCGCGGGAAAATATTTCATATACAGCGGGAGGCGGGTTTTCGGTGGATTATGCCGCGGGACACACTGCGGCTAAAATCGTCCGGGACAACCGAGCTATCAAAACTTGGTTCGCGCAAAGCTTCCTCAAATATATATGTATACGTATCCTCGACGCTCGTGATACCGCAAGCTCGCGATAGTTTCGCGCTATATAGTTATATACGTCCCTTTCGCCGGCAGGGCCGTATTCCGTTTTCGATTTCGGTCACGTCAGTTTTACACGATCCTACCCCACCGCACCGACTCGATTCTCCATCGCGCGGGTTCTTTCTTCTCTCGTGGTACCATCTTCCGATACCAAGGCGACGATGGCTTTTCCCGGGGCTTTTTACCTCCCGAGCTGCGAAACTTTTACGAACGCGAGAAAAGAAAACCGTACATTATTTATCGAATCCGATAACTGAGAAAAAAAGTAAGTAGAACTCTAACCCGGAATAAACTACGCAGGACGGAGAGTAACGGAAAAACAGCTTTACGTGTTACTTTTGTTTGATTAAAAAATTGCCACATTTTTCGTCTCATATTTTTACTTCTGACGAATCATCGGATAACGACTTATGTCTTTCAATTTAGGAGATCCGTCGGGCGCTACGTGCCGCGCGCGAGTTCCTTTTTCTAATGAAACGCTATAAAAGCCAGCTCGGAGGCCAGAGGGATAGGGTTGGTAATAGCGCGGGGAGGAACGAGCGGGTGGGAAAAGGAAAACGGAAGTACTTTGCAGGGGCGTATAAGACGGAACACAGCTTGGGCACGCGCGTTTAACCAAGACTAGCCTCGAGCCAGAAAAAGATCTTTGTTTTTATTTTACTCGGATATATCGACGTACGAACGTCTACAATTACGAAAAAAATTCAATCCCGAATGGAATTAGCAAGAATTACAACGAAACCGTGCATAAATCAACGAGACTCGCGCAAATACGAAATGCTAATCGCGATAACAAGTTTATTTTTCACCGATGATTTCGAAAAAGTGAGAATTCTAATTATAATTGAGTCGCTTCGACGGAAATCGTAATTAGCCGAACGATAAATCAACCACGCGAGGTTCGAAATCGGAGAAATGCAAATACGCGTCGAACGGGTCAATTTTTTTTTCTATCGATATCGAAAAATGAAATCCGGATTGAGATTTACGACTCGTCGTTGCAATTTTATAGTAGGCTGCAGTAGATACACATTGTGCGAAACTCGCGTAATTTACGCGACGTTTTCCGTTATGCCGTCGCATCCGATGCGGCCTATCGCGATAAATACGCATATGGCGAACGCGTACGGTTACTCGAGCTTTCACGGAATTTCTCAGGCTGCGTAATAACAAGCTATAAATTACACTCGTCGGTCATCGATCACGCTGATTTATTCCTAACCGAGTAGGCACGTGCGAGTATGAAATTAAATATTCGACGAGGATATAAACGCCCGGCGATTATGGCGATGTTATCGCTTAATAGTAAGACGAAAAATAAATGCTCGTGTAATTTTTACGATTTTACGCGCCGCTCGGAGAGCGATCCGCGCGCGCCATCGTCTGGAATTCTCCTTAACTACGTTCTGTGCATAGAGCTAACAGCTGTTTAACCTCCCCCTCCCCTCCCCCTACCCCTGCCTCTCCTCACCCGCGACCGCCCTTCCCCGTCCTTCCATTATTTTTCTCTCGTACTTATTCGCCGTTGTTTCTCGACCGCAGCTATCGGCGCCGATAAGCTTAATTAACAAGAGCTCGAATAAACATTCTCCTCGTTTATTTATGCGCTCCGAGTTTCTTAATCGAGAGAAAAATTCGAGGGACAAGCATTACCGTTCGCCGTGAACGAGCGTGCGCGCGCACATAGCTCGTAACGAGATAAACGAACGAACGGAAAATTGCATCTCCCGATGATAATACCCTACGCTCGGACGATAAAACCATTTTTCTCTCATCTCGGACAATTTTATTTACAATCGGCGAATAACGAGAGCTCGGCGAGCAAAAATAAAACGTCTCGCGCGACGATTATTTTCGGATTTTCTTCTGCGTGTATTGCGAGATTCCGTGCGAACTAACCTTGAGAGCGAGCGTTTGCGATGCCAACGCTTAGGGAAGATTCAACCCCCTCCTCCCTCGGATAGAGCCATGGGTCACGTGGTCCATGGTGAGGCGCTTATGGAGTTCCACTCCGGCGTCGTGATTTCGCCCCACCGGAAACCGCAGCGCGTACGGTACGCATGCGCGCGTCCACTCGTTTCGCACTTACACGGGCCTCGCGCGAAACGTATTTTCGCGTAACGCTACTCGAGCAGCGACGAGTATCCAAGTGTCAAACGTTTGAAACGAAAAATTATAGCCGGGCCTGCCGAACGATCGAAGCGCGGCCTCTCGTCGCTCGCGTAACTAAAACTGACGCTCGCTATACTCGCGGACAGGGAATGTCTCATCCTCCCCGGCCACGTGCGTGAGTTGATTACTAAAAAAGAATAATGCGTGAGCG